>OZ023214.1:10901927-11279427 GCA_963995525.1 Escarpia spicata | reverse complement strand
GAACACCCTCCTACCTGTCCCGCTGACACCGTGATCCTCCAGCTACAAGCCATGTTGTTGTAGTATTGAGTGCCGGAGGTGCCGAACTGACCGCTTGGTCCACTCAGCTGGGACGTGGTGCCGTCACAACCTGCGGTTGTTATTTAATATATATATATATATATAGAGATATATATATATATATAGAGATACATATATATAATATCACACACACGCACATATATGTGTGTGTGTATGTGTGTGGTGTGTGTGTGTGTGTGTGTGTGTGTGTGTGTGTGTGTGTGTGTGTGTGTGTGTGTGTGTGTGTGTGTGTGTGTGTGTGTGTGTGTGTGTGTGTGTGTGTGTGTGTGTGTGTGTGTGTGTGTGTGTGTGTGTGTGTGTGTGTGTGTGTGTGTGTGTGTGTGTGTGTGTGTGTGTGTGTGTGTGTGTGTGTGTGTGTGTGTGTGTGTGTGTGTGTGTGTGTGTGTGTGTGTGTGTGTGTGTGTGTGTGTGTGTGTGTGTGTGTGTGTGTGTGTGTGTGTGTGTGTGTGTGTGTGTGTGTGTGTTATTCATTTGGCATACTGCATTTACCTGAATCTGAATTACCGCCTTCCACTGTTGTGTATCTGATGAGGAAGCCTTTCCCTGTTACTGACTCGTCGGACGTGAACATAACAAATAGCGAGTTGCCGGCGGACTCGATGACATTCGGGATTTGGGAGCCGCAGTCTGTCTGTAGTAACGGGGCCGAGTTACTCGTGCCGTCATATGTCTTGACGCTGTCACATACACAACCTTCCGTGTTCTCGACGTCGAACTTCAGATACTCGAGGCGTACTTTCTGAACATAGAAAACATACTGAATTATTGAACTGTTGTTCATTTTACCAGAACATGTTGACGTGAAACATGCCAGTGATTAAAATTATTGCCAACAAATGATTGGTTAAATATAATTATTGTTTAGCAGATAAGATGGTAGTGTTATTTAAATTCCACCTATGAGGTAGTAGCGTGGCTGACACGTCTCAACAAATGTTTTATTGATTTTATTGATAGATAATCAGTAGCAGTAAGTGCTGGATAATTAAACGATCACAGTTGGCGAGTGATAATGCTGTTAGTTGGGGTTGTCGTTGAATGAAATATGTAGTAATCGTGGACTGCAAGTTCAATTAATATTACAGAAAAATAGAAAGTGTTAACAAAATCCCGCGAGTATGGAATATTTTTAATTAATGGTAAGATAACGTTGGTAGGTTTGAGGTAAAGCCAAAATAACATATAATAATGATGCATTAACTGACCTTGAGCGAAAAATAATGTTGGGCAAAATCAAAGATTGTCGTTTGTTCGTAGTGCTCGTTAGCAGTTAAGAGGTTTTCTGATGAAGACACTGAATCGTACGTAAGGAAAAGGAGACGATGGGTGTGGAAAAAGAACAACGCAATTACACAACAATAATCATAATCGATGCAACATAATATACGTTGATGTATCTGATACAATCTAAAATGTCATACTAATCAGTGACATGATTAATGATGAATCAGTCTAGAGTCTAGAATGACAGAGAAGGGTAGTTCGGTTTGGAATGATTGGCAATAATTGACACGGTGTGACGGCGTGAATATAAGTTGTGTAAGTGGGGTATCGTCAACGTAACGTGCTCTACTAAGGGTAGGGTCATTATCATTCGCGCGTGTATTAAAAATGCAGTCAGAAAATGGAGAGTAGACACTGTTGAGAAATACATGTAACCAACTGACATAATTGTAGCAAAGGTTGACGTATTAAATATAAAAGGAATAATATTTTGCAAACACGCAACTTACTAGGTGAGTACAACACTGCATTGTCTGTCTCGTGACCGGAAGTGTGCCCGAACTACGTACCTTACCCGGCTGCACCTGGATCTTCCAAGCGCATAACAAGCTAGTTGCATATTCGGCTTCTGTGATGCCAATCAACCCATTGGGTCTTGAGAGAACAGTCAGACTGGCACCGCATGCTGCAAGAGGGAACAACTTATTGCACAGGTTACTACTGTGTACAAATAGCCCAATTAGTGAACGTAGTTTTTCACATGACGTAGCAATAACTAATAAATAAAACGCTCCAATAAGTACTTTTTGACACCAACCGAGTTCATAAAGGTTTCTAATGAATTTGTCCGAGCAGTATTTTGTACTCTAAAATAGCATGGTTACTATAACATGTGTGTGAAGTGTCTAAGCTGTGGACACTTGTTTCAACAAAGCAGACGTCGAGTCTGCACAGTTAATAGGATTAATCATGTTTGATGCACACACTGAGGTGTGTCCGTTTGCTTTGCGTGTTGTCTGTGTAATGTTTTCGCTCTGTCCATTATTATTTATACACGTTTTTCAGTAAACCTTTGGTGTCTTTTACGATTACGTGTTCAGACAAAGTTATTCACACGTTCTGTCAATTCGTGCTTACCGTACCTAACCTTACCCGTTTGCTGACACGCATATTGGTACCTACCCTTATTCCTACAAAATAGAAATAACCACATTAATTTGTAAAGCGGCTGTATATAAGTATTCGTTTTTAATTTAATAGTCGTTCGTTCGTGGTATTTGTGCGTGCCATAACCAGAAGTAAAGAGGTCGAGTGGTTGCATTAATAACCGATTGACTGGATTATTGTGTGTTATAACCGAGTAAATTAACAACCTAACCTAGCAAACAGTATAATGTTTTAAACACATCATAATATATTAATGTTTTCTCAAATGTAATGAAAAAGGTTTTGAAAATGTATGTTCTTAGAAACAATTACAAAATTAATGTCAAAAATGAACAATTATTGACATTTAAAAAAATGTGCTTTGTTTTTTAAATCTTGTTGCTTTCGTTGTATTCAGCGTAATGTCTTACGTCTATTAAATTTATTGAAACATGCTTTGCCATCTTGAGAAGAGAGTGATTGTGCAATTGAAAACGTGAGAGAGAAAATAAAATTAATGAGTGAATTTTATGTAAAAGTAAGTTGTCACCAAAGTAGAATTATTTTCATCTTCAGTTTATCTGATTTTATAATCACCAACATATAGTATATATGAAATGCTACTTTGACACCAGTATTTAGTAAATATTATGATATCGCATCAACGCACCAGGCTGAGACACAACAGACGGTTGCCGTGGCAAAGATGGCCGATATCAGCAACGCCTTCATCTTGCCTGAAGAAATAGATGTCTTACATTACTGGTGTACCAAGATGAAGTAGTTCCTTTCAATGGCGTCGTATACGGCAATATGTATTCAAATCCTAGTAAGTTAACGTTAAATACATTTAGCAATTTAAAGTGATAACATATATAATTTACATGATACTCCTTAGTGCTTACGCATGTTGAGCACCGTATATTGACTTAGTTCCATGGCTGAGATTAACATTACCGTTCCATTCGAAAGTGTCGTTTGCATTATGTCAACTTCAAAATAACACCATATGTCAAAAACGTGTTTATAATTATTTGTCATTATTGTCACCAACCATAATTATCGAACAAAGAGCTCAATGGTGTTGAACGCAATACGTGCCTTGGTGCCAGAACATATCATACTCTCGCACGCACCAGCTGATGCGCGCTTGCGTTTATGCGCAAACAAACACAACATAACATAAACGTACACTGTGTCCATTGCTCGAATGAAGTCTATATTGTTCACAAAGGGTAGTCTTTTTGGCAATGAAGCCGATGCGTTGACGATACGGGTTGGCATAAGTCATAAACGATTGAGTAATCGTTTTCTCTCCACGACAATCGCTATTACCACAGACTGCGCAATTATAGCAGATTAGACTGTGTGTTAAATATAACGTTTAATTAAACTTTCATTGCTCTGAACTTACCGTTTGGTAAGAAATCTGGTGTTGAAATGGAAGATGACGTCTAAACCGCGTCTTCTGCGACGAATAGCAACAAGTGTCCAAGATAACGATCGTTTTATAGCATGTGGCTATGAGTACTGCACCATGGCGCATGCGCCAGTGTATCAAAGCATGCTTCTTGGTGTGATGTTTTCGTTAGAATATAAAAAAGTTGGATTTTTTGGTCGAGTCAATCAATAGTCCGTATATGAAAGTTGAGATGTTTTGGGTGTGGAACTTTACTTGTAGATATCCTTCTATCTTGTGATTTATTTTCTATATACACTGCATTATAAAAGATTTGTTTTCTTTGAAATAAATATCCAACCGACTTTCTTAACAATATCATTTTCAACTAATCGATGTTTTAATCTGATACAGCAAACATATAAAATTCATAGTTTACCTAGGTTAAGCCGATATGGAATGACAAGTTAATCCCGTTTCTAATTACTTGCTATTGGTATCACTGTCCAAGAATAAGGGTTGCTCGATCAATGACCTATAGTCACTTTTCAAGACGACAGTTAAAGATGACACGATACGCAGCCTAAGTTAAAAAAATTAATTCCTTCCATTAGCTTAGACTCGGGTTTAGAACTCTAAGCCCAGTTTACAGTCCAGTCATACTATAACTACATGCACACAAACACATACCCATATGCAGGCACGCATGCCATACACGTAACCTATTTAGGTGTAATTATACTACAATCTGATTTAAATAGCAATCATATTCATAATGAAAAGAAATAATGTGACCGCTGTTGCCGCTCCTCCAACACTTCTGTTACCCGTTATGTAACAGAAGCACACACGCACACGCACACGCACACGCACACGCACACGCACACGCACACGCAAACGCACACCGCACACCGCACACCGCACACCGCACACCGCACACCGCACACCGCACACCGCACACGCATCCCGCACACCGCACACCGCACACCGCACACCGCACACCGCAAGCGCACGCGCACGCGCACGCGCACGCGCACGCGCACGCGCACACACACATACAAAGAACCGGGCAAATATCATTATAGTTAGGGTAGACAGGGAGGATTGTCGAATACAACGTGTAATATTTATAACATGATTGGCCGTTCCATATGAATAGATTATGGTGATATGAACATCAGTTTAAATGGAATAATATTACGGCGTATAGTGATGTCGTTATAATGAAGATTTTATACTTGTTGATTTAGAGTATCACCTATTGGATAGTGTTGAAATTGTTATCTTCTGTGGACAGAAACCATTACGGTGCGGTTGGCAAACACGAAGTCTTTATACCCAGTGGTGGCTTTGACGTTGAATTTCTCAAGAGAAGTAGAAGAAATACCGGAGGTATGTGGAATATATATATATATATTATGAGTGAATGTTAGATTATAGGTATTGGCTTAAACATCTGATTTTTACATTGTTATAATTGTGCCAAAGGGTGTGGTCAATAATAAATAAATACGACGTGGTTATTCTTCCGGTCGCCGTAACCCGACTTCGCCCCGCTAATTTTCCGTGAGCTTAGTTGCGCATGCGCATAACTAGCAGGCGCCGCTACTCCTACGAGACGACGTCAGCGCATGCGCATTATTTTCTACGGTCGCCGACTCGCCGTAACCCAACATGACTACGCTATTCTTTCGTGAGTTCTGCTCCGGTCGCCTTACTCCACCCGGGGTTATTTATTGTTCGTGTTTCCTCTAGCCTGAGTCTGATCGCCTAACACTACAATTCTATTGTAGTGCATAATTTGAGTAGCTATTGCAAGTATCAAATGTGTCAGTTTGTGCGCTGTGTATTGTTAAATGTTATCCTACATGTAATATTACTTGTCTCTATAATTTATAATTTTGCTTCACTTAAGCTACTATACCTTTTTTGTTTCGACATGTCAACTGTGGTTGTAACTATTCAATTAACGGTTAATATTTTGGTGCTTCTCACTTCATTAAGATATGTTATGGTTGTTCAAGTACCGATAACATATTTATATATTTTTAATTATCAAACTATCTCTCTCTTCAGCACAAATGGTTGACGGGGAAGCTTTTCTAGAATACTGTGGGGGAATGGAACACAACTCATTGTGCCATTTATTAAATACTCTGAACAATGATACTGTCAACGCTGATAATGAACCTGAAATAATTAAACACTCGCCGTATTATGATGACCTTAGTTTAAATAACCTATTCTTAAATAAAGGAAATATCTTTAATATCCTAAGTTTAAATTGCCAAAGCATTAATGCAAAGTTTGATCAGATCAACATTAAATTACAAGAGTAAAAAAATAATGGTTATGAATTCAGTGCTATTTGCTTACAAGAAACGTGGCTATCACATAATTCAGATACATCACGCTTTATGATTAACGGTTACACTCTAATTTCGCAAGGTAAAATATGTACCGCGGATGGAGGATTAACCATTTATCTATGCAACAAATATGATTATAATTCAATTAACATCTATCAGAATTCACAAGTATGGGAAGGTCAATTTATTGAAATTACAGGAAAGCGACTTGAAAAAAAGTTATATTAGGAAATATCTATAGACCACCCGGGCGTAACAACGAAAGATGTCATACATTTATTAATGAATTTATCCCTTTACTTGATCATCTTCAAAAATGTAAAAGTGAAGTCATAATTGCTGGTGATTACACTATTGATTTACTGCAAATTAAAGAAAATGCAATATTTGGTGAATATTTTGATTCTATTGTTGCTCAAGGTTTTTTCCCAAAAATTACACTACTCACCAGGCTTTCGAGTAGAAACTGTACGCTTATAGATAATTTCCTATGTAAGCTATCACATGGCTTCTGACAGGCAACTGCTGGTGTATTAATAAACACAATATCAGATCACCTACCATACTTCATATTTTTAGATTATCTTGAGCCAAAAAGCGTGTAAATGCCACCAAATCAATTAGAATCCAAACTTGGAATACAGCAGCGATAGATACATTTAAAACGGAAATAAATAATGCAGGTATTTGTTACATGCTAAACACAACTAACCTTGCCAATCCAACTGACAATCTCAACATTCTTAATGAAGTAATATCCAGGGCAAAAGATAAACACTTGCCAGTACGTACGATCAAATTCAATAAGCATAAACACAGCAAGTCTCAGTGGATCACAAATGGTATAATCCGGTCAATTGCTTATAAAGATAAACTATACATGAAACTAAAACAAACACCTGCAGATTCGGAGATTTATATAAATCGTAAAACTAACTTAGCCACTTACCAAAGAATTTTGAAAAAAACTCATTCGTAATGCAAAAAAAACATATTATGAAAATCTTTTTGAAAAATGTAAGAATGACATTAAGCAAACATGGTGTACTATTAAAGAAGTTATTAATCGGACTTCGAAGAAATGGGAATTTCCTGATCATTTGTTGATTGACAATAAAGTTATAAGTGATACCAATGTCATTGCTAACAAATGTAAAAAAAAATTTAAACAAATGTAGGACCTAAACTAGCAGCTGAGATAACTAATAAAAACAACGCAAATTTCATGGATTGCCTACGTAATCCGATACTACATAATTTCGCATTCAAACCAATTTCTGATGAAACCATCACAAACATATTAGATAGCTTAAAATCTAAACCTAGTTGTGGCAATGATGGCATTTCCACTAAATTATTAAAAGTAATAAAACAAGAAATTTGCAAACCTCTCACCATCATAATTAATCAGTCACTAGCAACTGGCATTTTTCCTGACCCCCTAAAAATTGCAAAAGTAATACCACTTTATAAAAAAGGCGACAGGACATCACTTGATAACTATCGTCCAATCTCCATATTACCATCAAACTCCAACATCTTTGAAAGAGTAATGTTCAATCAAATTAACACGTACTTCTCATCTCATAATTTATATTACAATGGACAATATGGTTTTAGAGATAAACACTCCACTCAATTAGCTGCACTTGAACTCATTGACAGAATATCTCAGGAACTTGATAAAGGTATGACTCCAATCAATGTGTACCTTGATTTGTCAAAAGCGTTTGACACCCTTGACCATAATATTTTGTTATCTAAATTACAATTTTATGGGTTTAGAAATTCAGCGTTAGAATTTTGCAAAAGCTACTTATCGAACAGGAAACAGTTTGTTCAGGTTAATAACGCTAAATCGTCAGAAGCCGATATAACAATGGGTGTACCCCAAGGCTCAATATTGGGTCCTTTATTGTTCATAATATATATGAATGATATTATCCGTTCTAGTAATTCATTTAAGTTCATAATGTTTGCAGATGACACCACATTATTCACTACACTAAAATCAAATGGACACCATGATATTTACAACGAAAGACTAAACAGTGAATTAGAAAAAATAAGCATTTGGCTCAAAGTGAATAAACTTTCACTAAATGTTAAGAAAACAAAAGCCATGGTATTTCATATGCCACAAAAAAGGTTAAGCTTCGAATAGCTGAATCAAATATTAAATATGTAGATAATTTTAATTTTCTCGGTATCACTATTAACAAACACTTAAATTGGGCTAATCATATTGATGCACTGACTTCAAAAATAACCAAAATAATTGGAGTATTAAATAGTCTCAAACATATCCTATCAATCAACATCCTGAGAACAATCTATAACTCCCTAATCGTATGCCACCTCAATTATGGAGTGTTGGTATGGGGGTCACAGAGTAACCTAAATAATAAAATTATCAAACTACAGAAAAGAGCAGTTAGAATTATAACTGCTAGTGATTACCTGGCTCATAGTGATCCAATTTTTAAGAGACTTTACCTCTTAAAGCTTGATGACATATATAAAATTCAACTACTCAAATTTATTTACAAATTGATCAACAAGCAGCTGCCTGATTATTTCAATCAAAGCCTACTTTTATTCAATACCCAGCGCCATCAGCATGCTACTAGGGCATACACAAATGTATTTATCCCTAGAGTAAATCACGATTTCGCCAAAAGAAGCATCAGATTCAGCATAGCAAAGCTATTCAATAATTCTCCTGATATCATTGTTAATAAAATATTCACACACAGTATCCATGGATTCTCCACCTATATCAAAAGATACATTATTGAAAGATATCCGAATGTTTGTACTATTATTAACTGTTATATATGTGGAAGATAATTAACTAAAATTTATTGTAATGTCTGTTGATGCATTTTCTGATTTGTATAATGTCTCATTATATGCGTATATGTACACACACACACACACACACACACACACACACACACACACACACACACACACACACACACACACACACACACACACACACACACACACACACACACACACACACACATATATATAGCTACATATATATGACAGCTACTGGACGTATTTTGATTATATTTTTTTTCGATGACATGTTCATGTATTACCAGTTAAATTACTTACTAAACATACAATTATTATACTATAATTATTATTTGAGGTGGCTCTCGTGGCAGCGGCATTTAAATGCCTTAACGGGAATCTCCTGACTGATTGTATATACTCTATTATAATATGTATTTGTAATTATTGGTCTAATAAATTTCATTTCATTCATTCATAACTGGAGTCTTGGCGGGATCAAATGATTAATCTTCCGAGTTCTACCAAGCATGCTATCACGCAAATTAGTTGTCCTATTATTCTAACCCTAGCTGTCACCCAAAACTAAATGGAACACCTAGACTAATAGGCGGGCGCTGCTACTAGTTATGCCAGTTAAGCAAAATATTACGCAATTAAAGTAGCCCGGCTAAAATAGGTTTGCTGAAAGACATGTCGAGACGTCAACCAATGGTCTCTATTTGGATAGGGAACGAACATTATCTTATCACTGGGCTAGTCCAGGACAGCAGAAAACTTACTGCGTCACGTGGTCTGTCTACATTGTGGTGTGTCTACAACTGACTCTCGATATTAACCTGCGGGAAAGAGTAAATGCTGTGATTAGACTGACAGAACTAAGCCAATTGGAAGAAATCTGTACTCGGAGTGGGACTGTACTTTTAAAATCGAATCTTAATGTGAGTTTATCGGACATTTTATATGATTGTGGTCACACCACATTTTATCGCCCAGTATTGACTGGGTTCTACTTGTAATACTGGGTCCTAATATTGCATAACACAGCCGTGCCACGGCTTTGTTCTTCTGACTGTAAACGCACTGGTCACGCTCAAGCGCCCGTCAGCATGACAACCATTATGACTGACGGCGCTGCCCCTTCGAATAATGCAAGCGATCACACAGCCAACTGCAGATCCCCGGCCCGTGGTCAGTGTGCTGCCGAAGTTCAGACAGATGGCCAAACTCACATCGTATACTTTGCTATCTCTTCAACAAGATGGACATCATGGTGCATGACACGCTAGTAAAGTTGTGCGTAGACCACTTCACTTCCAGCGAGATCGCAGCAGCTAAACAGACCCTATACGAATGCGAAGTCGTCAAGAATCTTGCTTTGCGCCAGGGCCGGCGCCGGCAAGGGCATCAGAAAGAGAAAAACAACATTGAAGATATACTGATGGCGCTGCACAAGTCGCCTAGGGGACTGCCAGTGTTTGCGGTTACGGATTTGTCCACCCTGCCGCCGCTCGACGTCAACAATATCGACTTTGGTCACATTATCTCCGAGTTTCGTGCGATGCGGGCAGAAATGGCGGATTTGAGGCGTGACTGACAGCCGTCAAATCGAGGGAACCGGACGCGGTGATATGGCCTGAGCGTAAGCCTGAGCTCACGACAGATGATCGACAGACGCTTCGGGTGAATCTGCCGCCGATCAGCGCAGTCACCACAGCCGAACCGAGCCACACGTCGGCCGACGTAACCGTAAGTAACATTCGAGCTAGTCAGCGTGGCCCTGCGATGGTTAAACATAACACCTCTACAAGCTGCGAACGTTATCGGAAACCGTGCGCCGGGTGTCGCAAAACAAACAAGTAAGACTACCGTTGATGATGACTTTAAGCTGGTGTCTGGCAAGAAAAGGCGCAGTAACGGTTCGAAGGCGGTGATCGGCACGCGGAAATGCGGTAACCAGCTCAAAGTCTCTCCAGAATAAGTCTCTCCAGAGTCAGCCTCTCCAGAGTCAGTCTCTCCAGAGTCAGTCTCTCCAGAGTCAGTCTCTCCAGAGTCAGTCTCTCCAGAGTCAGTCTCTCCAGAGTCAGTCTCTCCAGAGTCAGTCTCTCCAGAGTCAGTCTCTCCTGAGTCTCTCCTGAGTCTCTCCAGAGTCAGTCTCTCCGGAGTCAGTCTCTCCGGAGTCAGTCTCTCCGGAGTCAGTCTCTCCGGAGTCAGTCTCTCCGGAGTCTGTCTCTACGGAGTCTGTCTCTACGGAGTCAGTCTCTACGGAGTCAGTCTCTGCAGAGTCAGTCTCTCCAGAGTCTAGGAAGTGGCACAACATCTGCGTGGGAGGCTGGCTTCATTAACGGGATGGGGTTTGGTAGGTTGGCACCCGATACAGGTGTGAGATGGAGAGATTGAAACCTGTCTCAGACTGGCTATCATGTTAACGACTTTGGTTGCAGGGTGACTCTGGCGGGCCACTCGTGTGCCGGGCGGGTCTTGGAGACTGTACGGCATCACGAGCTTGGGCGTCGGTTGCGCCGATATATACACCCGAGTAACGAAATTCCTCGACTGGATCGAAATGACAATCAGAAGTAAATGGTTCATTTTACCGCTCACTGATGTAAACTTTCCGCAAATGTTCTCCACAATTGCATGCCCAGCGACTTTTTTTTAAATGAATGATAAACTACTGTAAACGCTGTTGTACATACATGTACGGATGTAAGCATGTACATACGCACAGCGGCATACACGCATACACACCCTCATGCACCACATATGCAGACTCGTCAAACAGATGGTGTCCTGTATACATATACAACCATTCACATATCAGTTAAAGTTAAATAATGCGTGTCTGAATACGTACTGACCTATGCGCGTGCGTGAGTGCGTGTGCGTGCGTGCGTGCGTGCGTGTGTGTGTGTGAGTGCGTGCGTGCGTGAGTGTTCGCATACTGTTATGTATAATATGCGTGTATATGTATCACGCTAATTCTTTGATTGCTTCGGTGATGTGAGAAAGAAAATACAAGATCACATCACTTATAAGCAAACTGAAGTGGAACTAAAACAGATGTAAACACTAGTGAAAGAGTTTCATTAAAATTTATCCAACAGTTGGTAATTATATTGTCTCTTTTCAAGTTGGCTTCTTCACAGACATAGCACAACGACGTCCCAGTCAGATGTCCTTCTGTTGGTCTTCCTGTCTACCATTTGTTCTCACTCCCAATCTATAGACCCAATATGGTTCTTTGTGATTAAATGACACTTTAATACTATTTATGTATGACGATGACGTTCTAAAGAACCGTACTTAAAAAGAGAGGAAAGGCTCAATAAAATCGTTGGATTTATTTCAATTAAATTAATTCAATAAAAAAGAAAGTTCAAAAGAATGTTAAATAAATTACGATATTGGTACTAGGTTTTGTTTACCTTTTTTTCCAGAAAACGGCGGATCGTAGGCAGTATTTGCACACACAGGCGACGAGATCAGACGTTCCGCGTCCAACGTTGCCAGCTCTTGAAGAAATGCCAGCAGAAACAATACGGGATACGTTTACCCACATCGACCTTTCCGTTTCGTTGACATTTATTTTTACAGTTGTCAAAAACTCTATTGTCTATACCTTATATTACTAATTCGTCAGTCTCTTTAGAACGCGGTTTCAACGTGTACGGCTCACGTCATTGGTAGTCCCTGTGCTCAACACTTCGCGTACACGTGTAGATTTAAGTGTGTTAAATAAATACACATTTTTCTTTAATTGTCTTAAAATCTTATCATAAGTGTTGATACTAAGGAAACTGCGCAAACAGTTTGTTACGGTTTTATGCATTTGGAGCTGTGCACGAGTAAATAAAGTCGGCCGCTCATTGTTGTATGGCGTTACATCGTTTTTGGTTGTGTTCATCTACCTACACATAAAGTTTTCTTCGAATACAAATATATGTGTGTGCGTGCGTGTGCGTGTGCGTGTGTGTGTGTGTCTGTATGTGTGTGTGTAGTGTGTGTGTGTGTGCGTGTGTATGTGTGTGTGTTCATGTACTGTAAAGGATGCTCAAAATATAACCACAATCAATCCTGACATTTGTTGATATGTCGCCTTTAATGTTTGGGATCAGTGCTGCCAGTGCAATACTTTGTGTTTCCATGATGTGAGACATGTACAGGTTGGCAATATATCCATCAAAACCAATACTATTAACTTCACTTCACGTTGTTAATTTCAATAGTTGTGTTGTCTCAATTAATAACGAACAATATATGCAGTGATTAACGCAATATTGAATGGTTTAATTTTCATTATATCGCACTATATATTTCCCACATTAACAATGCCAAACCACTAATTATGCGGAACCAAACGAGACAAACAAATGAGACATGTACATGTTAACAACAATGGAAATTGCTATTGTGCAAATCAACAAGCTCCAGGTTACACGTACATGGTCATTGCAACCTTATATTTTGTGTGATAAATATTATGGCATTGGCGTCGGATCGTGGTGAATATTCGGGACGCTGAGGTTCACCAAAAACCTCCAATTGCAAAACCCCCTTTAAGGCTCCCCAAAAAATCATCTTGTGGCTCTCCATAAACTTCAAATTACACCCCGCTTGAGGCTCACCAAAAAACGTTCAATTGCACGCACCCATAGGCTCCCGAAAAAAAACACCTTGAGGCTCACCAAAAACTTGCAATTGCATCCCAAGAAACACCTCTTCTCTAAATATTGGGGGGACTAGTTCCATCTTAGTTGAGCGCCCCTGGTGGCAGCTGTGTTTCATAGATGCTGATTTTTTAAACAATGCTGATTGGAACTATACTCGTGAACATTTGTGATATTTGGACAATACAGCCAGCAATCACACCTGTTCGGGTTAACGAAAACTACACTGTTCTACCTATGTTGACCCACATTCGATACGCCAAGCACGAACTGTTGCGCCATAGAAAGGTAATAACGAAAGACAATAAACTCTCCGAGCCGGTGTATTGCCTATTGAAGCTACTTGGGATATCCGTACCACTGTATGGGTGTCGAGCCGGCAAGAACCGTACTTCACTGCGCCTCGTTGTGCAATCGGCCTCACCGTCAGGTCAAGCGATATATGTGATAGTAACTGCCAGCACACATATCCCCAGAACAACATTGTGCAAATCACCTCGCCGTAGTGATCCGTGCAACTTAGTTCACGTTTCTACACGCGATAATACGAGCCTGACAAAGAGCAATCTCTCAGTCGCTGTCCTCAATGCTCGTTCTGTCAGAAATAAGAAACTTGAAAAAATCTTCCTTGTTTTTGAGTCCCGTATATTATTTTTAACATACATTTGTATATTGTTTTAAAGCGCTGTGAATAACATTGTATTATCTCCAGCGCCTCACCAAATATATTCCTTCCCCAAGCCCCCTCTCCCGGTTCTCACTCCTATGTATCGTTATACGATCTTCCCACGTCATTTTACACAATTATTAATTGCACATACCCTACAGTTTCCTGTAGATAGAGCCTATTAATGAAACATGCCGTAACTATTGCACACACGCCTCCTCACATTGGCGTAATGATCTTAGGGTTTTTGCCAATTAATGTATAGACACGTAGACATAGAACTCTTATCAGTGGCAGTTTTACCCACAGGTGAACATGAATACCAGCCCTATTATTGACATCCCTGGAACCACCTTGTGTAAGTATCTGTACCAAGTCCGCCGTATGGCCGGTCGCTCTGAGACAAGATTTAACCAGATTTAACAAGATTGCCACCCAGAGAATTAATGGCGAAATGGGTCCGATTTCACGAACTATTGGTACATGGGAACCTCACGTAAACTACTTCAAACGTCCCCGTAAATACTTTCACACGAAGGATCGTATGTAGGGCCTACCATTGCTTCATAATAGCGGCCCAAGTCACGGAGCGGAGCTGATCCTGAATGATAGCCGGTTGAAGCAGTAGCGACCATGTGGTGTGATGAAAGTCGTCAGCAGCCGCGACTCGTCGTCAAGCGGAAGCTGCCAGAAGCCGCTGTTGGCGTCAAGCTTCGAGAAGACTTTCCTGCTGCCCAACTTTGCAAGGCTTTCGTCCACTGATGACATCGGGTGTATCTCTCGCTGTACTCACTTGTTCAGTTGCGTCAGATCTACGCAGATCCGCACGGAGTCGTTTGCCTTCTGGACAGGAACCATGCCGGAGCACAATCTTGTCGGCACGGCCACCGCTGATATGATCTCCTGTTGCACCATCGACTCAATCTCAGATTTTATTTGTGGAAGTAGAGGATGGGCGATTTTCCTTGCGGTGTACAAACATACTGGTGTGGCGTCTGCGCACAGCGTGATGTGATGATCGGTTCTCAGTTTACCGATGCCTTTGAAGAGAGAGCTGTACTCGGCACGGTAGTTTGGTTTCTGACTCGTTGTTTCTTGGACGTTGTAGACACGTATGACCAAGTCAAGACCGAACCGAAACACGCTCGCCGACTGAGTAGAAAATACTCTTGGTTTCTAATGACGTACACCAGTTCATCGAGTGATTTGTTGCGATAGCGCAGTTTTGCCTTGGTCACTCCTATTACTGGTAGAAGTGTGCCTGACCAGTGTTCTGTGTCGTCTAGTGCCCCAACATAGCCTAGGTACGGCAAGTCGACACACTCGAGCTGTTGCACTTCGTTGACCCGGTTTGACGGTTGTTTGACACCCCGACAGACAGAGTGGAAGTGTCCTTTCTTTTGGCAATTGCGACACGTGGCTTCTCTTGCAGACAGACAGACAGACAGACAGACAGACAGACAGACGTCGGCATTTGCCACCCGCTTTCCGCGTCCCTTCTGACATACAAAGTATTCTTCTCACGCAGTGAATAAGGTTTTGTCGGCTGATCAAAGTCCGTGTGTGACGACGCCTTCAAGTATTCGGGATGAGTATGACACTCCAAATAAAAATTACAACGAAATGTTTTAGTTTTGTAATAGCACCTTGTGCATTGGTGCGGTTGGACATGTACGTGATTCTGATTGTGGCCGACGTTAGGATTTCTTACATAAAGTTAGGACTCGTGCGTAACTTCAGTGGGAATATTCATATGCTCATATTCTCGTTGAATATATGGAAAAGTTAAATATAAAAAGCCGCCATCATGTGATGCACTGAAAGGAGTCACTAATAATGCTTAACTCGTGGACACGTGACGTGAGCCGTATTCACGTTATACATGTAACGTGACGTGATACATTTACGAGATGGCGTCAATACTTGCTTAGCAATCGAATTTGCGTAATGGCCCGGTTCATGAAGCGGCAAAGAAGGTCTTAAAGCTAAGATGATTGTCTTATTTTTACTAGTAAATTACGCGATTTTTTTTAATAAGGGCAAATATAAAATTTACGCACAGGCCCAAGATTGTTTAATTGCGTCATAAGAACCACGTCTTCGCGGTGACGTTCGGCTGCGGGTAAGCACAACGTTACTGCATCTACATAATTATTACGAGAGTCTGTCAGTTTTAATAATGACGTATCGTATATAGTTTCACTGCAAAGCTGTTGTTTGATAGACAGACAGACAGACAGACACACGCACACAAACACAAACACACACACACACAAACAAACACAAACACACACACACACACACACACACACACACACACACACACACACACACACACACACACACACACACAAACAAACAAACAATACAAATAATTATCACCAAATAATTCGCCATGTTTCACATGAATCATCAGAATTGTCAGAATTACCCTCTTCCACCATGGTGTACTTGATGCGGAAGCCGCCCACTGTCACTAAGTTGTCGGAATTGAATGTAACAAACAGCGAGTTTCCAGCGGACTCGATGACCTTCGGGAGTTGGGAGCCGCAGTCTGTCTGTAGTAACGGGGCCGAGTTACTCGTGCCGTCGTAAGTCTTGACGCTGTCATACACACAACCTTCCGTGTTCTCGACGTCGAATTTCACGAATTCGAGGCGTTTGGTCTGTACACAGGAACGTACTCTTGTAAATAATTGTTTATAAACCAAAACTTACACGCGCGATCGCGCGCGCACTCACACACGCACAAACACAACACACACACACACACACACACACACACACACACACACACACACACACACACACACACACACACACACACACACACACACACACACACAATTGTATATAATAATAATAATAATAAATTTTAGTGTAGTGCGTATATCCCCAGGAAGCTGAGTTAAAAGGCGCAACATACAAGAATCGTTTGACAAAATCTTTAATATGGACAAGAGTCATCATTAGAGCAAAGGACTGCCGATGATTAGGGTGGGAATGCCATTTCAAATCAATAAAGTCTTGAGTATTTTACGAAAGGTAGCTATAGTTTCAGTTGATTTTAAAGTAATAGGGATTTCATTTCAGATGTTTGGGTGCAGCTACAGAAAAAGCATGTTTGCCAATATTAACCTTGATTTTCGGAATAAAAAATTTCTGTGAAACAGATGTTCTGAGATTCCGGGGGAAAACGATTGAGACTAACCAAATAGGATAGGTGATGTGAAGAAAATCGACATCTGATTTGGTAGTTTGAATACACTCTACATACTTCAAAACTGGTAGTATGAGACAAACAGCGTGATCCTCCAGCTACAAGCCATGTTGTTGTCATATTGACTGCCGGTCGTACCGAAATGTCCGCTTGATCCACTTAGCTGGTTCGTGGTGCCGTCACATCCAGTTTTACCTGCAACTGTTATTTTGTTAAAGAAGAAAACATGAAATGATTTCCTCTGTCAACAGCTGATAAAATGTAGGCCTAATGTCAATAGTGAAAATGAATAATAGGAAGACCATTACTTATTTTGATACTGGATGACCGGACATACATCATGTTTACATGTGTATAATACTTATGAGAAATTGTTTGAAACCACACTCCGGCTCTTTAGCCAAATATGCATTCCACGTGTCACAATACTTGTCACTTCTCCAATGTGATACTGTTTGTGTGCAATAAACTCGTCGCCCTAGATTCGGCCAATGCCGATGTTTTGGTGAAATGAGCAGATTACGACAGTGCAAACAATGTGTCCGTATTCTTCTAGAAACCCTGATATTAGAAACACGGCGGATGCGAAAACTGTGAAAATGTTCAGTAATATTCAACAAATATATGGCGTAGCCGGAAATGTCAATGGCATGACATGATGTCAGGAGTAAGACCCCTCTTATTAATCTAGTAAACGATTTGGTTATTCGCTAAGCAGCAGCAAAGAAAGACGAACATAACCTGCCACTAGCACACGCTGAAGACATCGCTCAAACAGCAGCGTATGACGTAGAACTTAGACAACTCACGAATGGGTGGAAAACGTAATGAATATCATCTAAATCTGAACCTGCAGAAAACAGAAATCAAGAAAACGTGGAGAGTGCGCCACAATTTACACATCAAAATCGATCAATCTCGGTAGAAAGGAATGACATGTTGGTCTTGAATCATATACATTTTACGACGAGTCTAGTCAATCGCATCACTGTAATAGACATAGAAGACAGAGGGATACAAAACACAAAGACGGGAATGGTTATCTGTACAGTCAAAGAAAAATCATTCCAATAGTAGAGTGATCAACAAAAATGCATTGAAAGGTATGGTATGAAGAAGAAAAATCAGTCCTAAAAGCAGCACTAAACATGATGATGATTCTGACTAGTAATGATTCTTCGTAGTAAAACGGTTAACTAAATTTTCTTGAATCTATTTTATTTAAATGTTCCCAACGTAATGTAATGGTCCCATGTTTACACACACATGCACACACGCGCGCACACACACACGCGCACGCACACAAGCGCGCGCAAATTGCACTGTTTAAGCGACAAGTTATAATTTCATATGAAACATTCTATATGACAACATGACATGTCTACCTGAATGACCACCTAACAGCGAGTTGCCGGCGGACTCGATGACCTTCGGGAGTTGGGAGCCGCAGTCTGTCTGTAGTAACGGGGCCGTGTTACTTGTACCGTCGTAAGTCTTGACGCTGTCACATACACAACCTTCCGTGTTCTCGACGTCGAACTTCACGAACTCGAGGCGTTTGGTCTGTACACAAGAACGTACTCAACTCAGTGAAAAATAACCATTTATAAACGCACACGTACAATCACACAGACACACGTACGCACGCACGCACGCACACACACACACACACACACGCATATATACACACACACGCATATATATGCGTGTGTGTGCGTGTATATATATGCGTGTGTGTGTGTGCGTGCGTGCGTGCGTACGTGTGTATGTGTGATTGTACGTGTGCGTTTATGAATGGTTATTTTTTATTGAGTTGAGTACGTATATATATATATATATACGGGTGGTATATATATATATATACGTACTCAACTCAATAAAAAATAACCATTTATAAACGCACACGTACAATCACACATACACACGTATATATATATATAAATACATATATATATATATACATATATATTAGGACGTATATATTGTATTAGTGACGTATATAATTATACATACACTGGGAACACCCTCCTACCTGTCCCGCTGACACCGTGAACCTCCAGCTACAAGTCATGTTGTTGTAGTATTGAATGCCGGACGTGCCGAACTGACCGCTTGGTCCACTCAGCTGGGCCGTGGTGCCGTCACAACCTGCCGTTGTTATTACAAGAAACCGGTGAACACCACAACATTAATTTTGAAAGAGAGAAATACAAATAACAGTAGTCAACAAATTGTTCCATTATCTTTTGCAGCTGCTAAACAATTATACGGCGTGAATGTCGTTTGTTCGCAGATGTTGATGTTATCGTAATCTTTAATACGTTTACAAACTAAGCATTTTAAGGACGGTGTATTAGTCAGAACGTAGGGGATATCATAGTTGAAACAGCTAAGTCCTACTTTATTATAGTGTCGGCGACCTTGGGTGTTATGATCGCGACACGTGTGGCTTACCTGATCACACATATTTGTGAATCCGTTGTTGTGCCTCCAAATTGCCAGCCTAGACAAGTGTGTCATTTGCTCGTTATGCTAATTAATACTTATCTGATTCTCTTCGGTTGTTGTCAGTTATTGTTTTTCTTGTACTTACCATTGTTCCTGCAAATGGAATGTGTTTATCATTAAATAATATAAGGTTTCAGCGGTTTTAATTAAAGAAACTTTATAGTCAACAGTGATAGCACAATACAACAATTTGATATGTTGATTCTGTGGTGCTAATAAACAAGGAATTCAACTGACTGAGAAAAAAAATTATTAAGTGAGTGTTTGCGTGCATGAGAGTGAGTGAGTGAGTGAGTGACTTAGTGACTGAGTGACTTAGTGACTTAGTGACTTAGTGACTTAGTGACTTAGTGACTTAGTGATTGAGTGACTGAGTGACTGAGTGTCTGAATGTCTGAGTGACTGAGTGAGCGCGAAAGAACGAGTGAACTGTAACAATTATTTTGCTAAATCTCGGGGAAGCATCTAAGTGGCGTCATCGTAATTGTTTTATTAACAGAAACATATTGTTATAAAAATTACAATGTTATTTTGTAAGTATGACGAACATCCTATAAGGCACTGCTACTTTAACACTGTCAGTTAATGAAAGTTAATTATGACAACGCATTAACCCACCCAGCTGAAACACAACACACGGTCAGCGTGTGCAAAGACGGCCGATATCAGCAGCGTCTTCATTTTGCCTGGGAAAATAAAGAAACGCTGTATTGTCGCGGATAACTATAACAAAAAAGATAAAATTAAACCGTGCATACACGTAATGTGTATGCTTTCACTGCGACTACTTGCTATGCCATTAACGCCACACATAGACTAATATTGTTGAACCATTAGATAAAATCCATATTTCATTAGATATTTGTAATTACTCAACTCGTCTGTCCAAGCATGACACTGGGTCGAACAAAACAATGTCACACAAACTTCGAACTTACGTTTTGATCGGCTTGTCCGAAGAATCTTGCCCTGAGATGGAAGAAGATGTCGAAACCGCGTCTTCTGCCGACAGACTGCCACGCGTGTCCGATCGTTTTATAGCATGCGGAGCACCTGTCGTAGGTTTGTACATATGTGCAGTGCGCATGCACCAATATGTGACACTTCCGTGCAAAATTATGTAAAGATGAACAGCTCTTTCAGCCATATTTGGGTATCACTGTATCACATTGTATGTGTTGTATGTTTTTTTGGTGCGAGTTATTTCCGCGCTGATTGCATCATGTGTCTTCCATAAAACTCCCTATCATACTTTGAGTCCACGTTATTTGATCTAGTAGTATCTTTTTCAACTAATCTGACTACCTGGCTATAATACGAACTCTGCAAACATTATCTTTATATTAAGCGACTCGTATCCCATTTCATTTTCTATAGTAGACAGGTGCTGCAGTTAAAGTTAATCCCGTCTCAAATAATTACCCGTCAGTCGGACTATTTGAACGCATTCAGTTGGCTGTTTTTCGTCATGTTTACTATATGTTATGCTAAGCATACCTGTAGTTATATATATATACCATATTGTGAATTGTTTTAGTGTCACACTTACACCAATAATTACAAAAAAAGCTGACGATTTTTTTCATATAACAATAACTACAGACCTATTGCTTTTGCAACAATTGCTAGTAAGTTATTTGAATCTTTAATATTATCAATTTCTTCACAACGTGTGCCAACCTATTTGGATTTAACAAGATTTAACAAGATTGCCATACAGAAAATTAACTCTAGATGACAGGTGGACAAGGAAGCCTTTTGGCTTATCGAAAGTCCAATACGTTTTTATTTACTTGTATCCCGCCCTTTTAAAGTATGTGTCGATTTTATTTTTAAACATATTCACGCTACTAGCACCAACACAATCAGGAAATCTGTTCCATTCATTTACAGTCCTTTGTGAGAATGAGAACGTTCTTATATCTAATCTACACTGTTCCTTTACTAATGTAACTTCATGTCCTATGGTCTTTCTAACTTTTTTAACTGAAAAAAAAAAGTGTTATCATTCAATATTTTAAACACGTCTACCTGATCTCCTCTCAGTCTCCTGATCTCTAATGTTGTTAAACCACATTCTTTTAGGCGTATTTCGTAACCTTGATCCCTCAGGTTTTGTATCATTTTAGTTGCTCTCCTTTGTACTCTTTCTAGCAGATGTCCTTCCTTTAAACAACATCACTCCACTGAGATACTCATATTTTTATTAAAATAACTTTTTAGACACGACATAGCGAATGGCTCTTCTATGTATGTCACTATGTTGGATGTCTCCAAGGCCTTCGACAAAGTGAACCATAGAACCCAGAACTCAGAATCAGTTTATTTGACCTATAAATACGATACACATAGAACGAATAACGCAAGTGGTAGATAAGGTCGGGAGACTCCCGTTACGATCTATAATATCGCAAGCACAGAGCCACCCCGTAAATATAAACCACAATAACATTTACATGACACAAATCAGAATAGCATATGACTTGTTTTTATAGTTGATAATTACTCAATGTGTCAACATACATACATAATACAAGGACTGATTATATGTACTCGTGTACACATTGACGTACATATGGATACTTAGGTAGACATTCTAATACGTATTACGAATTACAAATAAAGCAATTATGGATCCGACCAGTGGATTCATATTTTAAAATAAAAACGTGTTTTGTGTATGTTGAAAAACCATATAGACTGTGGGTGTAAATGTTATTAATGATAATACTTGGTGCATTGTTAACTGTCTCTACTATGTTGTGTCTAATGCATTTTTTCTCGCAAATTCATGTTTAAATCTGGACATATACAGATTATTTCTTTCACGTGTACAGTGCTGATGAATATCATAGGTGTGTGTGCTTGGAAAAACATTGAAGTAGTAGGGTAAAAGATTGTTAATTAATTTATAGTAAAATTTTAATTGTTGGATTTTATAAATGTCATCCAACTTTAGCAACGAAGTCTTTTAAAAGAAGGACTTGTGTGAGCATTGTATTTACTTAAGGATATTATTCGTTTTGCTTTTTTTGTAATTTGAAAATTCGAGGTGTCTGCTGACCCCATAAAAGTAACCCATAATTAATATGAGGGAGAATAAGGGCATTGTACATAATATATAATGTATTAGGTGGTAAAAAAATGTTAAGTTTATTTAGTATGCCTATTGTTTTAGATTTATTTGCTATCTTGTTTGTATGACTCTGCCAGTTTAAATGGTTATTTATTGTGATGCCTAAAAAAATTAAAAACCATTTACACATTAAATGTATGCCCCATCTATTTGTAAAACAGGGTATTGTACTTTCTTTTGAGGCATATAAAAAATAAAGAATTTTGACTTTTTGGCATTTAATGATACATAATTATGTATAGCGTGCTTAACGCAAAATGTCTTAAATTACTGTTTTGTTAGTTTATTATGGATGTGATACATATAACGTTTCTCTAATTGTATGTCCACTTAGGAACTATTTCCTGCCGTAGCGCTGCACAGCGCCATGCGAGTGCTAAATATAGGTACACATTTTGCGGTTGACGTCATGTTGTGCAGGCAGGTCTTGTTCTGATTATACACAATTACACCAGGTGGCACCACTATCTTCTTCTTCTTCCAATACACGCCTAGCCTCAACATGCTGAGGATACAGGCTATCTACACCGGCTGTAGAAGTTTAGACACGATGTGTTTTTTTATCTGACTTGTGCGATTCCTTTACGGCGATCATATTGAATAACAGCAGAAGGCGCTACCACCAGGCATTGCAGGCGTCCTTACGGTACTAAACATTAAGGGTATGTGTCGTAGACATATACTTAAAGGTTAAGCCTTAGCCTGGGCGATAATATAACCATTTCTAGACATCAACCTATCGTGTCGCTGTCAAATGTGGTCCCTGGAGCTATCTTTTCAGTATTCTTCATAATCAATATGTTGGCAAGGGACACATTGCCAAATATTTACGCTATAGGGCGGATGATTACACGAGTTAACATTGACTCCCTTCCTCGGCAACTCCTTGACTACTACGTAGAAGAGGAGGATTCAAGCCTGGTAAACACTAAACTAAAGTCTAAACGGTCTAAAGTTCTAAACAGGACTGTAAGTGTAACTTATGTCATGAGAGTGAAATCCGCGCAGTCGTTTATTTAACTGGCCAGAATTATATTATAATTCTAATTATCTACGTCGTAAGGAGCCACTGTTGGCTATGGTTTACGACGGGGTGGGTGCGTATGGTGTTATTGAGTGTTTGAGCCGCAGGATAGGAGACTGAAATCGTTGGTGTTGTACAAAGTTTGAGGATACGTGATCTGGAAAATGTTTGGGTTGGATGCGTCTTTTATTTATTTTTTGGGGCCGAAAGTATGTTTCTGCGGGGATGGCTGGGATAGATCCCTCAGCTATTTTGTACATGTATTTGAGTCGTAGATCCCGACGTCTGCTTTGTAGGGTATTGAGTTTTAGGTCTATTAATATGAGCATCCGCCTAGTCAGTAGGTATTCCCCCGTGGCAGTGCCCTAGTCTTGGGCTTGGCATAGCCATAGCCATAGGCATAGACTGTCATAGTTATGGTATGGCATAGCCATAAGCCTAAGCTATGTCAATACTATTGCCAATAGGGGAATAGCCTGAATAGGCTAATTAACCTGGCAGGCCCTATGCTAGGACTAGGTCAGTACTAGGAGGACAACTAATTTGGGCTGTTTAAAGTAAAATATTACCCAAATCTGTGGGTCCTAATGTAATACTGTTTTATTTTTTTTAACAAAAACTTAACACATAAGTACAGCGATAGAAATAAGCCAGAATATTTACTTGTCCGCTGCCGGACAAGTAAGTTTTGAAATCTACTTGTCCGCCAGCATTATAACTTGTCCAAGTGGTTGTCAAGGGGAATCAAAGCTTCGAAAAAACATTATTTTTATGACAACAAGCCCAATGTTCCTGCTGTTTCATTACATGTACATCTGATTGACTTGTGATCAAAGACACATTTTGATTTAAACTACAAATTTTGAATTTGCTAAATTATATTTGCAACTATTTTTTTCTGGTCCATTATCATTATTATTCATCACAAATATTAAAAGTAGACACGTTACTGTATAATACATGATGTATACCATGATGTAAAGCGATGCTGATATGAACGCTTTTATTAATAACAAATAATTATCACAATGATAGGAATGAGACAATTGTTTTCCTTGCTATTTGTTATAATGTTGCAAAAAATGTTTTTGTTTAATATGGTACATATATATATATACATGTATATATAACATATAACACTGCTGTAAAATGTTAGCATCGGTTTGTCATTGAAAATGCCACTCAACCATCAGGAACACGACCAATGCAAAGCCAGGAAGTATAAAAAAAATCATAATAAACTAATTATAATCTGATATTATTCTGTTCAATCTCTGTGAACTTCAATACTAACAAAGTTCTGTATTTAACAAACAAAGATAATATTCAATTGATCACCAGCAAACAATTTTTTTATTAAATATATTACCATTTCAATGATGTTAAAACAGTTTTAATGGTGCCCAAATTACATTTACCAGGAGGAATATAATTTATACATTTAGTTATGTCGTAACGTTGCTGCCAAACTGAACGATTTACGATTTAATGAAATACAGCCTCGATCAACGATGGTTGATGTGGAGTCTGTCCTACGCATATGACAGAGCTAGGTCGGTGCGCTCAGCGGATGACCCTGTTAACGCAGGCGCTAAACTCTGTCGAACACTGAAGTACAACACACTGGCTGCGGAACGACAAGACGCCGTCACACTAACAAAATTGTAACGTGCACAATTGCTAGCGAACTTCATTTACGTTTACATTTCCTCAAATAAAAGTTTGCAATGTTTGCACTTCTGTTGCTAGCTCATCTTTAGACACTCTCATATTGTGTCCGGTGCTCCGTTTCATGGCCGAGTTCTTCTATCTGTACTCCTGTGCCATCGCATCCTTGTCTTCTGCAGTGTAGTTCTACAGTGTCCTTGCGGAAGACCTGAATCTGTGGTACAGTCGCGCCTTGTTTTAACGCGCCCTGTTATGACGCGGATTCGGTTATAACGCAATCGGTTGTGGAGACAAATTTCTGCCGCTAGGGGGAAATGAGCGCTATGACAAACTATATTAACGCGGTAATAACTGTCAATTGTTTTGTGTGAAGTTATCCCCATCTTTGCATTCATGTCTCCTATGACTAACAGGATGTCATGTCGTGGTGTCTTGTCAATGTGCTTCTGCAGGCGGTTGTAGAATGCATCCTCATCTGCTTGTTTGGTTGGTGCAGAACATTGCATGATGCTGGTTTTAATAAACAAACATGGAATAACACCTTGCAGGCTTGCACCAATGATAAGCGAGTCAACTGGTTTCAAATCTATCAGGCTTTTCTTAGCAAGTTTGTCCATGACGAGAGCCAGTCCTTCATATTGGCTTCATATGGTTTCTCCCAAGGAAAGCATTATCTAGTTAGTTCATCTCAACTCACTCAATTCCAGTATGTTGATGTTATATCTGTTCATGTCACTCATCACGTGCACTGATCGTTCTGTCTCATACATCATTCGCACTCTCAACGCTGCCATTCTCACTTGTTGCATGGGTACCATCAGTGACTGTGTCAGAACAGAAACTTCCTTTCAGCTTTCATCCCCACTCATCATAAGCACCAAATTACTTAGCTGCCTCAGTCCCCAGTTGGCCACCCAAGATGTTTTTACCCTTTGATTTTTTTGACGTTTCTCTAGTGAGTGTTTTTAGTCCTTTGAGCCGAAGGATTATAAGGAATATTATGCAGATGTTTTACTATACATGTTGCAGCTATTCTGTCATTCCAGTTATATCAGTATTATGTCGATACTACTGTTTTTAACTGTCATTATTACTGGTTTTAAGTCAAAATGCAAGCTATGCATATTTAATAACACATTAACTAATACCTACAATATTCATGAAATTATCTACTCGAATACTTTATTTCCAGGTATATCTTCACTGGCATGCATATAGTCTAGAGAGCTACTAAACATGTCAACACTTTACTATGATCTGTGACTATGATTCACCAAAAAACATTCCATTAATAATTACAAACTCACAATATAGTCCAAAGGACTTCCATTTTTTTACGTATTGGGTTACTCGCCCAACGCACAACCCTCATCCTTTCTCATCCTGATCTTGGAATCAGGCAATGGTGGAAGTTGTAAACAATCTAAGCATTTTTATAGTTTCCACATGTATTGGAATTTTTTTTTATCAAGACATGAAGCATTTTAACTACTTTTCCTGTAATGTGGAGCTTCAGTAATATGAAATATAAATATGAAAAAAGCTAACTAAAAAAATTCTAAAGATTAACACTTAATTAAGCATGTAACAATTGAATGCTCCTTTTGAAAACGAACTGCTCCGTTGCATTGCCGCATACAGATGTAGCAATGCCGTATAAACCTATCTTCAGTTCGTAAACGTACACTTTGTACTTAGTGTCAGTTGTTAATCTGTGGCCATAATTACATGCTTTGTGCTGCTCTCTTCACCTATGTTACATGGCAAAGACACCTATTTAAAGCTACTTAGTAGCATCTGCCTGCGAGTTAATGCATATTTAATGTCGACACATCTCACAGTACACGCAGGTACAACTGATCACTCAGGGCCAGAAGAGCATGATTCTACAAAATTGCTGGCGATATCGTGATATTAACATATGCGATGTTGTGTTCTTGTAATCTGTGTTGCAAGAAAGGTTGCAAGAGACATGATCGTGATTGTCATGTTTATGTTAGGTTTATTTATTAACATATATCCGTTACGTCGCAGTGTAGTTTTTAAATTAAATATGTTTTGACGGATATGTATATTTATACATTATTTATAATTTTATGGCATGGGACAGCTAGGGTATAATTATAAATGGAAACCGGGACACATTTGTATCTAGAGCTCTGTTGGCAATAATTAAAACGAACATTGCAGAATTGCATGCTTATTGAAAAGGGATTGTTATACAGTATGCTGGCAATGATGTTTTATTTTGTGTTTCACTACCACAGTTGTCAGTAGTTAATTTTCCTCAGTACCACAGGCAGGTCTATCCGCACTTGAAGACAATCAGTAAATCTGTTTTATCTTAGTTAAACGACACAAAGTAGACAATTACAACAATTTTTTTCTAATCGTGTAGTCCCAAGATTTTGGACTTGGTCAGACTTGCTAGTTTTTTGTATGTTTTGCTCTGACACGTAAAGTATAATAGACCACTGAGTTAAAAGCACAGTGTTTGGGGTAGCGAAGTAACACCACGTGACTAACGACGAAACTTCCGGTTGTAGATCATCGGTCGCCTGTGACTTGACAGGCCACGATGGGGATCTCGGGATTGACGACGTTCGTGGACGCGAACCCGCACCTGCTGACCGACCACGAGCTGCGGGACACGGCCGTGATCGTCGACGGCAACAACCTCTACCACTTCCTCTACTACTACTTCCACGTGCCCGTGCAGTTCGGCGGCGACTACGACACGTTCGATGGGTGCGTGCAGTACTTCTTCCGCACGCTCGAGACGTGTCACGTGACGCCGTACGTCGTCTTCGACGGCGGATATGACGCCGACAACCGGAAGCTGCCGACGGTGCTGCGCCGTGCGCGCGACCGCTGCAACATGGCGGGGTCGCTGGCGGCGGGCGGACGCGGCAAGGTGCTCCCGATACTCGCCCAGGAGACGTTTCGGTGCACGCTCAACCGGCTCGGCGTGGCGCACTTCACGTGCGACTCGGAGGCGGACGAGGAGATCGCGGCTCTCGCCAACCACTTCGGCTGTCCGGTAATGAGCAACGACAGCGACTTCTACGTGTACGACCTCACCGGAGGTTTCATCGTGTTCGACTACGTCAACCTGCAGCTGCACCACCTGGCACATGAGTCGGGCGACGCCGCGCATTATCTGGCCGTGCAGATTTACTTCATCGACACGCTCCTCGCGAAATTCGCCAAAATGGAGCGCCGCATGGTGTCGTTGTTTGCGACTCTGCTGGGTACCGACGTGGTCGAGAGACGTCACTTCCTGCCGTTTTTCTCTGCCGTCAAGCTGCCGCCGGTCGGTCCGACGATGGCGGGCGGGAAGTTTGCGGCTGTGACGAAGCAGCAGATGCTGCGAGTGCTTCTGTGGCTAGAGGAGGTCGGTTCGTTCGACACCGCTGTTCGTGTCGTGCTCATGCACACGCCGGAGACGCAAAGATCCGCCGTCGACTCGCTGCTGAGAGACTCTGTGCGCTCCTACACACACCCGACAGCGACGGAGGCGACGCGTCACGCGGCTGAGCAGTGCCTTACTCCCCCACGGCCGGCCTCCGACCGAGAGACGACGACGGAAGTGCGACATCCGGCAAAGCATGCGTGCACCGTGAAGTCGTTCGGCGACCGAGAACTGCCGGCGTGGTTCGTCGAGAGAATTCGGCACGGGGACGTTCCTGTGATGGCGCTCAATGCCGTAGTCCTGCGAAGACTTATTCTCTTGGCGCAAGTTGAAATAATGTCAAAACCAAGTACTTACGTCTGCGCACTGCCCGTCAGAGCTGCCATCTACCGACTTCTGCTCTCCATCGACTTTCCCGTCGACCCTCAACAGATGGCGCCAGTCAACGAGTACGACCGCGTGCACAAGAATCTGCGGTGTCAACAGGTAGCGCCATCTTGCGACGCCTATCAGCTGCTGACCCTTGAAGAGATTCCGAAGATGAATGCCCTCGTCAGGGAGGGGATCCTACTAGGGGTGTTGGGTGTTGTTCCAGGCGCACTTGATGCCCTGCCCATCGACTCCCGACTCGTTGTTGCTGTGACGTCATACTGGGTCAGGCAGGCAATACCTTCAGTCAGCATTGACCACCTGGTGGCGCTACTGTTGTGTCACCTCAAACAGGCCGCCATTGATCCGATATGTAAAGACAACGATAGACCCATCGCTCAGGACTGTTCGACATGCGCCGATGCATTGGCCGCTTCATGTGACGTAATTTCGGAAGACGTTTCCGGCGATGTCATGGACACGAAGACCACCACAAAGAACAAAAATTTTATGACCGACAAGGAGGCCGTTTCCGGTGACGTCACCGATACGGAGGCCATCACAAAGAAAAACAATGTAACTACGGATACGGAGGTCGTTTCCGGTGGCGTAACGGACACGGAGCAATTTACAAAGAACAACAAAACAGGCGACGTCACAGTGACTGACAATACATGTGATGTGACACCGTGTACGGGTGACGCGGTGATGGAGGCGCATGGCGTCACAGCAACCCACGATACCAGTGCGTGTATGGAGACGCTGCGAGAGAGCGTTGCCAGGCGTTGCAAGGCCGGCGAGGTCCAAGTCGCGGCCGGCAGACTAGCACGCTTCACCGACTGGCCGAGTCACAACCGCGCCCACCCGTTTGACGGCTTCACGGTGCACGCGCTGTCCCAGTGGCAGGCGTGTCGCCTCGCAGTCCACACCTTCAACCAACTACTCATGTCCCCGCTTGACTCGCCCAGCCCGGCCCGCTCGTTCAGCGGGACCTTCCTCTATAACGTCACCCGCCAACTCAAGACGAAATGTCGCCCCGATCTCTATGTCGTTGACCTGCTAGGCAAGGGGCAGCTCGCCCGACATTTCACTCAGTTGTACGACGCCATCATGAAAATTGTTCCCGAGCTGGACTCGTATTTATGCAGCCGTGCCACCCCAACCAAGAAAGCGAGAAAACGGGAGAAGAGGCGCAAGGGAAGGACAACGACAGAAGCGACATCTAGTGGTGACGAGAAAGACGACTCGACGGATGAGCTCATTGTCTGTATGAATACGTCGTGCGACTTGTCCAACCGATACGACTTCTTGCGTCACCTTGATACCGAATGCTACTGATCTGCTGTAAACAGTCCAATCTGATGTTTTGTTCTCTCTCCGTTTCGCTCGAGGTCTTTCAAACCGTTCGACGTCGTGAACGTGGTTTTCGATAGTCGATGTTACTGTCGATAGTTAAAATTATTAATTATCGCTTATTAATATACTGAACTATCGATAGTAACGATATTTGGCAAAGAAAGATCTGTCTATGCCACAAAAACAGGCGTCGACCATAACACCATCTTGGGAATCGAGGCCACGCAATGACGCCATCCGTACATTATTGTTTGGACTGTCTTTAATAGATACTCACCAGCCCGTTATGGTCTTGCGAAATTATCATAGTAGGGCCTACTGACATTATTGCAATAGTGTTGCGATAGTACTGTAGCTATCACAATAGTAAGACCATCCCAAATAGTAACCCATGTAATCATTGCAATAACAGCAAACATAATAATATTATCATGTCTAGTGACACACTATGTCTAATTAACTAACCATGATCAGGTTACATCTAAAATTGTGTTAATCAAGATCGCGATTGTTGCACAATATAACCAGTCACGTCATGAATGGGTGATACAAGATTTTAAAGTTGTAATACTCGTACTGATGTATTACGATGTGTAATTTATTACGTTGGTTATATTATATTGCAGCATCAAATAAATAATCGTAATCATGGGTTCCAAGCCGAAAAATACAATACATTATCTAGCTCGATTTCCCTGCTTTCGTTGTTTTTTACTAGTGATGATAGTTTTTGCTGAAATATTTGTGAAACATCCCTCTTTTTGCGTCTTTCAGATAAATAAGGTGGTAAATATTGTATTCACTACTGTGTTTATATATTAATGAATACGCTTTAGGTGCCAACGGCTTGTTATGAAAATTGGGGAGCATTTGAGTTATCAGGACGCCCAATACCCCCGGACGATATCCCCAAGACAAAATACCCACTTCAGTATTCCCTTAAAACCAAATCTTAGTGAATTACTGCTAGGTGCATTTATGGGACCCACTCTTTCGTGCAATGATTGCACTTCTTAGTGGTAAACGAGGAACACGTTTATTTATTAACCGAACTTTGTTGATTTACGGCAGCAGTTCTTAACCTTCGTTTGGCTGCGACCCAAATTCCGGTCAGGAGATTTGCTTGGCGACCCATGCCTTCAAACAGTTAGCATGCGATAGATGATAACATGAATAGGCAAAACAAATTAATTATAAGAACATTTATTAAAATTGCTTGCGGACCACGTAGGAATCGCCAAATCAGCACCTTTCATTGGTTTATCGACGTCACAGAGAACACGACTTGCAAATCAATCTTGGATTCAAAAGCAAAGATGGCGGACGGTGTCTCGAAAACCATAAGATCCCAACTACGTTTGAAGAATATTACCCTTTGACTTCATACTGGTGATAATAAATATGCTCATAGGCGACATAGGCGCTATAATATAATATCCATGAACATGCTCAAGACGTATACTTTGAAGGTTTCTATGTAGAATGAATCGAAAACGGCACTCAAAATGGCTTGTCGACCCAATTTTGCGTCGCGGCCGAGAGGTTAAGAACCGCTGACTATGGGCTAGACAGTCACACCATTTATATTTATTTACAAGTGGGTACTATACAAACCTCAACGACAAATTCCACATCATCATTGTGTCGGCGAACACTAACGTCGCACCATTCTCTTATGCAAAGAATACATCGCTCAGCGTTGACAAATTCCACATCATCATTGTGTCGGCGAACACTAACGTCGCACCATTCTCTTATGCAAAGACGGCATTTATCAGCGGATATAAATAACATTCTACATCATTTTCGTATATAAAAACATAAATGTATCAGCAAATAGATTATCATACGCAACGAGTGCATTGATAAGCTAAGAGAAACATCATGTCATTCGTGAATGGAATGGTGCATTTTTCAGCGAACAAAAAGTCATTCATTCTCGTGAATAAAAAGAGTGCCCATATTTGTAATGCAAAAAGTGCACTTGTCCACAAAGATACATGTTCCTTACTTGTTTATGTATATATGCACGAGAACCGGTTTTATTATTCAGGTAGGATCTTGTTACCAAAACAAGTCTACCACGATGCTCGGCGCTGCATTTCCCGCGACGCCATCTCCCAATAGTTGACGTCAGCTCTAGAATCATATATGTCTGTCAGGCACCTCTTCCGCACGTTCGTCCGCGCTCGCAAGTATGCGTCGGTTCTTCACATCCGCCAAGAACATTACTTAATTACTCTTAGCTGAGTGCAGAACTGACCATAGGAGGGTCGGCATTGTAAACTAAGTGGACTGCATTCACCGCGGGTCTCCGTTTCTTTGGATTTCCAGCATCCAGTGTACTAAGTGCGAAACAAGATCCACCGGCTTGGTCCGCACATCATGGCCAGATTGCGTCTGTTGTTGCCAGAATGAAAATAATTGAACACCGACGCGATGGTATTATGGATTCGGTAAAACGTCTCCGCATGACATACCGTCTTGGCGACACCGTTCCCTAACCGCGGCGTTCTGTGCGCACCAAGGTAATCATCGCTGCTGGCTTGGCTTGTCGCGTTGAACAAGAACGGTGTTGCTGATAACTGGTCATGATAGTGTGTCGTCGGAGACATTGTGGAGGGATACCATCTGATGCGAGTCGTACTTCTAACGGACCTTTCCCGTGTCCGTCCTTTCCATCGTCTTCTGACAAGGTGCGTAAATAATCAAATATTACACAAACTAAATAGTCGTAAACATGTTATACGATCTAATCAGGTTTTATATGTAATTTCATTCTCATTTTTGGAGATTTGCAAACCTGTGCATTTTTGGAAACAATATGATACACTGAACCGGAAAAGCAATGTTTACATTTACATCTCTCTATGGCAGCGATGTTGAATTTTTAGATTATGTAAATACGGAATTGTGTTAATGATAGCCTACGTATTTGTTAATGTAATTATAATAAAGAAATATCAGTTGGACGGCCCTCAACTGCATCTTCTTCGTCTGTACTAACACAATACCCTGAGCATCCCGCTTTAATAACGATGACATAACGTTTTCCTGATGTGAAAATTGTCTCGTGAAACTTGCAAAACACCGTCGAAGAGAATTACATTTTTTGGAATAAATCTGACCTAAAAATCGAAACGGCGATTAAGAAGTAGTTGGTGTTCATAGTGTTTGAAGATTCGGGAAGTAGCCCTAAACTGCTATCAACCCCATGTCGGTGAAATGTCCCCTAGATTTATTCATACTGATAACGATTAAGATTGAAATATCGATGCGAGTCTGTAGGTAAGTAAGCAAGTAACTTAATTTTACCACGTAGCAATACATACAATACCAAAATTATAGGTATAATCTACACCATATAAAGATGTAACCTTGTATGTTGGTTATATTATTACCATCTTCCTATGAACCCATTGAAACTAATTATTATTCTTCTGTCTCAGAACATATGATAACGAACACTTTGAGGATATGACATCAACGTGTTGACGTTTCGACAAGTTAAATAATAACCGTACACTAACAGTGCGCAGGCGTTCATAGTTGACACCGTGAGCATTCAGGCATACACGCCAGAGAGCAACCAACGCCACCCGTCTCTTTTGCCAGTATCTGTAGGTCCTGTGTCTCTTTGTTCTGGTGTTATGCCTCTTTTGTGATGGTTCGTTGGCAAGTGTCTTTTTTGTGTCTCCTTTCCTTGGTTCCCGTCTGCTTCCTGCACGACGTCTCTACAAGAAGGCGAACAGATTTGGTTCACGGTGGAATTGAAATACGGGGGCTGTGCAAATAATCGTCATCACGAAAAACGTAGACCCGAAGACCACTTGAAAGGTCAAATGAATGGCCACTTAGAACGTGCCGAATTCAATAAATCAGACGCATTATTCGCCAACTGTTGACATGACGAGAATTGATTTCTCGGTCTTTTTCGATTTTGACGTTATTTGCGGCGCTTGCGTAAATGTACCCTTGCACCATAAACATTCAGTGGTGAACAAATGTGTAGTAAATGATATATGACGATTGTGTAAGACAGGAGTCTGCAACCTTTGTGACTAGGGGGAGGCAAATAAGTGAGATGGGCTAGGTCAGTGGGCCACACGTTTATTTATGAATATTGATTATCATTCACGTAATCTTCGAGATAACTAGAACAATTTAAATTTATTATGTTTCGAATATATAAGCATTCTAGGTATTATCCGTAAACTTACACATGTTGGCCATATTGGTGTAGGCCATATAAGATAAAATACTGATTTATTGTTATCAGCCATCAAGGTATAATTTTGATAAATTGAGTATTAAATTGCACGCATTATTCATGGTGCGTGTTGTTGACAGGCAACTGACATTGTCACTAGTGTGCCGTCTGGTTTTGTTGCTGCAACACGATGTGTCCCACTTCTAGCTGCAGACTTGTTCATGTGAGCTTCAGTTCGTCATACACAAGTGTCCGTCGGTTAGCTGCGTCATACAAGTGTCCGTCGGTTAGCTGCGTCATACAAGTGTCCGTCGGTTAGCTGCGTCGTACAAGTGTCCGTATGTTAGCTGCGTCATACAAGTGTCCGTCGGTTAGCTGCGTCATACAAGTGTCCGTCTGTTAGCTGCGTCATACAAGTGTCCGTCGGTTAGCTGCGTCGTACAAGTGTCCGTCTGTTAGCTGCGTCATACAAGTGTCCGTCTGTTAGCTGCGTCATACAAGTGTCCGTCGGTTAGCTGCGTCATACAAGTGTCCGTCGGTTAGCTGCGTCATACAAGTGTCCGTCTGTTAGCTGCGTCATACAAGTGTCCGTCGGTTAGCTGCGTGGTACAAGTGTCCGTCTGTTAGCTGCGTCATACAAGTGTCCGTCTGTTAGCTGCGTCATACAAGTGTCCGTCTGTTAGCTGCGTCATACAAGTGTCCGTCTGTTAGCTGCGTCATACAAGTGTCCGTCGGTTAGCTGCGTCATACAAGTGTCCGTCTGTTAGATGCGTCATACAAGTGTCCGTCGGTTAGCTGCGTCGTACAAGTGTCCGTCTGTTAGCTGCGTCATACAAGTGTCCGTCGGTTAGCTGCGTCATACAAGTGTCCGTCTGTTAGCTGCGTCATACAAGTGTCCGTCTGTTAGCTGCGTCATACAAGTGTCCGTCGATTAGCTGCGTCGTACAAGTGTCCGTCGGTTAGCTGCGTCAACGTCTTGCATTTTATGAAATTCATCACGGAGTAGGCCCTACCGCTGCTCACACCCATGCATTGTCTCAAAGAGACAAGCAATGAACTTGTCATGTTTGATCAGTTTAAGAAACTGTTCCATCGGCATGTGTTGCTGGTAGAACTATACAGGCGACACCTCATAGAATGTCGTTTTGAGTGTCACAGAAGCACTTTGCAGTCCAGTGAATGTCACCCACACAGCTTCAAGCCCGTCGACTACTCCCACATGGAACGGGCTGTAAATATGACAAACTACGATATCAAACGCTGCACAACTCCCGTCGTCTCGGCAGCTCAACGTTGTTCATACGTACGGGTCTGGCCTTTCTAGCTGGTTCGTATTCCAGGAGTGTTGAGAAATGCACACAGTTGACGTCCTGCAGTTGCTAGTGAGGCATGTGTGTCTACAGGCGATGCTTCGAGTGACAACTGACGGGTGTGGAGTAAACAGATCAGAGAGTATGCTGGGCGTTCGCTATTGCTGACATCGCGGTTCGGTGTGGACATAGCTTTATAGGCGTCGGATCCGGGGGAAGCTTGGGGGGTCAACATTTTTGTGGAGATGGGGCTAAAATAGGATTAACACTTCAATATTTAGAGAAGGGGGTGCAATTGGAGATTTTGGGAGAGCCGGAAGACGGGTTTTTGGGAAGCCTCACGGGGGTGCAATTGGAGGTGTTTGGAGAGCCTCAATGTGGGGTTTGGGGGAATTTCAAGCAGGAAACAATTGCAGGTTTTAGTGAGCTTCAGCCCCCGAGTATTCACCATGTTCCGACGCCAATGAGCTGGATAGGAACTCCCGGCTGACTGCGAATGGTCAACATCACAGTAAGACATATGCTTTCAAGTCATCAAGTTCGTAAAAACTACCGCGCCAGACACAACTAGTACGTAATCTGTCTGCAACATGAATATGATCTGTCCTCACTTTGTCTCGTTCTCTTTTCCCATTCACGTCCAAATCCCGCAAGTGGGCATTATTATGATAATCGTTGCTTTATTCAAATAATTATCGTGAGACGTCTACGATACGGGTTCTCAAAATTGTCTCGCTATCTTCTGCTCCATAATCCTTGAGCCATGATGTGATCCGTTTGGTGCCTCCATCATGGGGATATATACAACACAACAGCAACCGTTTGCCGCAAACGGATGACGACATGTTTATGTCAGCTAGAGATGAAATCTCGAAAGAATGAAGATCACACGTCATCACTTAAACACCCGAGTGCATCGCCGATGCTGCTGATGCTACTTTGTAATATATAGACAAGCGCACGATGATTGTTATGCAGCTAACATTAAGTACTTAAGAACACGTAAGAGCTGTAGCCTACTCCAGACATTATATACCTAGTGGTGATGCCGGTATTCGGGCATTCTATTTCAGTATTAGATTTATGTTATATCTATTTTATGGACCGGGTTTGCCTGCGTGCGTACATGCGTGCGTTCGTACTTACGTGTTTGCAAACCCACTACATACAATATAATAGGACTGTACTTCGTTACATCAATGATCAATTTCTTGTTTATAATCCGGTCAACTATTTGTTAATGTCCTGGTTACGGGCTGGTATAATTATGGCTCTGTTATGTACTTGTTTATGGTTCGAGCAGACGGTAGCACAGCGACAGCCAACGTATCGCAATTGCCACAGTGATATGCGTCTGCGTGATCAAAGGAGCGTATTACGAAGGTGTGGATCCACCAAGTCGTCAGATGTTACTCTTCTATCATGCCACGTGTGCATTCTGAAGCAATTGTCACAGCGTGCACCCACACAACCTGTAGTACGACTAATGTCCTCCCACAGTGGTCAGTGGTCAGTGGTCACACCAACGACGTAGTTTATAGTAGAGCCATATTAACTGCAACATGCATCAAACAAGTGCCACTGCCAAAGCTATGTAAACCAACAGGCATCCAAAGTCATAAATAAGGAAAACAATCTCCAACATTGAGTTTCAATTGGGGAAATTCAATCATATGGGGAGTGAATATCAAATGGTACATTTGTGACCTGCATTCTGCCGTAATTGTACTCGACGGTGGTGCTGTAATACACGAAATCGGACAACGGGATTCCGTGTGCTTCTACGCCGCCGTCGAATACGATGACAGCGGAATGCAATTTGCAAGGTGCCATTTGATACATATGTTCCTATTATTTCGTCTTCTAGCATAGCCCGAGTGAGTCGTCCACGCTATTTCTCCATTGCTGCCAGTCTTGCGTAATTTACCTAACGTTCGTGAACTGTTATCCCGAATCAATACATGTGTAGATGTTGTATCGGGTAGACGTGATCCTCCTGGTCTTTTCTGTCCGTGCTTTGATTGCCGAGACACCACCCCTCCCACCACTTCGTTTCTTCTGGAATTCTGACCCCTTCACCCCGGGATCGTTTCTCTCTGATTGGCTGCTTGTTTCCAAATATAATTCTCTATTTGGTGCGTAGTGTGTCCACGATACGTTGCATGTATTTCGTAGTGGTTGTGTAGTATGTAAATTCAGGACAAAATGCTATCTTGATTTGTTTTTATTAAGAATTGTCCGATATTGTAAATTTTAACTATTGTAAATTGTAACGATCTGACGCTCCGTTGGAATTGCATGTGTTTAAAAAGCCAACGTCCCAAACACAGAAGTGGTTTCCTTTTATTCTTTTGAACACGCATTATGATAATGGGTTTTGTTATTGAAATGGTGTGCTGTAATTACGGATCAGAGTGCGTTCGTCCTATTAGGGATATACACCCTATCCGTTCCTGACTTAAACCACGGAAAGTTCAAAATAATAATAAATGTCAGCCATAGTTCAATGTGGTGTATCTACAATGATAAAGGTAAGGTCTTATATAGCGTAGTGTCCAGTCCTTGGGGCTGCTCGAAGCGCTTTACACTTTACTACCTGGCAGACCTGTTCAATCGAACACTATCTCGACGTCTCTGGGAAGCATCCAGCCACGTTGCAATTAATGCACGAAGACTATTCGTACACAAATATCCACCACTGACTATAGCCAGGTACTCATTCATATAGCTGAGTGAACTGGAGCAACGTAGAATGAACGCACTTGCACAGGATTCGAACCCGGGTTCTCTCGGTCGAGAGTCCGAAGCTCTAGCCACTGCACCACTGCGCTCCACTGCATACAATAATACGCTAAGGTTTGCAGTATCTCCTCCCAGGCACCATGATCCACTCGCCTCTTTCTGTGTCCATTTGCTTTCTTCGATAATTGACCTATAATCTACCAATTGGCGACGTTTTTCCAACAAAAACATAACGATAGTTACGTACTTACGTGTTTGCGATACGCTATGTTTTTCTTGAATACCTAACTGAGTGAATTTAAGGGTAATCAATTCTCCAAACAGAACAACTGTAAACGAAGAGTTTGTTGTTCCATGGGTGAGTGTAAGCGAGTATTGTATCAATTTACAGGTAACCAATATATTTTTCTTCAAGATCATATGGTAACTGTTTTTCGTCTTTTTGACTTGACCCACGTGTCCCCCCGGCGAAGTTGGGACAACTGGACATTTGAACAATATCGTAATTTAGACCCGTGACATTTCCACGGGATTCAATTGTATCGTCTAATGTTACCGAAAAATAGTCTCCGTCATAACTTGCATAACAATTAATAAACAAATCATTTAGTTAAATTATGACAACTGGCACAGAACCAAATCATGTAATGCAGCTAAAGAAGAGATACAAGGCATGAATGATATATAGTGTTGGTGGTGTTGTTGCTGCTGCTGTTGTTGTTGCTGCTGTTGTTACTGTTGTTGTTGTTGATGTTGTTGTTGTTATTGCTGTTGCTGTTGTTGATGTTGTTGTTGTTGTTGTTGTTGTTGTTATCAACGATGTTGATGTTGTTGTTGTTATTGTTGTTGATGTTGTTGTTGTTGTTGCTGCTGCTGTTGTTGTGGTTGTGGTTGTTGCTGCTGTTGTTGTGGTTGTTGTTGCTGTTGTTGTAGTTGTTGTGGTCGTTGTGGTTGTTGCTGCTGTTGTTGTTGTTGTTGATGATGATGCTGTTGTTGCTGTTGTTGTTCTTGTTGCTCTTGTTGCTCTTGTTGCTCTTGTTGCTCTTGTTGCTCTTGTTGTTCCCTTGGTTCTCAGTGAGAGACAGGGAAACAAGAGAACATGCACTCGTTGATATTAATGATCAACATATGGCAAGGCTGGAATGGTGCATGAAACGATGATCACTGCAATGAAGTGTGCGAAGAGGGATATTTTCCCTTCATACATACAGTGTATATGTCTTTGCCTTGCAAATGTAGTCATTTCAAGAATAATGTGCAACACCGTGTAGTAATTTGTTTTCGGTCGTTCCTCTGGGAGGTTGGCTTACTCCAAATGTCTTTGAAAGATTCATAGTGGTTCGGGTGAGGCCGAATGTTTGTTGAAAGCGATGTTCGCTGCTGGTAACTCTCAGATACATTTTACAACAGATCGGTAGCACCCTGTGTTACCTACTGCATTCAGAATCAAACAATTGCAGTGCTTTATTGAACACAAAGAACTGTCTTAACTTAAGTCTCAGCAAGGAGACGGCAGCATGTAGATAGCATAGCCGAGATCTTCTATGCAGCAAGTACGCCAGGTTGATCATACTCTATGTCACGAGTATTGATGGAAGGGTAAGAGCCACACTGAACGAAACGAATCGTTGGAAATTTTGATATTAGTAATCACGCGGTCAAGCAGGAGATTCTGCAGAAATGATGTAGACATTACTAACAGAACAGATGGTTAAACCCGAACAGAGCATCCAAACACACTGAAGTAACATCTTTGACACAAACCTGTGACATTATATATGCCGTATTCGTTCTTGTTAGCGTAGATGCCCTAATTAGCGTACACCCCCTTTTCCCAGTAGGGTCTGATGTCGGTTTGTGACTAAAACTGATCTCTGGATCCATCATTTAGTGTAATTCCTGTCAACCATTGACAATATGAGAAAGAAAGTTCCACCTGCACCCACAGCCTTTGCAAAGACCACAAACTCACCATCACATGGATGAATAAATCACTTCCAGTTAGCTTCAGTTACGTTGACGTGTATCATCCCGGCTGAACTAAACTTGAATGTATGCAGAGGATGGCATGGCCTGCTTTCCGACTTTGTCCGTAACTTAGCACCACTGTCAGGCAGATCGTTTGTTTTCTAACTTATCTCTCCAATGTGAACTAATTTTAAATACTTGGTAACCATAAATAATTGACAAAATAGTGTTTTCTAATTAAGAGTGACCTACGTGTAAATGGCCCCATGTTTATTTTAATAGCGGACATGAATGATCTCACAGTGGAGTACAGTAGAAACAGTAACAAATACACATACTTTCCACCATGTGGGGGTCACCATTTTGGTATTTTCAAACTGGTTTGAGAAACAGAATTATTGCAATTTTAAGAATATTTCGTAAGCGTACTGTATGCTAAAAAGAATTAATATGGTATATGTGTGTGTGTGTGTGCGTGCGTGCGTGTGTGCGTGCGTGCGTGCGTGCGTGCGTGCGTGCGTGCGTGCGTGCGTGCGTGCGTGCGTGCGTGCGTGCGTGTGTGTGTGTGTTGCTCAGTGGTTGCTGAGTTTGGAAGGAAATGATGTACCCTTTGTTAGGTAATTTATCCTCATCGTGTTACGTTTTCGTTATTATCTTGTAGAATTGTTGCTCCGTGAATCGGGCTCACTCAGATTTTCTAACTATTTATTATTCTAACTAAAAACGCTCTTTGCATCAGGTGTAATTTGTAATTAATAAATGACCACTTTGGCCGGCAGTCGATAGTTGGACGGCTAAATTGCAAAATCGGCATATTAATTGTATACTGCATACGATAGAATACTACCCATTTCTTGGCGCTGTATTGCGGAAAACAATTTGTTTAGTGCGTTTTCTCCGCTGTCTTTTCAGTACTCTTATTCCCGGCGATATACTAGCGTACGTGTATTCAGGTGGTTCCTCTAGTCACATGTCACTTGCCAATGATCGTCGTAGTCACCAGTCAACCTTTCGCCAATTTCCTGTGTACATCTACAACTACAAATTAGACGCAAATTATAAATCGTGCGAGAAATCGCGAGGCGCCGAAAGGAAATGACTGCTGTTAAATAGTTGTCTTTTGTGTGGACTCTTGACCCCGACTTAAGACGCCATAGGAGGTTTTCAGGTGGCACCGTTGACATGCTTATATATTGGAAGAATGTTTTTCCGTTAAGCCATTATTTTATATGCATAATATTTTAAGAACTTACCTTTTGTATCACCTGTTTCATATGGAAGACCCCGACGAAGATGCAATATGCGGTATCAAAATCTAATGCATGATAGTGTAAAAATATTTCATAATTCTTATAATGCATCGTTCATTTAGCAAATGAAAATCTTTGACCAGTCCACTTAAAGTTGCACAAATTTTGGACACAAGCGAGAACGAATGTACGTTTGAATGGTCTGGAGAAGATGGTAACGACAGAGCAACAACAACAGAAGCTCCGTGTTATATTTGTAAGTATAATGGGGTCAGGTCAATTATAGGAGCAGATGAAAGTGTGCGAGCTGATGGTAGCCTAGTCAGAAACCGGCTGATGTGGATAGGTCAATTGATAAGAACTTGATGCAGGAACAATAACGAAGTGAGCAGAGGCGGTGGAACACAAAGACCGCAGGAAAAGGGAAGACCACAACTAAGATGGGACGACTGTGAGAAGAATGAATTGGTTGGAATTCACCCATGTCCACGGGAACCACGAAAAAGAAGAGGGAGTGTGTGGGTTGCGCGGATGTTTAATGGGATTAACATTATAGTATAGAAGTGTGAATATGATATTGTCTATGGCAATACGCAAGCAAATGAATAGTATACACCCGGTGTTCTATCTATAGCTATGCTGAGCACACAAAGGACACACCGCCATGTGAACATACCAGAATAATATCAAACAATCGTAGTAACGTTATAAACAGCCGATTTACATCCGTCTACCGCCCGTTACGAACCATACAATCGGTTGAAAACCCTTAACCTTCGGGGAAATGGCGTTAATCTAAGAACGTTTTGTGTTCGAGATGCAAACCGTCTATGAGGAAAAACATTAACATATCCAATATCCATACTCCCACATACGTACATGCAAAATATATATATTTTTTAACTTTATTTTGTCACCGTCAAATCCGGGAGGGCTGCCCCGTTCACAGGTGTGTACAAGCATATTAAATTCTAAATAACTTAAAAGTATTAATCCAGGTAAAGTGATAAAGTAATAATAATACCAAATAATAACGATACGCTGTAAAACATGTTCAAACTGTAGACTGTTCCCATATGTAAATTATTGTAAATATATATTTACAAATTAAACTGCATTCGTTAAAAGTATTATTAAATATGTGAAATATGGAAAACACTAATATCATCAATACTGCAATGATAATAAATAAGATAATATGACAATAAGATAATATGTAATATGTGTATTAAAAGTCCAATTTCAGTTATGTAAAACCCATTAAGTGGAGAAGAACATTGCGGGAGATTGCCGTTGCGGGAGATTGCCGTTGTTGCGTATGTTCATGGGAAATCTGTTCCACAGATTGGGCCAACACAAGCAAATGCACGGCGGCCGAAACGTTCTAAGTTCACTCTTGGAACTTGCAAGAGTAACCCGCTTACAGAGCGTAGGGAACGGCGTGGTGTATATTGGTGTAATAGTGCCGCAAGGTACTCAGGCGTACCATCGTATAATGCCCTGTGCACAAGGACGAGTATCTTAAACACAAGGTGATAAGAGTTTTTCCCGAATAGCATCGCATTATCATAGTCAAGTCGCGATGTCACTAGTCCGTGGACCAGACTCTTACATGCACTGGTGGTAACACTGTCTTGTATCTTTGCAATTTGTGATAGGTGATAATAGGCGTTGAGACATATGTTCGCTACTTCGCCATCGATACATCAGTGTCAATGACTAATCCGAGATCTCGGGTAACGGCGGAGGTGTCAAAGAACTACGTACGTATGTATGTATGTGTGTATGTATGTATGTATGTATGTATGTATGCATGTATGCATGTATGTATGTATGTATGTATGTATGTATGTATGCATGTATGCATGTATGCAGGTATGCATGTATGCAGGTATGCATGTATGCATGTATGCATGTATGCACTCACGCACACACACACACACACACACACACACACACACACACACACACACACACACACACACACACACACACACACACACACACACTCACATAGTGTCATCATCATCAGTATCATTGTGCAGCCGTAGTATCCCGTGGTTGGGCGAAAGCCTCAGCATGTCGTTTCCAAATCTGCCTGTCTTTCGCTATCCTCTGCCAGATTGTGCCCTTCCAGTATTCGTCTAGTTCGTCTCTCCACCGTCTCGCTGGTCTTCCTTTAGATTGTTTCCCTTCGGAAGGTTACCAGGTTGTGATACGCGATGTCCATCGGTTATCCCGTAGTCTGCTGATGTGCCCTGCCTAGGTCCACTTCTGTTTTCTGATTTGTTCTATCGCGTCTATGACCTTTGTTTTCTCTCTTACCCAGATGTTTGTTTTTCTCTTCCAATATGTGATGTTTAACATACTTCTTTCCATCTTTGTTTGTGCAGCTGCTAGCTTGTTCTTTGCCTGGATGGTGAGTGCCCATGTTTCCGCGCCGTATGTCATCGCTGGAAGTACGCATGCGTTGTAGATTTGTTTCTTCAAGCAGGCTCCAAAGTTACCCTTGAAGATGTCGCGGTGTTTGGCGAATGATGTCCAGCCGGCGGTGATTCTTCGTTGAATCTCCTTGTCGTGGTTTTTGTCTCTGATACTGTATCGCTGTCCCAGATAGACGTAGCTTTCAACGTTCTCTATCTGCGTGGTGTTGATAGATATATTGGTGTCTTTTTAGCATCACTTTTATTTTCGAAATGTTCATCTTCAGACCTTGTTTTTCACTTTCGTAGGCAAGCTCCTGCAGCATTTTTTTGGTAGTTCTTACGGTGTAGTAGCGCATATGAGTTTATCATCGGCGAAGCGAAGATGACTGAGATATTCTCCGTCTATCCTCTAGCCTCTGTTGTCCCAGGTCAGTCTTCGGAATATGCTTTCGAGTGTTGCCGTAAAAGCTTTGCATTTCCCTGTGATGTCATATTTCTACTAGCATAGACGCCACCTGACATACGCTTAAAAACCTCATGTAACATACTGGGTTTTACGCGCGAGTGACTGTTGCAGACGATTCCATGAACGGGAGCGTCGTGGTCGCGGCCACACTTCTGTGGCTTCTTCTTCTGGATCGTGTGGCGGTGGCGCTGGCGTCGGCGGCGGTGGCGTTGCGAGGTCGAGGCACCAACTTCGGGGGTCACCTACAGGACGCCTGGCTACTAGCTTACAGCGCCACCCGTCAACAACACGTCACAGTGGTCAGTTCCTACCAGCGAGTGGACATTCACCATAAGTTGATGGACATGCCGGACTTCTTCACCGCGATCACAGACACGCCGGCGTCTGACGTCGACCTCTCTGGAACGGCTCTCTTCCCCGTCGCCGCGGCGTAAGTATCGCCGACATCAAAGTATGTTTCTGCGTGTGACGTCACGGAATGAACCGAGACTTGAGGAGAGGAGAACACGCTCAAAGGGATGAGATGACTGTTAATGAGAAAGTGTGCGTGTGTGTGTGTGTGTGTGTGTGTGTGTGTGTGTGTGTGTGTGTGTGTGTGTGTGTGTGTGTGTGTGTGTGTGTGTGTGTGTGTGTGTGTGTGTGTGTGTGTGTGTGTGTGTGTGTGTGTGTGTGTGTGTGTGTGTGTGTGTGTGTGTGTGTGTGTGTGTGTGTGTGTGTGTGTGTGTGTGTGTGTGTGCGATGTGTTTTCGTGTGCGCGTGCGTGTGTGTGCATGTAGCTGTATGTTTGTTAATTACAGTGTGTGCGTGTATTTGGGATTGCGTAAACAATTCCGTATTAATAGTTATTATGTTCGTGAGATATGATGATACAATCCAAATGTTAGTCTATGTGTTGGATTAACTTCCATCTTGACAACGATAACGGACATTTGTATTCCATAGTATGTATCAAGGTTTTAACGCCAATTTTTTACAACACTGATAAGCCGCTAAAATGAACTTCTACTGCCAGTGAAATAGTCTTTTATTATGTTGAATCAGCTGTTTTGCATTACAAATTTTTGAAATAATCTATGTTTTATAGTTTTATTAAATGTTTGCAGCTTTATGTAAAGCGCCCGAGAACATGTTGTCTCAAGTGGATTCGGGCGCTGTATAAATTCCGATATTATTATTATTAACTATGCATTAACGTGTTATCTTGAAATACATACATACATTTAGAATTGTTGAACACAATGTGTTTCAGTGTCATAGTGATGGCATTCAATCTGCCAAACGTGTCATCGCTCAACCTAACCATCGACACGTTCACTGCCATCTATCAGGGTCATGTGACTCACTGGAACAGTAGCGCCGTACAGCGGTGGAACCCCGGCGTGCACTTGCCCGCTAAAGACATTCATGTCATCAGCTGCGTTGGCAGTTGCTCGGCTTCTGGTACGCTCTCCCTGCTCCCTCACTCGACGGCCGGGAAGGTTTGGGCGACACGGGTACCCACTGACTCCGCCGTGGTGCAGCGTGTGTATACATCCGCATATTCCGTAGGGTTCGTCCATCTACCGGACGCCGTCAACGGCCGTGTCACATACGCCTCCTTCGTCGACCACTGGGATCGGCCGCAGAGCCCTTCCGACGTCGTTGAATCAGCCATGGCGAACGTGACGACACGCACAGCGACCAACAGTTCCAGCGTACGGCTGAACGTGATGCACCCACTCGTCACCTTCGTCAGCTACGTCGTGGCATTAGACGACGCCAGGCCGTGTGAGTCGGCCGTCGAGCTGTACCGCTTCGTGCAGTGGGTCACCCGAGACCCGATCGCCCGTCGAGGCTGCTTCGGACTGCGGTTCGTCCCGCTGTCGCCTCGGTTACGGGACATCGTCGACGAACACGTACTGGAACGTCTGACGTGCGAGCGACGTCAACGCGTGTCGGAAGTCGCGCGCGCGCAGAGACTCGCCGAGACGGCCGCGCTTCTGGCGCAGATCGTCGACTGGAAGGTAGTGCTGCTGTGGATATTTGGCGTCTTCACTACGCTGTGCATCTTGCTCCTCGCGCGCTCTGCGTGGTCGCGCATGCGCACGTTGGAGGCAATGTGGACGACCGACTGGAGGATATCGCTAGACCAGGTGACGTTTTCGTGCGACGGCAAGCGGTTTAGGGCCAGCGTCCACCCAACAAACGGCAGCCGTTCCAGCCTGTCGTCGTTCGCAGGTGCGGGCGATAATCGGTTGCGTTCGCCACTGGACGGCGCGGCGACGGGAAAGTTTCGCGGCCTGAATGTCACCCTGCGTCCGTGTAGTCGAGTGCCGAACGTGCGCTTAAAGCTGGCGACAAGGAAGCTGTTGCTGTGGATGCGAGACAGCGTGTGTAACGTGAACGTGCTACACTTCTACGGCGTCGTCGAACGAAGAGCACGCTGTTACATTGTCAGCGAGCAGTGCGTCAAGGGACAGCTCGGGGACGTCATTCACGACGCCAAGTACCAGCTGAACGACAATTTCAAGTTCTCGATGTCGTGCGACATCGCGACCGGCGTCGCCTACCTGCACGGCCGAGACATCGTCCACGGCTGTCTCTCCCCGTCGTGCTGTTTCATCGACGCCCGCTGGATGGTCAAGATCGCCGACTGGGAGTTCTACAAGTTGGAGTGCGTGCAGGGAGAGCGCGTCTTACTCCATTGGCCGGCGGCGAGCAGCGGTCTATGTGACGAGGACCGGATGGCCACCGAACGCTTCTATACGAGTCCAGAACTCCTACAGTTGTCGCACGCCAGCCCGAGCCGCGAGTCGGACGCGTACAGCTACGCTGTGCTTATGATTGAGATCTTCAGCCGCAAGTCGCCGTTCTGGCGACAGCGCGACACGATGAAGCCGAGTGAGATACTCTCGGAAGTGAGTCTCGGTCGCCTCACGCCATCGCTGCCGGCCGAGCTCCCCGTCACATTGTGCGCCGTCATGCGGGCAGCCCTGGCCAACGACCCGAACACACGGCCGTCCTTCCCCGGCATTGTGTCGACGGTGAGCGGGGCGAACCCGTCCCGTCAGAGCATCCTCGACTGCATGATGGAATCGGTGGAGGGCTACGTGTCACGCCTCGAGGAACTCGTCGACGACCGCACGAATGAACTCAACACAGCCTTGAAGGTACGTCACAGATATAACACAGTGGAATTTCGCTTTACGGTCACCTCTGTAATACAGCCACCTCACAATTAAGGTCACCCTAGAACCTTATTTCCATATAGAGTAAAGTATAGGATATTAGTCCCGCCATTGCAGTCATCTCGTTATTCGGGTCAGTTTTGTCCAGTTCTAAAGGTGGGCTTAATAGTGAGGTTCCACTGTACTTAAAACAAATTACGAATACATATTGCCAGTAAATATTACGACTGAATATTATGAATGAATAGGATGAATAAATAATATGAATAAATGCAACAGACGAAGACATACCAAACTTGAAGCAGGGATAACTAGTTAAGATATGGTCAAAGAAAGTATTTAACATGTATTTAACAAGATTGCCATCCAGAAAATTACTCTGGATGGCAGTTGGACAAGGAAGCCTTTTGGCTTATCGAGAGTCCAATACTTTTTATCTACATGTATCCCGCCTTTTTAAGGTGTGTGTCGATTTTATATTTAAACATATTCACGCTACTAGCACCAACACAATCAGGAGATAATCTGTTCCATTCATTTACAGTCCTTTGTGAGAATGAGAACTTTCTTATATCTAATCTACACTGCTCCTTTACTAATGTAGCTTCATGTCCTCTGGTCCTTCCATCTTTCTTAACTGAGAAAAAAATGTTTCTATCAATATTTTCATAACCATTCAATATTTTAAACACTTCTATGTGATCTCCTCTCAATCTCCTGGTCTCTAGTGTTGTTAAACCACATTCTTTTAGGCGTATTTCGTAACTAAGATCCCTCAGATTTGGTATCATTTTAGTCGCTCTCCTCTGTACTCTTTCTAGCATATCTATGTCCTTCTTGCGATATGGCCTCCATGCTTGTATACAATATTCTAAATGAGGCCTCACTATTGTTTTGTACAGCGGTACTATTAATTCTTTTTTCTTATACGCTATATTTCGCCTAATTAATCCAAGGATTTGATTTCCCTTTGACGCTGCAATTCCGCACTGCTCTGAAACCTTCATATCAGCACTAATGGTTAACCCTAAGTCCTTTTCTTTTACAGTAGTACTTAGAACAGTACCCCCCATTTTATATTTTACCTCTTCATTCCCATGACCTGTGTGGAGGCATTTACATTTCCCAAAATTGAACAGCATTTGCCACTTTTCAGACCATTTGATCAACCTATCAAGATCATCTTGTAAATGCTGTCTGTCTCCATCACTTTTAATCCTTCTAAACACTTTTGTATCATCCGCAAATTTTAACACCTTGCTTGTTATATCATCGTCCAAATCGTTGATATATATTAAGAATAATATAGGTCCTAGTACTGATCCCTGTGGTACCCCATTCAATACCGATTTCCAGTTTGAAGCCTCCCCATCAACTACTACACGTTGTCTTCTGTCATTCAGCCATTTTTCTATCCAGTTTATTATACCATTTCCTATGCCATGGGCCTTTAGCTTAAGGAGTAATCTTTGATGTGGTACTTTGTCGAAAGCTTTTTGAAAATCTAAATAGATGATATCTACTGGTGATCCCTCATCTACCCACCTAGTGATGTCTTCCAAAAAACATAACATATTTGTTAAGCATGACCTCGCTTTTAAAAACCCATGTTGAGATGGGTTTATCAAGTTATGTTTAACAAGAAAATCCACCATGTGATCTTTAAATAGTCTTTCTAATAATTTGCAAATCACTGATGTTAAACTCACTGGTCTATAGTTCTCTGACTTGTTTCTCGAACCTTTTTTAAATAACGGTATAATGTTTGCCTCTTTCCATTCTAAAGGAACCACTCCCTCTTCTAATGACAAGTTGAAAACTGGTGCAAGCGGTATGCTAATTTGTTCTACATTTTCCAATAGTAGTTTGGGTGGAATACCATCCACTCCAGGTGATTTATTATCCTTCATAGCCCTAATTTTCTTAGCTACCATTTCTGGGGTTACAATTAACTGTCTTAAAAGTTTGATTCTGCCTCCTTGAACTTAGCCTCTGGTACTGGCAGTGAACTAGTGTCTTCTCTGGTAAACACTAAACTAAAATACTCATTCAGGTCTTCTGCCATTAAGAATCCTTCTGATATTATATTTCCAGCACTATCTTCTAGAGGACCGACCTTATCTTGAACTTTCTGTTTGCTTCGAACATACGCATAAAAACTCTTGCCGTCATGTTTTATATTACAAGCTAATTTATGTTCATAGCTTCTCTTTGAATTTCTAATTTCAGCTGTAGCTTGGTTAAGTGCTTCTTTATAAATGTTGTAGTCTTCGTCATTTCCAGTACGTCTATATGACTTCCACATCATTTGTTCACTCTTTAAGATATTCCAGCATTATGTTGCTGTCTTATTCTTCAGTGTGTTATTCCAGTCTATCGTTGCTAAATATTTCCTTATGTCCTTATATTTCCTTTGTGGACATTTCTCCTGTACTGCTTTTTACTATTCCTTTCCGATTTTACTTTGATGATAAAATGTGTCTGGTTGTGATCACTATTCCCCAGTGGCTCACATATCCTGACATTGTCAACTAATTAATTATGTGAAGACAAAACTATGTCTAACACATTCTCTCCCCTAGTTGGTTCTAGCACATGTTGAGAAATGAAACTATCTTGTCCTAAAACTAAAAACTTGTGGTCCTCACTACCCATACTCTGTAGAGATTTCCATTTTAAGTGCCCATGGTTAAAATCCTCCATAATAACACAATCCCGTTTGATCACTTCCCTTATAGCGTGTTGTGTTTTTTCATTTTCTTCTATGCTTAAGTTTGGACTTCGATAAACTAATCCAACCGTTAACGTTGAGTTTCTTGTAACTATGTTACACCAAACAGCTTCTTCGCAATCTGCTTCTCTGTCTAATTTTATTTCATAAGCCTGGATAGATTCTTTAATATATAAAATAACTCCACCTCCCTTTCTTCCTATTCTATCTTTCCTAAACATTACATATCCTGTCAGTCCCAATTCGGCATCTGATATATCGGTGGTTGCCCATGATTCGGTTATATCTATTATGTGAGGGTCAATATCTTCTACCATAATGTTTAGTTCAATTATTTTGTTTACTATACTCCTTGCATTTAAACAAACATATTTATTTATATCCAGCTTCAGAAGAGTTTTCCAGACTGTTCTTAGCTGAATTATTTGTGCCGTCTTTATCTATGCCTCCAGTTTCAGGCTTCTCTGCGAGTCCCCCCTTCGAATTTAGTTTAAATAGATGCAACCTGTCCCACTGTCAACAGATCGCAGCAGATTCTCTGAGAATACTGCTGCCCTCTTTCCATTTAGATGGAGGCCATCTCTCATGTACATATCTTCCCTCCCAACAAAGTACCCCCATAAATCTATGAATCCCACGCCCTCTTCTTCACACATCTGCTCAACAATAAACCAACCAATCAACTGCGAGCATGTGGTCAACCGTTGTCCTGCTGTGTAGAACATGGAGTCGCTGCTCTACAAGATGCTGCCGGCAGTCGTGGCCCGTCAACTGGCTGCCGGACAGACGGTGGTGCCGGAGACGTTCGACAGCGTCACCATCTTCTTCTCAGACATTGTCGGCTTCACTGCATTATCAGCCGAATCGACGCCGCTCCAGATCGTCGCCATGCTCAACGACCTGTATACGACGTTTGATGCTGTCGTTGACAAACATGACGTCTACAAGGTGAGTGCACGGTACCATTCCCTTTGTAGTTGGCGGTGGTGTCATATATGTGACAATGCCGTTACTCGCATATGTAGCATCAAAAATAGATAAGCAAATGAAAACTGTACAACTCAAAACATGTCCTGACGCACTCAATTCAACGGTCGCTAGTACAGCTGGTTTTGGAAATTAATATCGGGAAACGAAGTGTATGCTAGAAGAACAGAACATGTAAATGTAAATCTTCGGGAGGACCAGCTGTAGCGACCGCTTAATTGAGTGCTCTTAGACATGTTTTGAGTTGTACATTTTTCCGCTTGCTTATCTATTTTGTAGAATGAACTATCACATCTATCACATGGACATTGATTGATTGTGCTTTATATCAACGACAGCTTTGTATGACTGGTTAGCTATAATTATAGCCGTGTGCAAATGTTCATATTTCACACACAAAATGCAAATTCAGATCTTAATAATGCGAATTGGTCGATTGCGAAAACGGTGCCATCATTCTTTTTGGGCGAACGCGTTTGTGCAAAGGGCTTATCACGCTACTAACCTAATCCACATGAAAGTACAGAGAGCATTAAAGATGTAGTAGGCCTATGTCGTAATACATCATTCTCTGTACATAATATGACCCATTCGTTTTAAAAGAACGTTATTGTGTAACTATGGAGCTTTGCCATTTCCACCATTTTACCGACAAAAGCTACATGAACTATAACGCGGAACCTAAATCGTAGACCTCTATAAACACATACATAAAACAAGCAGTGCGTACGAATCTTTCGCGATAAGCCACACGCTGATAACATGTAGCTCTACGGAACGGCTTGCGGCATTTGCTTTGCTGCCGACTTCCGCCGGATCAGACTAGGGAAACTTGGTCTACGCGCTGCACTTCGGGAAATGTTGGAGCTATGAACGGCCATGTACTGGCCTCTTTAAGATCAAAGTAATAATATATCTTTCACTTCAACAGCAATGGATTGTTTAAATTGCAATGACGAAGTGACTATAATATTGTTGTTTTATAAGTCATTTACGTTCTTTCTGCAGTATCTAGGTACTATTGCAGCTGGAATACTAGTTATCTTACATGTGGGGATCACAAGATTGTATCCCATATTATATTCTCACATTATATTATTTAAGTCTCAATTGCAGCTTTTACGAATACCTCAGGTCTACTTCACAGATATCGATAAGTTAAAATTTAACGATAAATAAATTACAAGCTTTGTTACTTACCCCAATTTGACCTGCTGATATTATATACCTACCTTTGTATGTATTTACCATTAAAACGAACAAGTGATCAAACTGTCGAACCTTCTTGTACAGTTCATGTAAAGGGTTTAAAATATGGAGAACTTCAACTCATGTCTGGCATGCGGGATGCAGAGAAGAAGTTGGCAAAATTGCAGGAGGTCAAAGAGTAGAGACTTTCAGAACATCCAACCCACAGGATGGAGGACACGACGTGCAAGCTGACCCCCAAATAGCATGGCTTCCATTGGGAATGCTACAAACGTTTCAACATGAATATGGACAGGCTGAAGTTCATCTCATCACAACCATCTGATGCCTCTATACCCCAACTTCTATGGAAGCGCGCAGAACTTCCACAGAAGGTGATAAAACCATCTTCAAGTCGGACTGTATTTCCTATGGATCAGAGGGTGGTAAGAAGGTAAAAGTGAAAGGCGCATGGACCAGTCAAGGCATGAGTCAGTTTGAATTTGATGAATGGAAGACTGTGGCGACGATGGCAGAAATAAAATAGGATGAGAAGCTCCTCACAAGAATACGAAGTTTTGATATGTTTGCCAAGTTTCACAATCATTGCCGCACGCATGAACTATATACAAAAACCACAGGATTGACGAAGTACAGATGAAGAGGCACGTGTTAACCAGCTCGACTTAATGGAAGCCCATGAAAAGCCATGTCTGTTGCATGGTGGAGAAGGATGTCCTGCATGATCGGAAGATGGCGAAATTGGCTGACCTGTAACAAATGTACATGCCCTGCATAGAGAATACAGAGTACAGTAATCCCGACTGAGTGAGAAATTAAAACTCCAATTTGAAAGCCATGAACCCTTCAATGGCCAACTGTTCTTCTGCGACATGGGGACGGTCCAGTCAAGCATAGTCTATGAGTCACAGCCGTGAAACGTACATGCCTTCCAGTTGTGATCAACTGGTGTTATCAAGACCACTGGTACATATCTTCGACAGATTATCCAGGATGTGTTTGCAGAAGCACCTGATCTTAAATGGCCACTAACTCTCCGTGTTTTGACAGAATTGACACTATCGTATCAGACACACTCCAGAAATGTTTATGTTATGTCATAAGATGGCAGCTCCCACATCATCCCGCACACAGAGACTTGTTCTGTCAATTGGTTAGAACATCTGCCGGGCAACAACCAATGGATCGTGGAAGCTGCCAAACACATCTTTATGAGCATGTCCATGCGTTATATGTTCAGGAGTGAAAAACTCGTAACTCTCCTGAATAGAATGGGACACTGTGAAAGCTACTCCTTTTCATTGGAGCTGGAGACAGCGCCGGCTGAAGCTGTTATGCAGTCGTCCACTCTTCTCTCCAACCAGTTTGTCAGGTCACCACCAGAACCAGCGGTATTCCATTCAGAATTTGATAATTTCGAACAGCTTCTGAATGATCTCACAGGAAAAGGATAGGATCAGTTCACACAGCTCATGGCATCATGTTACAGGAAGTTGGCAGTGGTGATCATTCTGCGGAATCTGGCGACTGTCCTGAGATACCACCACAAACAAGGAAAAAGGAGAGGTCGCTGAACCTGAAGGAGTCGGCCACACTGGAGAGAAGATGATGCTGTAAGGAGAGGCAACCAAGAGGCCATCTGATTGGAAATCATTCTTGTCCAATGATGAAAACAAGTGTCAGTTCGTCAAACTGCTTCTGTAGCTGTGGCAGACTGATGGATATGCATCAAAACTGCAAGGAAGACTAGGGATTCTTCATATGTGAGGAGAATGCCACTCTGCTGACTTCCAATGACGACCGGACGACAGTAACCCATGAACTGCCCCTTCTCTGAAGTCATCACAGGAGGAAACTAAATCAAGAGTTATCCTGTATGTTAATTACGCGAGGAATAGGAATCACCGATTCGTTCGTTCTTCTGCACTATGCTGCATCAATTGGATACATCACCATCTTGTCTGACACTAGTGTATGAAATAAGCAAAGATTTATTGATGTCAGCAAACTAGCAGTTGATCTCGGCCAAGACAAACGTACGGCTCTGATGGTTCTGCATGTTTTCAGTGGATGTGACAGCACTAGTGCTTTCCGAGGAATTGGCAAACTCACACCAGTGAAAACTCTACTGAATATTCTTCCTAAATACATTTATGTACTCAAGAAGCTGGGAGATACATGGGATCTACCTGAAGAAAGGATTGATGAGCTGGACAGCTTCACTTGTGCTGCGTATGGTAGAGCATCAAATGTGTCAAAAGTTAATGACTTCAGGCTAATTCGTATCAATGAGCTGTGTGTCCAGGATAACCGTGTTATTCCTTCAGGTAATATTGACATGGCCAATCTACTATCATGCAAGCGAAGTCTCACCCAGCATGTCAGAAGAGTCAACTATCAAGTTTTCGTATGGAAGAGTGCACATATTCCTGAGCCTGACGTCCCCAAGGTGAGCAGAAACCATGGCTGGAACATCAGTAATGGAAGCATTGAGCCACTCTGGTATGATGAAGATGTGCTGTCACGTGAACTGGCTGATATAGCTCAGGTAGACCCCAACCATACTGATAGTGATGACGAGTCTTCTATGCTAATTAGGGCGCACGCCATAATAGTAAATATCTATTGAATGCTATTATAACGATCGGCAGATAAAAACCTTCAATTCAACATATCATAAGTACATATTGAGACACATATGGCCATACAATGACAATTGTGGTGTGGATGATTAAATACCAAGCGACATTGACAAATACGATATTTCAGGGTACCATCCAAGATAGGTTGGAAATTGGTAGTGAGACCCAACTTTTTCACTGTTACCACTTGAAATCAAAAAAACAAAAAACATGTGTTGGTAGAGTTGTGGGGGGTGAACGAGGGGCATATCTGGCCCATGGCCTATATCGCAAGAAGGATATATATATATATATATATATATATATATATATATATGCTAGAAAGAGTACAGAGGAGAGCGACTAAAATGATACCAAAACTGAGGGATCGTAGTTACAAAATACGCCTAAAATAATATGGTTTAACAACAGTAGAGACCAGGAGACTGAGAGGAGATCAGATAGAAGTGTTTATAATATTGAATGGTTATGAACATACTGATAGAAATATTGTTTTTCTCAGGTAAGAAAGATAGAAGGACCAGAGGACATGAAGTTGCATTAGTAAAGGAGCAGTGTATATTATATATAATAAAGTTCTCATTTTTACAAAAGACTCTAAATGAGTGGAACGTATTATCAGCTGACTGTGTGGGTGCTAGTAGCGTGAATATGTTTAAAAATAAAATCGACACATCCCTCAGAAGGGCGGGATACACATAGATAAAAGAGTTGGACTCTCGATAAGCCAAAAGGCTTCCTTGTCCACCTGCCATCTATAGTTAATTCTCTGGTTGGCAAGCTTGTTAAATCTTATTAAATTATGTCTCGTTCCCGTCGTTAATTTGAAACGGAAATCGGTAACTGCTCTGTTATGTGAAATAACAGCCGCTAATTTATCCAGACGTGCCAACGGTTTAACTAATTATCAGCAAAATACTCATGATGCATATACATAATTATTTTACTAATGTATGTCTATGCCCACCCCTGATATGTACGGTAATTCATTAAGACTGGATATCATTAGAAGGACACAGGCTACACATGCTAGAAAGAGTCTACACATGCTAGAAAGAGTCTGCATATGCTAGAAAGAGTCTACACATGTTAGAAAGAGTCTTTCATGTCTATGATAAATCTAAACTCTCAAAGAGTTGTGCCATAATTCACGGAGCCAGCTTTGTCATTGACAAACGTGGATTGCTTATTTTATACCATTCTCTCTTTCTTCCATGCATTATGTATTGCACTGAAGTTTATTACCAATTTAAAGAGAATGTGTGTTTTGTTTAAAGGTGTAACACTATGGAATTCTCTAGACGATTATTTAATATGTTCTAGAAACGTCCATTGTTTTAGAAAATACACTGAATAATATTTTGCTTACCTACTAAAAATGTATTGTCTATATTTGACTTCACAAATGGTTATTCTTTAACACAAGTGGTTTTGGTGATATATATTTCATTCTTTTAACAATATAAATCGTATGTTGTAATCATATTGCATTGCATTGTAATTGTTGTTGTTGAAATTATTAATTATCCATTCTTAAAAATGAGTCGAAAGGAGTGCTGCTAAAATCCAGAGTCCGGAACTGAGCGTATACAGTTGTGAAAACCGTATAAAATGTGGTTTAACGATCGTATTTAGACAAGGAGGTTAAGAAGGAAATCAAAACAGAAGTGTTTAAGATATTGAACGGTTACAACAAATATTGATAAAATACGTTTTTATTTCAAGAAATATTAAATACCTACACTTATCATAAAACAGCATTAACGGAGGGGATTGTGTATATTGGATATCACCAAGTATTCACTCTAACGGAGGTTGATATGCATGAATGGAACATCTTACCTACTGATTGCGGAAGGGGTAGCGGCGTGAATATGTTAATAAAATTGACATATATCTCAGAAACTGGGGTTACACATTATGTTGCATTCTTAATCAGGCAATAGCTTTCTTATCCACTTATAATAATAATAATAAACTTTATTTATACACCATCAAATCCGGGACTAATGACCCCCGTTCACGGGTGTTTACAAATTGCCAATCATATAAGAAGCATAAAAACACTTTTAAGAGAACAAATAAGAAAATAAATTAAATTAGCAAACAATAACCTAGTATATAGTGTATGCATATATATATAAGCCTAAGTATAGTAAAATTACGGGTAAATGCAATGATAAAATAAACGATTAGCAAAAGTGCTGAACAGCTGAACCTACTGGAAAATATATATATATAATAAAAATATATATATAAATAAATACAAAATAAATAAAATAAAAGCCTAATTTACATTAAATAATGCTCTCCGAATTGTGTTTGTTTTTATGGTATGTTAAATCTAGTTAAATGTTAACAACCTATGAATATGTTAGGAGCATATCGTATCAACTCATGTAGAATGTATTTGAAAATTTCTATCACTTAGACTAAATACTCGTGTGTTGAGGTGGAAACCATAGGCGACGCCTATATGGTGATCTCCGGCCTTCCGCAGCCCAACGGCATCTCCCATAGCGGGGAGATCGCGGCCATGGCAGTAGACCTGGCTGTCATGGCCTCCCGTTTCCAAATCCGACACCGACCCGGGGAGAGACTGCAGGTAAGTCCGTTGTCTTCCCTGCCCTGTTGCTGAGACACGAGACCGGTTCATCCCTACACTTATATGGGACAGTGTAACTAGAGTTAGAAACAGTTTAACCTGTAGTGTAGTCTTCGAGAAAATGTTCTATTTAGCGTTCATTTTTATATGGTCTTGACTAAATACTATTGTTGAATTACTCTTGATGCTAAATTGGATAGATGTGCTAAAGTAAACAAGGAAGGAAGGAATACACGCCGTTATTGTGATGCGGTATGTCTAGTTAACCACCAAATAGATAACACTCGTCTGTGGTCCGAATGACAACGGAATTCCCCGTGTGCAGAACAACTCAGTTGAGAATAGGAGTAAATGCACCTGTACATTGCGTGTGGTTGAGTACACGACTACACTCGCGTTTGCGTGAGTTATATATTGTGCCGTGATATTGATGACAAGGCGCCAACGTTTAACAGCTTGCAAAATTCAGATGTAATATAAATGACACTTCTACAGTTACCACCATAGTCACAATCAGTTCTTGCTAGCTGGATTGTACTGTGGTATTTCAGAAAGTAGCATTTTAGCGATTATGATTTCCAATAAGAATCATCACAATTTTGAAATGCAGAGGAATCGATAACCAAACATTGCATCTACCGATAGTTGTGTGACGAAATTAATAAATATTACAAATGGGGGTCATTCAATGAGAGAGAGGGAGAGAGAGAGAGAGAGAGATGCATTTATTTTTTCCAAAACATATGTACAACAAGATAAAATACAGGTACAAAATTCAAGTATTTTACAGCGGTAATTTGACAAAATACATTGTGTAGGGTGACCGTCACCAAGATCAGCTATCGTGACGACACCAATGATTTGTCATCTTTCTGTTAACAATAATATACCTGCCTGTCGTTGTACCTTCTCTTTGTGTCCGTACAGCTGCGAGCGGGCATTCACAGTGGTTCCGTCGTCGCCGGGGTTGTCGGCATCAAGATGCCCCGCTACTGTCTGTTTGGAGACACCGTCAACACGGCGTCCCGCATGGAGAGCACTTCCGTCACCATGAAGATACAGTTGTCCGAACGCACCTTCGAACTGCTCGAGCAAGTGGGCGGATTCGTGATGAAGGAGAGAGGTGTCATTAAAATAAAGGTGGGTCTGTGTAATCTAACGCAAGATTTTATACTGATTTGTAGGATTTCCTGCAGAATTTCAAGTTACAAATACGGATTGCAACCAGAAAATGTTATACTGCCGAATATAATTTTATTAACGTTGCTGTTGTTCTGTTCACTCTTATATGGCCCCGTTGAGCTTACATCGCTCGCCATGGTAGTGGTAATAAATAGTTGTCCAATGTGTCGCATCATTTCTATAACAAGAAAAGGTCAGCCATTGCGTAGTCTTCAATTGACCATCCAGATTCGCTAGTGGCGTCACCTGGGGAACACGCTAAAACTGCATGTTTAAGATTTGATCTCAAACAAAGTAGGCATCCACCACCAACATATACATATATGGCTTAGTTGTGAAACGTGTTATATTTAAGTATTAAACAACCTATTTTGATATATACACTTTTCAGTATAAAGTTTCAATCTCTTGGAAGTTATAGTAAAATATTATTGTTCATAATTATGGTGACATTTTCTCTGACCGGATTACTCGGTAATAATAATAATAATTAGAGCATTATAAAGCGTCTTGACTCCAGGTTACCCTGTTCGAAGGCGCTGAAACAAAAATAAGTTTAAAAAATATTCGAGATTGTATAAACATAAAAATATGGCACTAAAAAATCCAAGATCATAAAAACGTGGCACCAAATGTCCAATCAAAATCTCTGGCAACTTTGAGATAAAGGAGAGATTAGAGACAGGGCGGAAGTTATTCATAACATCCTTGTCCAATGAAGGCTTCTTGAGCAAGGGCGTCACGAGCGCAGCTTTCATTTTTGTCGAAACAATTCCTGTTGACATGGACACGTTGACAATGTTAATAATGCTTGGTAGAAGACAGTCCAAGTGTTCTTTAAGAAGCCAGGTCGGCATTCGATGGAGTGAACACGATTTTGAGGAGGGACTCCGGTTGACCAGTCGTCTCGCCTCATCTTCCGTTGTAGGCAACAAAAAGCTGAGTTTATTGTCCACGGTGCATGGACTCTCACAGGAAGGCACGTAGTTGGGGTCTGCCTTGAACGTCAAGTTCTCCTGAATCAATCTGACCTTGTCCTGGAAGAATGCACTGAATCTGCTGTCCAGTTGTTCCAGTGAACCACCACTAGGCAGGCTAGCTTCAGGCTTAATTAACATGGCGTTGACAACATTGTGTGGTCAGATGCAGCTTCGGTGATCCTTGCAGTGTAATAGGTAGATTTAGTGGAAGAGATGAGCTGATTGGCGTCTCTGCTTCTTGAAGAGATCGCGGTGAATTGTGAGCCGTTTGTGGTGACCCCCACGACAACCCAAATTGGTTGGCGGGTGGAATGACACGCCTGCGCTGCGAGCTGTTCTCCAGGCAGCACTAAACAAGTTGCAAATACGTGCCAAAACACACATCCCATTGCAGTCCTCAAGCATTCATGGACAAAGTAGTCAATAAATAAACACTGTGCAGTGTGTTGAAATCTATAAAATCTAAACGAAACAGTAAACGATTTCCTTATAGTCAACAGTTCGGATACTGTGGGAGCACATAAAAGGTGGGCCAAGCAGAAACGTTATCATTTCAATAATTCAATACGCTAAATTGTGGTTACAATATGGGAATGATTAGTACTGTAAATCATGCGTATCTTGTTATGATTGCAGCTTCAGAGCGTCCCGATGTAATACTTGTATATTCCTGCCAACTACTGACTTTTAAAATTCAGCTTCGTTAGACTTCGGAAGATGGGGTAGGAGTGCTATTGGAAATATTTTGTTTCAACAGTTCAGTTGTGTCGGACTGGACATCGGAAGACCGGGTGCTGGTGGGGGTCTGAAGCGAAAATCAGGTAGATTTCCTTGAGAACCCGGGCGATTTTCGTTTTCACCAAAACTCCTGGATATGTTATTCTTTTCCGGTAGATAGGGAGTTTTAAAACAACTCCGGGAGACTCCCGGAACATTCTGGAGGGTTGGTAGGTATACTTGTACATATTCTCCCTTTTGTGTAAGTGTTCTCCTATTGGTCGCAGGGCAAGGGTGCTATGAGAACGTTCTGGCTGCACGGACGAGACAACGCCGGCAACGAGATGCCGTCTGAGTTCACGCGAGATGTTGAGGATGGTACCGTGTGCATCATGGTGCGCTTATGACGTAGAGCGCTACTTCTGACTAAACTTTACATGCTGCTACTCAGGGCACGGCCATTGTCTATGGTTGAGAACAAAGCAGCGAATTACTGTGGAGCAGTGAACATGAACTTCAACAATGTGTATGCGTCCATGTGCGTGTATCGCATGAATATGCAGACGTGATTACATTGTTTAACTACATGACAGACAGTATATAATTATATATATATATATATGTGTGTGTGTATGTGTGTGTGTGTGTGTGTGTGTGTGTGTGTGTGTGTGTGTGTGTGTGTGTGTGTGTGTGTGTGTGTGTGTGTGTGTGTGTGTGTGTGTGTGTGTGTGTGTGTGTGTGTGTGTGTGTGTGTGTGTATGCGTGCGTGTGCGTGTATTGCATGGATATGCAGGCGTGATTACATTGTTTAACACATGACAGACAATATATAATTATATATATATACTGTGTGTGTGTGTGTGTGTGTGTGTGTGTGTGTGTGTGTGTGTGTGTGTGTGTGTGTGTGTGTGTGTGTGTGTGTGTGTGTGTGTGTGTGTGTGTGTGTGTGTGTGTGTGTGTGCGTGCGCGCGCGCGTGTATGTGTGTGTAAACAAATATAAATTCATATATTATATGTTGCATACAATTGTTAAAATGACATGACTTTAATACACGCCATATTGTATTAATGACAACGATACAATATATAATGGAAATACAAACAAAACATGTCAAGTCGGTATAGACTCTATGTCAGAATAGGAAACAATGATTTAGTAATGTCGGCATAAGCAACGCTCTCATGTTATATCTCACATCGTCACACTTACTGATGACAACTCATTATTAAACGTTCTCATGATAGATATGTGTGCGTGTGTGTGAATAAGCTTAAGTCATTTCTCGGACACTTTTTTAATAAAATACTTGTATGAAAGTGTTCATTTTGGAATTACACATCGGATCGAGAGAAGTACAACATGAATACTCTTATCAGTTTCCAATCCTGGAGTAATTATCTCAACACAATAAATTACACAAGTGTTGATAACACGCCGCAAGAGGACGCCACTTCAATTGACAAGATTTAACAAGATTTAACAAGATTGCCATCCAGAAAATTACTCTGGATGGCAGTTGGACAAGGAAGCCTTTTGGCTTATCGAGAGTCCTTTGGCTTATCGAGAGTCCATTGTAACAAAGACGTCGGCTGATGGCGAATATAAACCGACTTTGCTTTAAATATAAAGTTCTTAATAGTCTAATAAATATGTTGAAAGTATACTGTCCGCCCAATTGCGTTTAATAAGCCAGAAACATTGATAGTAGTTGGAATATTACGCCTACAAAAGGTATATACACAACATTCAAACGCTAAACACAGCTGTGACCGAGATAAATCACGCTAACCGCAGTTTGGGCGCGACCGACTCGATCTTTAATAAAAATATCAAGTGGGTCGAAGTACAACTGATTCAGCGAACGTCCTGTAAATACTCATTCCTGGCTACAGACGGTAACGGAGCAGAGAATGTCGCTTTAATATGTGCAAAACTGATGTACCTATGACTTAATGCCCATTCTGCTGGAGATCGGCTCATTTCGGTTCTACGCAGTGTCCTGGGTAAAATGTGTTCAACTGCACAGCGCGAAATTCAATTTAACCAAACAGTAACGAAAACAACCGTGACCACTGCGGTCAAGGTGAGTTTGATATAACACAGACAACACACAATGACTCTAAATAAATCGTCAGTACAATCACGATGCAAACAAACTATCTGTGCTATACATTCTTCTGTGTGCATTTACATTCTGAACACTCCGCCGAAGACTTGCCACAGCAGATAACCGCAAATACGTAATGAAATCCATTCACCAGTTCGTGAAAATCACAATCATTTCACCGTTTTGGAGTGCCATATGTCATATATCGGCCGTCAGTAACCGATACATTATGGCTTAGAAGTGTAAATATTGATTAAACGGGTTCTGTCTGAAAGATTTACGTCATATCTAAACAGTAAATAATTTGTAGGTGGAGCTTACACAGTATTTTTGTAAAGCGCTGTGAACAATATTGCATGCGGCGCTTAACAAAATAAAATATTATTATTATTATAGTACACGGCTTGTTTTCAATATTGTAAAGCAATTACTTGCATATTAAATGTATCTAAGCCCAGTTTCTGTATATTGCATCTAGATCTAAAAAAAACTGTTGGTCAGGCCAACATTTTCTATCAAAATTTTGATAATTGCAACCCGTCATCTTAGTTTCAAGCAACTACTGTCGTGTAATCATCTTAATAATTGATACATTTGTTTGTCCTCACATAATAATGAAGAGTTACACTTCATACAAATAGTTGTGGTCTTATTTAATTTTTGTGAGCCTTCTCGACTTCTCTGAGAAGCATTCAGCCATGCTGCAAGTACTGCTTAATGCATGTTGCATTAGGATCACACAGAAGCGTAGGTGAGGGGCAAATCGTGACGATATACTGGCAGTGCCCCTTTGTTTGTAAAATAAGACACCTTTGACGTGACTCAACCACAAGACACAGAGAGAGAATGTTTATGGTCGAGAACAAAATGAAATGACAGCACAATGTAACACAACCAAATTGTATTAAAAACAACGATACCGTATATGATGGAAACGCTAACATGCTAACCATGCTAACAATGTTTTCATCGACAACTCGCGAGGTGGTTCAGTCTACTCGGGACCCGGCAGCTGGTTCTTGTCGAGGATGGAGAGGATGTGGGGCGAACCTTTGGCGCCGAGGATGAACTCGAACTCGTTGATGCGTTTGTCGCCGTCCAGGTCGAGCTTACTGAAGACGGCGCTAGCGAGCTTCTCCGGGGGCACGGCCACGACCGCGTCTGCCTCACCTCGCATGGCCAGGATCGCCTGCAACAGACGGGAGCCAGACCACAATTACACACTGTACTTGTAACACCGACAACGTTTTATAATGTTTCTTTGACTACCGTAAAATGGTGGAACGTTGTCCACTTTTGTTAAATCTTGTTGATGAAAGGGTTGGACTCTCGATAAGCCAAAAGGCTTTCTTGTCTACCTGCCATCTAGAGTTATTTCTCTGGGTGGCAATCTTGTTAAAAAAAACTTTGAATTTGTTATAGGAATTTTCAAGATTTTTCAAGCAACTTTCATATTAAGCCTTCAGATCATAGGCTGTTTTATTAAAATGAAATATGTATACGTAATTGAGGCAATTCTCAAAACATAATAATAATTATTGTAAAATAAATGAAGTGGCCAACTGGCCCACATGGTGATACTTTAGCCAATGATACAAAACACTTAGAATGCAAAAAGTACACAACAAAGGGGTAACGTTGGTTTCTTCTCAAATCTCCCTGTTACCTAATTTGCGAGGAAACATGACAACGAATTGTATTTACATTGCAGTGGGGTGATCTTTGAAGGCACATTTCAAGAGTACAAAGTTCGACAGTACTCTAACCATGTTTCCAAACTGTTTAACAGCAGCCATCTTTGAAAGAGAGTCAGCAGTAATTTGACCTTACGCAGTGATAAATGTAAGCCTCTCAAAAATTAAAATATGTTTTGTTTGAGAGAGAGAGTCTAGATATATTTTGTGAGCAGTGAATATAGTTCCCCCATTTTTTGTATTTGTACTAGTATTTCTTAACTTCATAAGTTACACAATTTCGTGAAAATAACAGAAAATGCACTCATTATGTTGCTACCCAACTCGTTCTAACCATTGGCACGTTTGTCCTAATATCCAATGACTTGTTATTAGGGCAAAATGGTAACGTGGCGTATGTGATGTTCCCCGTGTTGTCACCTTGCCATGCGTGATGCCTGGTATACGATAATTGTCATGCATTGTCACATTCCCAAGATTTGTCATCACGTACTCACGTTACCATGGTTTCGGCAGACCATATGCGTGCGTGGCTGCGTGTGTGCATGTATGCGTGCTGGCGTGGTGTGTGTAGTATGTGTGTGTGTGTGTGTGTGTGTGTGTGTGTGTGTGTGTGTGTGTGTGTGTGTGTGTGTGTGTGTGTGTGTGTGTGTGTGTGTGTGTGTGTGTGTGTGTGTGTGTGTGTGTGTGTGTGTGTGTGTGTGTGTGTGAGAGAGAGAGAGAGAGAGAGAGAGAGAGAGAGAGAGAAAAGAAGTGCGTGCGCTTGTGTCTGCGTGCGTGCGTGCGTGTGTGCGTGCGCGCGTGTGTGGTTGTGTAGGTGTGTGCATGAAAACGTGTGTGCATGAAAGCGTGCGTGCTGGCGTGCGTGATGTTTATGTGCGTGCATGTGTGTGTGGGGATGTATGTATGTGCGTGTACGTGCAGGTATGTCAATAACTTCTAAGATTGTCTAGCAAACATTGTATCTTAAAGCGAGAGAACTTGTGGTACCAACATTATTGATTACATAGTGCGAAGCCTTCATGCGATCCAGGTATGTGGCATACCTTACACATATGGGTAACTTCATTGATGGTAACGTAGCCATTGTGGTCCAGGTCGTACATGTGGAACAACCATCGCAGTTTCTCGTCTATGCTACCACGTCTCGAGAGGTTGGTCGAGAGCAGGAATTCTCTGTAATCAGAGAGAAAAATCGGTGTGTATCCATGGTCAACACTGATGTTTTGTTTTACCATCGATGTCATCTGCTTTAGTGCATTCTGTGTAGGTTTGACAGCCACATGCTTCTCGTTCGTCATGCGTCTAATGCAAACATGTGGATATGTGTTGGAATGCAATGGTGTCACCCAAAGGTGATGAGTTACCATTCAGTTCAGTTGTATGGGCTAACATTAAATAATGTATGTTGCTCGTGACGATCCCGTAGATCGATAAAAGCCTCCTGTTAATTCTTAGCGATGCATACAACAATGTTACACGGCCATACATAGGTGTCCAGTCTGCACGGGTGAACATTATATGAGTAGATCGGGCACACGACATCATATATATATTATCCTGTCTGCTTGAGTGCAAATTATACGAGTAAAACAGGGACATGAAATCATATAGACATTGTCCAGTCTGCACGAGGGAACCTAAAGACCGGGATACACTGACATTTGCCCAACCCGTCCAAACCAGACCAAACCAGTCGGTGTTGGTTTAGTCGGATCGGGGCGGTGTCAGTCGGCTGGTGTATCGTCACGTCTGATTGTAATCGGGGCTTGTCTGTCAGTCTGACGAAAGGGTTCGTGTTTAAGTGATTGTGACGTCACACTGGCTTCGGGTCTGACGCAGTCGGTGTAGCGTGCACGCTGCAATCCGGACCAATGTGGTCTGGTCTGGTGTTGACGGGTCGTGTCGGGTCTGGGGAAAAGTGCCAGTGTATTCCGTGCTATAGATGAGTAGAACAAGGACAGGACATCTTATTGATACTGGTTTGCGGTTGATACCATGGGTTTGACGTTGCAATCAGTGGTTGGCACCGTCGTGGTAGTGATGTTTTACAACTCACACATCAAATGGGACGATTTGAAAATGTAGTACGATTTGTTTCTATTGACCTAGTCGCGTTTCATCGAACATTTCAAGACAAGAGTACAGTGTAGATGCATCTATGTGTGCAACTAAAGTTGATCGATCGTGTAAGCCAAACGTTGTGAGAACAGCATGATGTAGTGTAGTATACTATAGTATACTATAGTACAATATAGCAATAGTATAGTATAGTATAGTATACAGTATAATATACAGTATAGTATACAATATAGTATAGTACAGTTATGTAGGGACACGATATCATATAGACATATCGTATATATCATATATAGGTATAATACCACAAATTGCATATGTGTGACAATGTTGAACAAGTCACGAACGTCCTCACGGTCAGCGTGGCCTTGAACAGTACCCAGTGCGTAAATAATTGGATACTCAATCGAGTAAACAAGGGTCCAATCCTTTTGTTGTTGATTCGAAGTTTGGGAAATTTCGTTTATTGTAATATATTGCCTAAGTCATCTAAGCATGTCAAACGAGAAAATGCGTTAACGGGTGATCTTCATCCAGCAACTGAAAGATCGAGCAGGTGTTTGAAAGAACTGTGTATTAGGGATGATGTGTAAAACACTGAGCGGTCACGCGGACTGCACGGCGCACTACATAAGAAATTACGTTCACATTATACCTTTAACATCAATACTGTATTCCTGGAAACTATCATGCCTATAATTAGCTTATTACACCCACCCAGGGAGCAACAACTCAAGTGCAGCAATCATCACCATTACACCCACACATGGAGCAACAAACCAAGAGCAACAGTTATCACCATTACACCCACCCAAGGAGCAACAAACCAAGACCAGCAGTTATCACCATTACACCCACCCATGGAGCACAAACCAAGGGCAGCAGTTATCACCATTACACCCACCCATGGAGCAACAAATCAAGGCCAGCAGTTATCACAATTACACCCACCCATGGAGCAAAAAAACAAAAGCATCAGTTATCACAATTACACCCACCCATGGAGCAACAAACCAAGGGCAGCAGTTATCACCATTACACCCACCCATGGAGCAACAAAACAAGAGCATCAGTTATCACCATTACACCCACTCATGGAGCACAAAGCAAAGGCAGCAGTTATCACCATTACACCCACCCATGGAGCAACAAACCAAGGGCAGCAGTTATCACCATTACACCCACCCATGGAGCAAAAAACAAAAGCATCATTTATCACCATTACACCCACCCATGGAGCAACAAACCAAGGGCAGCAGTTATCACCATTACACCCACCCATGGAGCAACAAAACAAGAGCATCAGTTATCACCATTACACCCACTCATGGAGCACAAAGCAAAGGCAGCAGTTATCACCATTACACCCACCCATGGAGCAACAAACCAAGGGCAGCAGTTATCACCATTACACCCACCCATGGAGCAACAAACCAAGGCCAGCAGTTATCACCATTACACCCATCCATGGAGCAACAAACCAAGGGCAGCAGTTATCACCATTACACCCACCCAAGGAGCACAAACCAAGGCCAGCAGTTATCACCATTACACCCACCCATGGAGCAACAAAACAAGAGCATCAGTTATCACCATTAAACCCACCCATGGAGCACAAACCAAGGCCAGCAGTAATCACCATTACACCCACCCATGGAGCAACAAAACAAGAGCATCAGTTATCACATTTACACCCACCCATGGAGCACAAACCAAGGGCAGCAGTTATCACCATTACACCCACCCATGGAGCAACAAACCAAGGGCAGCAGATATCACCATTACACCCAACCATGGAGCAACAAACCAAGGCCAGCAGTTATCACTATTACACCCACCCATGGAGCAACAAACCAAGAGCATCAGTTATCACTATTACACCCACCCATGGAGCAACAAACCAAGGGCAGCAGTTAGCACCATTACACCCACCCATGGAGCAACAAACCAAGGGCAGCAGTTATCACTATTACACCCACCCATGGAGCAACAAAACAAAAGCATCAGTTATCACCATTACACCCACCCATGGAGCACAAACCAAGGCCAGCAGTTATCACCATTACACCCACCCATGGAGCAACAAATCAAAGACAGCAGTTATCACCATTACACCCACCCATGGAGCAACAAACCAAGGGCAGCAGTTATCACCATTACACCCACCCATGGAGCAACAAAACAAGAGCATCAGTTATCACCATTACACCCACTCATGGAGCACAAAGCAAAGGCAGCAGTTATCACCATTACACCCACCCATGGAGCAACAAACCAAGGGCAGCAGTTATCACCATTACACCCACCCATGGAGCAACAAACCAAGGCCAGCAGTTATCACCATTACACCCATCCATGGAGCAACAAACCAAGGGCAGCAGTTATCACCATTACACCCACCCAAGGAGCACAAACCAAGGCCAGCAGTTATCACCATTACACCCACCCATGGAGCAACAAAACAAGAGCATCAGTTATCACCATTAAACCCACCCATGGAGCACAAACCAAGGCCAGCAGTAATCACCATTACACCCACCCATGGAGCAACAAAACAAGAGCATCAGTTATCACATTTACACCCACCCATGGAGCACAAACCAAGGGCAGCAGTTATCACCATTACACCCACCCATGGAGCAACAAACCAAGGGCAGCAGATATCACCATTACACCCAACCATGGAGCAACAAACCAAGGCCAGCAGTTATCACTATTACACCAACCCATGGAGCAACAAACCAAGAGCATCAGTTATCACTATTACACCCACCCATGGAGCAACAAACCAAGGGCAGCAGTTAGCACCATTACACCCACCCATGGAGCAACAAACAAAGGGCAGCAGTTATCACTATTACACCCACCCATGGAGCAACAAAACAAAAGCATCAGTTATCACCATTACACCCACCCATGGAGCACAAACCAAGGCCAGCAGTTATCACCATTACACCCACCCATGGAGCAACAAATCAAAGACAGCAGTTATCACCATTACACCCACCCATGGAGCAAAAAAACAAAAGCATCAGTTATCACCATTACACCCACCCATGGAGCAACAAACCAAGGGCAGCAGTTATCACCATTACACCCACCCATGGAGCAACAAAACAAGAGCATCAGTTATCACCATTACACCCACTCATGGAGCACAAAGCAAAGGCAGCAGTTATCACCATTACACCCACCCATGGAGCAACAAACCAAGGGCAGCAGTTATCACCATTACACCCACCCATGGAGCAACAAACCAAGGCCAGCACTTATCACCATTACACCCACCCATGGAGCAACAAACCAAGGGCAGCAGTTATCACCATTACACCCACCCATGGAGCACAAACCAAGGCCAGCAGTTATCACCATTACACCCACCCATGGAGCAACAAAACAAGAGCATCAGTTATCACCATTACACCCACCCATGGAGCTCAAACCAAGGGCAGCAGTTATCACCATTACACCCACCCATGGAGCAACAAACCAAGGGCAGCAGTTATCACTATTACACCCACCCATGGAGCAACAAAACAAGAGCATCAGTTATCACCATTACACCCACCCATGGAGCAACAAACCAAGGGCAGCAGTTATCACCATTACACCCACCCATGGAGCACAAACCAAGGCCAGCAGTTATCACCATTACACCCACCCGTGGAGCAACAAAACAAGAGCATCAATTATCACCATTACACCCACCCATGGAGCACAAACCAAGGGCAGCAGTTATCACCATTACACCCACCCATGGAGCAACAAACCAAGGCCAGCAGTTATCACTATTACACCCACCCATGGAGCAACAAAACAAGAGCATCAGTTATCACCATTACACCCACCCATGGAGCAACAAACCAAGGGCAGCAGTTATCACCATTACACCCACCCATGGAGCACAAACCAAGGCCAGCAGTTATCACCATTACACCCACCCGTGGAGCAACAAAATAAGAGCATCAATTATCACCATTACACCCACCCATGGAGCACAAACCAAGGGCAGCAGTTATCACCATTACACCAACCCATGAGCAACAAACCAAGGGCAGCAGTTATCACCATTACACCCACCCATGGAGCAATAAACCAAGGCCAGCAGTTATCACTATTACACCCACCCATGGAGCAACAAAACAAGAGCATCAGTTATCACCATTACACCCACCCATGGAGCACAAACCAAGGGCAGCAGTTATCACCATTATACCCACCCATGGAGCACAAACCAAGGGCAGCAGTTATCACAATTACACCCACCCACGGAGCAACAAACCAAGGGCAGCAGTTATCACCATTACACCCACCCATGGAGCAACAAACCAAGGCCAGCAGTTATCACCATTACACCCACCCATGGAGCAACAAAACAAGAGCATCAATTATCACCATTACACCCACCCATGGAGCACAAACCAAGGGCAGCAGTTATCACCATTACACCCACCCATGGAGCAACAAACCAAGGGCAGCAGTTATCACCATTACACCCACCCATGGAGCAGCAAACCAAGGCCAGCAGTTATCACCATTACACCCACCCATGGAACAACAAACCAAGGGCAGCAGTTATCACCATTACACCCACCTAGGGAACAACAACTCAATGCCAATGGCAACAGTTATCGACACTATAGTATTTTAACCTTAATTAAACTCCTTCCCGTTCACCAGTAAATTTCTGCTGTCTCCAGTTATGTGGGGAACAAAGAGAACGTAGCACATGAGAGTGCCAGTGGCGGCCTCTGGAGAGTGGCTCACCATTCACTGTTTTCATGTTTCTCAGACAGTATGCAGAAACACATATTTTGAAGAAACAAACATCGCCAATTTGTAGATCAGAAGCCACTGGCATTGGTCCAATGGAGCGTGTTGACGTAGAAAGAGGTGACTGCCTCACTGCCTCACTACCCGAAAGCTACCATGCAAAGGCTACCAGGCAGATTTACTAATTCACCTGCCACAACACAGTAGGTATTAAATTGCAAAATAGTGAAATGGAATTTAAATACACTTTTTTTGGATTCCACAGATCATATGCTCTAAAATGATACGTCATTTGTTGAAATATCTTCAGCAGTTGTTTTACTTTTTACTAAAATTGACGCAAACTTTGAAAAGCAGCGTTTGAGAAACGAGGTCAGTTTGACTCGGTTTTCAATATTGTTTATTGTGCATAAAAAAATATATATATGGGTTCTTAAATGCATGTATTGTATTGGTTTTGGATTGTTTGTCGATGGAAATAAACTGGACATTGAACAATGTCAATGACACCATAACTCATAAGTTATACATTTCTGCCAACATCACAAAATTGACGGAACCTGATGCAGACAGCTATCTTTGCCTTGTGAGCAGAATAGGCCTGTGCCATTTGATACCCGGCTAGCTGAGGCGGGTCACATATGGTAAATCTATAGCTCACCTGAAGTCTATCGTTCCGTTTCCGTCCTTGTCATACGTGCTGAACACGCATTCGACGAACTGACTCGCGTCGCCCGTTTTGAACGCTTCGTCGTACATCGCACGAAACTGATCTTTCGTCATCCTACCGCTCGGACAACATTTGTGGAACTGCTTGTACCAATCCTTGATCTCGGCCTGCGAGAAGGCCGTCACTCTATCCAGGTCGCTAAGTTCCTTAGGCGACAGGCTGCAGTCGTTGCCCATCCTCGCTATGTCGTCAGCTATTTAGGAAGTGATCTGAAATGGAGGCTTAGCACAGAACGGCGTCGCATCTACGCCTGACGGGGATCACGTGACAGACCAGACATTACCTGCAAAGATCGTGCTGTGTGACGGTTTGCATGACCACGCCATATGTCGATAGGTGACAACGCTCAATGGTCTCAAATATCCTTTTGTTTGCACTGGTTTCTCGCTGTTTTAAGGTTTCCATTTAAGAAATTAACTCGCAGTATTTGCCTATCGTTTCCCTTCACAAAACATTTTGTAGAACATTCAATGGGATTTTGTGTACTGTTAAATATTTTGTACTATGTAATTATATAGAATATTACTTTTAGTAATGTCTTACATTTACTTTCTAAGCATTTTTATGGATATCAGTTCCTATAAAATAATCTATAACTTTCAGAAGATAGTTTATTTCATGTCATAGCATTTATTTTCGCATCGTACGTTCTCATTGTGAATTTGTTGATATGATGTATGTACATAGAACACAGTGACGGACGCGTTAACGACAGTCTTCTTTAACAACCCGGTTATCGGCAGTAGTTGTAGATTCATACGTATAATTATGATTAATCCGAGCGCCACTTATATTACCTAGGTTACAAGCCAACTGCCGGCAACTGCTATCTCCAATACGTACCCTTTCAATTTGTTTCAACAAAGTGTAACCAGCTACGTCACGCCATGTTGATCATACACAGCGCATGCCTAACATTTATATGATATCGTCTCGAGTACAAAAAAAAACACTCGCCTGTATTGAGAGGACGCAGCGTACGTGCGCTGTGCTTGAATATGTGTCTACTGCGGAGAAATGCAGCATACTATTCATCGACGCTAATGCGATGATTAGATGTATATGTGCATAGGTAAATGGCTCAAAGCCTGACATACGATACATCGTGTTCATTAATTCACAGAGGCCACTGTGTGGCAAGTGCAACTGTACGCGCTGTCGAATGACAGTGGATACAATGCGAGTCGTACACATTGTCTTAAATATCAAAGCCGAGGGAGCTATTTTCAAAGATAGTGGTATACGTGATCTACGGTATCTTTGTATGCGTCAAGCCGTCGGTAAAATGATGTCGAGTGTCATAGAACCAATGTACCAACGATAGAAGACTACCGAAAGCAGACACCAACAGTGACTTTGAATTTGGCCAGGAAAACAGCAATCTTCTCGCGAATGGAATATTGTGTGGTACTGTCTCTATCTGAAATCATTAGAAATGTGGCAACAAGGGCTTCGATTTGCCGCACACGGCTACTAAAACCTACCTGCCGAAATTACCTGGAGGCCATCCACACACACCTGTCTTTGAGAGCACTGCTTGCTTGAGATGCTATTGTGTTGGCTACGTTGCCTGTCAGCTATATACGCGCTCTTCGTTTGATCATCTAATTACCACATTCGTGTCTGCGCTAATTCAAACAAGTCGCAGTTCCGCTGATGGGAGTTAATTAATAGACATTATGCGTTCAACAGCGCTGTGTTAACAGCGTTTCCAAGCTCACAATTAGTACTGCTTTGCCGGGTAAATTAGTGTGCAGTCGAAACGCTTGTCCCAAATTGTTTCCGTAACAGTAAAATTTAGGACATTTGTCAAGCTAATATGGCCACCTCGCTATTCGGGCCACTTTCGCCCAGTCCCGAGGGTGGCCGTTATGGTGAGGTTCAACTGTATTTCGCCATAGCAGAAACATATAAGAACTTGAATAGGGCCCAATATCGTTTCACGCGGATCTGTGAAATACGGCCACGAGTATCATGTTAAAGTAAAGTAAAAGTAAAACTAATGTTTCGACCGGAGAAGGAAATAATATGCAAAACATCGGCCAATGAGTTATGGGTAAATGATCTGCCCGGTTTATTGGCGAGTGACAGAACAGTGAAAGAACACAATAAACGCTCATAAACGACTGACTTATCGTGACACGCCACCGTTGCGTGACCAATATGCACCCGTCAAGAGTTATACAATACATATTACGTTCGTTTGCATAGGCCATAGCGCGAAATTCAGTTTAACCAATCAGTGACAAGAACAACTGTGGTGCCTGCGGTCAGTGATATATCACAGGCCAAAAATAAATACTTTACATAAATCGGCAGTCCAATCACAATGCAAACAATTCTTATGCTTACACTTACATTTTAACGAAAGCTTCCAAATAATGTCATGTGCGCACATGCGCAGTAGTATACATTGGCGATCTACAAACACTAAGTCATTTAGATATATTTTATCTGACGTTTTCACACATTTGCTATTGTCTACGGAGTGCATTTACCTTATGCCGATGGGTCATCGATATTTGAAGGGCTTAGAACCAGAACAGTCTAACTCAAAACATCGTTTTGAGATAATTGATGTTGAAGTTTTAAAGATATAAACAATAAATAACCAGTATTATGCTAAAAATAAATAAAATGTGGTTAGACCACTATGGCCATAACAACATTTCATTTTCACCGTTGGTCTAACCTGTTGTCACTAACCTCCATGGACTATCATGCAGATGTTGGTAAACAAGGATATGCCATGAACTTTTTAATTTTAAAACGAATTCATAATTGTATTTGAACAACGATGTATGACGTAAAACAAGGTAACTGTTAATACAAACAAAACTTTACCCATGTCATATAGGGACGTTTTTCCACTGGCTTCGATCGGTACACCATTGCCGACCAACAAGACTGTTGGAGAAACATTAGTTTCCAAAACTGTGCCTTTGAACTAATCCTTGTGGATTACTAAAATATCCAGAGTAGCACTGGACAAAGTTAACTAGTGAAGACAGATCAGAGAACCGTTGAGTTTTAGTGGTGACCATACACATCCAGCAATACCAGTCCTGGTGCGAGAAAATCAATCCAGTCGATAAAGAGGACATCACTGCTAATTGAGTACAGTACAAAGTGATACAGTACATGGCCATAAACTATAGATGAAAGGGACAATATCCTCCTTAAAATGAATACGTTGTACAAATGTGTCACATGCCATTCAAGCATTGAAGTGTGAATTGCTCATCTCCACAAGTAGGGTAAGCATGGCTTAGAGAAGAGTCTGTTTACAGAAATAATACGGGGTATTTTCAGAAAGTCAGTCGTCTTCATCATCATTATCAGATTCTGAGGATTTTTTAATATTCTTATCAGTTAGCAAGCACCTCATCATTGTCACGTCTACTAGCAACACAATTACTGTTCTCAAATTAAAACGAGGCAAACAGGTTTTTGATACATTATTTTGATAGCGAACGCTGACCACGCGACTATCGGTGATGGTGATGTAAACATCCATAATATTTCAATTTATTGAACGACATTGCAAGCAACTGTTCACACTAATCACCACAGGAAAGGTACCGAGCAGCCCGTGGTGTTTATACGGTTAACGCATTGCGTCTTGTCGCACATAAACTATGTGGATTAGGCCACTCAGGCTCAATGGGTTCAACACACAAAAAAGTGCCAGCACTTCACTGACCTCGTTTGCAGTTAAACGTGATTGACCTGGGTTAGACCATTCTGGAACAGATCTCACCACCATCTGTCACTATATCATCCAAACTCAAATTTTTATTTTGGGGGTTAGACCACTCTGGTTCTCAGCCTTTCATTTTGAACTTGACCATGTATATGTTGTAACAACTTTGTAATGCCATATCGCGCATCATTGAGGCGTACATCATTGCCCTTATTTGGTGTCCAGCAGTCGAATGCTGTGTATTGTTTACCATGGAACTGAAACGATTTAATAAGATTTAACAAGATTGCCGTCCAGAGCTATAAGCTCCAGACGGCTTGCGGACAAGGAACCCATGGCTTATCGTACAACCCGCCCTCGCCAGATAGCTGTCAATTTTAATGTTGAACATATTCACACTGCTACCATTAACACAATCATGTTATAATTTTGTTCCAGTCATTTAGTGTCCTCTGAGAGAATGAGTACTTTCTCATATCCAACCTACACTGTTCCTTGACTAATGCTGCATTGTGCCCTCTGGTTATACTGCCATCTTTCAGTTTGAAGAAAATATTTCTATCAATATCCTCATAACCATTCAATATCTTAAAAACGTAGATTTGGTCTCCTCTTAGTCTCCTAGACTCTAGTGTTGTCAATCCACATTCTTATAAGCGACTTTCATTGTAACCAAGATCTTTCAGTTCAGGAATCAGCTTAGTTGCTCTTCGTTGCACTCTGTCTAGCTTACTATGTCCTTATTATGACATGGCTACCATGCTTGTATACAATATTCCAAATGTGGTCTAACTATTGCTTTGTACAGTGGTACCATTAGCTGTTTCTCCTTACATGTGATATTTCTCCTAATTAGCCCTAGTATTTGGTTATCTTTTGAAGCAGCAATTCCACATTGCTCCGAAACTTTCATGTCAGCACTAACTGTTACTCCTAAGTCATTTTCTTTTACAGTTTTACCTAATATAGTATCCCCAATTGTGTATTCTTTGTTCACATTTCCATGTCCTATGTGGATGCATTTATAATTCCCAAAATTTTATAACATTTGCCATTTTTCAGACCATTTGATCAATTTGGCTATATCATCCTGTAAAGTGTGTTTATCTGCATCTGTTTAACTGTTCTGAACACTTTTGCATCGTCTGCGATTGTCAGTACTTTGCTTGATACATCATCATCCAAATCATTTATATATATATCAAGAATAATATAGGTCCAACAATGACCCCTGTTTGAAATCTCCCCCTCTACTATTACTCTCTGTCTTCTGTCTGTTAAACATGTTTGTATCCAACTGATCTGACCATCCCCTATGTCACGGGCTTTTAGTTTAAGTAACAATCTTTGATGCGGCACTTTATCAAATGCTTTTTGAAAATCTAAGTCCACAACATCCACTTGTGACCCATCATCTACCCACTTTGTAATTTCTTCTAAAAAACAAAACAAATTGGTTAGACAAGACCTAGCTTTTAGGAACCCATGTTGAGATTCATTTATTAATTTGTGTTTTACAAGGAATTCCACCATGTGGTCTCTAATAAGCGTTTCTAATAATTCGCATAAAACTGATGTTAAGCTCACTGGTCTGGTATCCCGTCAACTCCAGGTGATTTGTTTGATTTGGTGATTTTCATCATCTTAATTTTCTTTGATATCATTTCAGGAATAACAAACAACTGTCATAATTGATTTGATTCATCCCCCTCAAATTTATTAGTAGTAGTAGTAGTAAAAGCTTTATTTAATGATGGTGACCATGTCACATTATATCGTGATTTTCAATGGGCCATCTCACACTACATTCTTACATCAACATTTACACAGCTTTTATAAAATATACAATTCACAACAATAAAAATATAAATAATATAGTAAATTAAATAAATGAAAATAAATTAAATAATAAATGATTAATATTACACTACAAATAAAACAACATCATGAATACATTTACCAATTCTAGAAAGATTAAAGTCAATAATAATAGTCAATAAGATCAAGATGAATAAATTAAAACAATTCGTCATTTAAAATAAAAACTTATTCAGGCATATCAATTGAAAAGTGCAAACAATTGTATACATCCTTCTTGAGACATTTAAAAAAGACTGTTTTAAAGGTATCTACACTATTGGCATTCTGTATAGCTGATTATTAACTGATAATGGCAGTGAACTTATATCTTCTGTGGTAAACACTGAACTGAAATACTCGTTCAGGGCCTCTGCCATTTGAAACCCATCAGATATTACGTTTCCTGCACTTTTTTCTAGTGGTCCTACCTTATCACGAACCTTCTGTTTACTACTTACATAAGCGTAGAAAGTCTTGTTATCATTTTTATATATTCGCAAATTTTTGCACAAAAGTTCGTTTAGATTGTCTAATTTCGATTGTAGCTAGGTTAATGGCCTCTTTGTAGTTGTTATAGTTTTCTATTAGGCCATGGGTCAATACCCAAAAAATCACATGCCGGTACCATTTTGAGGGACAAAGACTAACTATATTGTTTTGAAAGATCATCACCTTGGGCACATTTTGTAGTATGATGGATATTCTCAAGTGGTAGCTTAATACCTTTTTTGCGAGAAAATATGCTTTTTTGGGGTAAAATCACGTTTTTGGAAATTATCCTTTTAAAAAAGGGAATGTACAGAAAGAAAAAAATCCAAAAGTGGAAATTATTACCAGTATAAGTTTTGATTTTTTTGTATCATTTATTCAAAAATATTCTCAACGGTTGCCATGGAAACGGCCATTTTGAGGCAAAAAATACGTTTTTTTGTGACAAAACTTTAAAAATTCATATCTCAGAATTCACATGAAATATGTGGGTGCTTTCAGTGACAAACCCATTTTGAGATACCCAGACAGTTTTTTTTGTTACCTTTGTGTACAATATATTTAGGCAGAATGGTCAGTTTCGGGGTAAAAACATCAGTTTTGAAATGCCATTTTTAGGAAAATGGCAGAAAAGAGTGATTTTGAGATGTCCTTGCTATAAGACACCTATCTATGCCCAAAGCTGTCAAAGTTGAGTATATCTGTAAAATCAAAAAGAATTAGACAGATGGCAGCACTTTAGGTTCAGCCTCAGACACGGGCGCCCACGAAAGCCGCTAGGTAAGTTGCAGCAGCACAGCGATCGATTTGTAATAATTAGACACTATCACCGAACGTGCTATGGGGATTACACCCACCCACCAACAAGCCAAAAGACATTGAAGACTCAAACGACCTTGACGTGAACTATGAGTCTGTTGTGGATGACTCCTATAATGAACTATTTGCTTTCATCCGAAACAATCTATTTGTCAATCCCAGAGCAGTTAGGATGGTGGACCTCTCCCAAAAGCTTGTATCCATAATCGAGTCTCATGGCATCGATCAGGTAGAAGAGTCAACAAAGAAGCACGTCCGTCGAGAACTGGAAAGTGAATTAGAAGAGGCACTACATTTCATTCAAGATGACAGGGGGAAACTCTATGTCTACCCTGACAATCTGTCGAGGGAGCATCTGATCCTCGAGAATGTGATGATGCGAAAGGAGCTGGAAGACCTTAGATCGTCTGGCTCGGATTCATCAGCAATGCTACAAAGGCGGCAGTTTTCTTGACATCAAAGAGCAGAAAGTTGATGAAGAGTGGCCACCTCAACCATCAAATTAGACTTTAGAATCAGCGCCAGGATACCAGAATCGATCTCTCAATTTTTACAACTGTTAATTACTGGTCGAGTAAAACCCGAGCAAGTGTACAGAGTTGCAGAAAGCTTCCATTGCCCAGGATATCATCTATGTCGTTACTGCAGGAAGACTCCGCCCTCCCTGGCATGTCTTGCTGCCACTGGCAGTGTAGATACTTACAGGGAATGTTGAACTGATTCAAATACTGAATCGCTTGGGGCATGGTGAACAAATTGAAAGAGCACTTTGTATGCAGAAAACGTTTCACGGATCATGGACAGTCGTGGGAAGTCTCGGATGAAGTCAACCAGAAGTTTGAGGCATTTATGTGCAGTCTATATGCCTCAAAAGGAGCGACCGTTAGAGTCAACGAATGCCGGTACAGGCTTTTCTGTGCCAAGAGGGGAGATATTAGCTCATCATCTCTCCCACCCTGCAGAGACTGCCTCCAACAGCATACTAGACGGGCCAACTATCAGGCTGCAATATGGCGGAGGTCACTTGAAGCAAAACCAGAAGTCCCGCAGCCGACAAGTCATGGATGGATCATCGATGAAGATGGTGACCTTGATGTGCAATGGATGACCGTTCTACCAGCACCAACAACTGTTCTTGAGCTGATGAAATGCAACTGTAGCCGGGCATTCGATAGCAACGACTGCCAATGCAACGCAAATGGTATTAAATGTACTATGATGTGTCGCAAGCAAAACTGTGCCAACCAGATTGCGGACGAAGATGAATCCGATGACCCGACACCTATTGCTGGGGAAAGTGACGATGACGATGTTTGAATTGTTAAATGACTGTGTTGCAAAATGTCCATGGGCTGAATGTGTAATTCCTGTGACATAATAGCTTCAAAATATGCCACTTGGTAATTACCATCGCGGGGGAATTCGTTTCTGGTCTTTTATTCCACCAAAATGATCCACATGTATCTATTTTCAGTCATATAGTGATATTTAAATCAGGATGACTTTCAAATGAATGTTTGACTTCAAAGGAAATAAATAGTGATGTACCAGACTATTGTTTAAATGATAAATTACCTAAAGATCACCTTACTCTTTATCCTCAAAGGATCCTGGATAATGGTGACATTCCTATTTGTCTTGTTGAAAAGTTTGTAACTGAGGCATGAATTGAATATTTCACTGTAAAAGACTACAAGCTGTGCCTCAAAATGTATGTAACCTCGGCAGCCATTATTCAAATCAACTATGATAACAAGTGAAACAAATAGAAATGTACGTGTTACCATGGTAACCACTCATCAATGGAACCTTAGGAATATCACTGAATGAAAATCACTTTGTAATGGTTTTTTACCGATATACTCAACTTTGACAGCTTTGGGCATAGTTCGGTGTCTTATAGCAAGGAAATCTCAAAATCACTCTTTTCTGCCATTTTCCTAAAAACGGCATTTCGAAACTGATGTTTTTACCCCAAAACTGCCCATTCTGCCTAAATATATTATACAAAACAGTAACTGAAAAACTGCCTGGGTATCTCGAAATGGGTTTGCCATTTAAAGCACCCAAATATTTCATATGAATTGTTAACATTTTGTCACAAAAAACGTATTTTTTGCCCAAAATGGCCGTTTCCATGGCAATCGTTGAGAAAAATTTTGAATAAATGAAATAAAAAAATCAACACTTATACTGGTAATAATTTCCACTTTTTGAATTTGTTTTCTAACTGTACATTCCCTTTTTTTAAGGACAATTTCAAAAAACGTGATTTTACCCCAAAAAAGCATATTTTCCCACAAAAACGATATAAAGCTATCACTTGGGAATGTCCATCATACTGAAAAATGTGCCCAAGGTCATGTTCTTTCCAAAAAATATAGTGAGCCTTTGTCCCTCAAAATGGTACCGGCATGTGTATTGGTATGGATGATATATTTCCAGTGTTTCTGTAAACTCTCCACATAATTTGTTTGTAAGCAATCTTTCGTATAGCTTCTTTTGATAGGTGTTTCTTCCTAGATCGTTTCCCTTGCTTTTTAGGGGAACAAATCTTGTATTAGAAGTAGAAACTGTTGGTCATCACCTCCAGCATTCTCTAGTGATTTCCACTGAATATGTCCATGATTAAAATCACCCATTATAATACATTCCCCTTTATTTATCTCCTTTATAACACTGTGCAGTTTTACATCATCCTCTAGTCTTAGAATTACGATAAACTAGTCCTATTGTTAATGTTGAGTTTCTGGTAACTATGTTGCACCAAATAGCTTCCTCGCAATGTACTTCCCGTTTCATTTCTACTTCATATGTATGTATGGATTCTTTAATATATACAATGACTACGCCTCCCCTTCTCTCTTGTCTGTCCTTTTTAAACATGACATAACCTGATAGAGCTAATTCAGCGTCTACCATGTCTTCATGTGCCCATGATTCTGTGATGCCTATTATATCGGGGTCTATATCCGCTATCATGACGTCTAAATCGCTTCTCTTACTTACTATGCTTCTGACATTTAAGCATACACATCTAAGTTCATTTTTATGGATATTTTGTTAACCTTTCCTTGTACAATTGATTGTACTATTTCTTTGAGGTGGCTCTACGTAGCCCCCCGTGCATCTAGTGTAAATACTCAACTGTGCCTGTACCTTCACCTATGCACCTAATGAACTCGCTCCATAGAACTGCTGCTCTTTTTCCTATCAGATGTAGCCCATCGATCATAAACAGATCGTTTCTTCCTACAAAGCTTGCCCACATGTCTACGAAGCCGACTCCTTCTTCCATACATAACTTCTGTACCAGTGTGTTGATGGCCACGATGCAGCGGTATTTTTAAGTATAGTGCCACCTCTAAAGCCTGACAGTAATATACAAGCTCTTCATGTGACCGGCCAACGATGTGCAGCTGAAACAATAGTGGATTGTTTCCTTTGTTTGATTACAAGAGACGTTGACGCGCCTTCTTGCACTGTTGTTGCGTATAAGCCAGCAAGGGACGTTGCTACGATACGAGGCCTGATGTCACATAATCACCAATCGTCTTAACGCGGGACGTAACACTTGTTATAGTTACAGCGGCAAAGCGTTTTTCACTGCTGTTACCTACCTTATCTTATAAACATGTCACACTGTAGGTCTACGTAAAAATATTTACTTCACTGAGATAATCAGCTGAGAAAACATCATTAAAATGCAGCAAACAGTTAGCCGAAATATATGCGTTACTGAGCAGGGCAAACTAGAATAATGTTCTTAGTTAGGTGACTGGTGAACAGGGATGAGTAGACATTTCTATCACATTGGCGCTGTCCCTGCAGTTTAAATGATATGTCTTCAACAAGATTATTCTAGTAAACTGCTGGCATAATATCCTTGATAGTAGTTGCTGATGATTAATCTGTTTTTCGTAATGCCAACTGTTCCCTTTTAACAATCGTACAATTCGATGCCTTAAGGCGGCGATACACGGTGCGATTGTCTCGTAACGTGTATCGCCGCCTTTAATATGTTTACAGGATACGCTGAACAGCCACTTGATATGTCAAACGGAACCGTTATCTGTGTTCAATTTGCATGCTGCTAAAATGCACCATGTTGTGATTTTATGTACGAAAACAATAATTTAGATGGTATGGGAAATAACTGGTAGATATTATTATATCTACTTAGTTTTTCATAAAACATTAATAAACTGCCATATCGAACATTGCTACTAAAACTAACTAGACTACTAGGGAAAAAAAATTGTTACTAGACAAAATCACGACGAGTACCAGAAGACAACTAGTAATAGTAGACGCGGAGGTTTCATGTTGAAAATCGGTTTGAGTCGGGCACTACATGGATAAGATATTTATATAAATATTGTCATCAAACAAATTCAATATTGGGGTCGAACGAAACCATTTTTTAGCTGGCCATGGCATAATAATGTGATGACCAATAGGTTAACGTGGTGAATCGGTAGTATTGTTATGTTCAGTTAATAATTGTCATTACGCCTTTGTCTGCAGTCATCTGCACGGCTTACAATGTTGCATTAGCCTTTAATGCATTGATTAAGCTTGGCATTTTTATAATATATGTTCTGAGTGCGCTACAGCACGCACCGTTCTCCACTGTACAATAACAATCACGGGAATTTCGCATGGCAGTTGCCATGATAAATCTTCACTTCTCCATCGCACCGATAATACAGGTAAAATATGTGATCTTCTACTAGGCGCTTCTTCGACTGACACAATTGCCGGTTCCACTCGCACGGCAGGAAGTGAAACAGCTGCGGATACTTGATGCTCAAGAGCGAGTAGAAATCCTGATCACCAAGGTAACCGTCGAATTTAAACTCTCCCGTCAAACGAGCGAGGCTCTGTTCAGTCAGCTGCGAATTGTATAGCTTAGAATTCCGCATCCGGTCGAGATCAAGTAGGAGAACCCCGCTGTTTAGTCCCCCAACCCCATCCGGCGGCGGGTCGCCGATACGTGTGCCTTTGTGATTGTTACGATATTGCCTGAAAAGGAAACGATAAATTGGCTGCAGTTCGCGACCGATGCCAATAATGTTGTCGCTGGTGAACAGCTTAAAACGGTCATTCAGTTTACGGATGTCGTCAGTGAATTTAAGGTCAACGTCTAACATGATCACGCGATGAACGTTTTCCGGCAGGACTCGATAGAGGCCAATCGAAAGGTAAAAGACGGCATGGCTGAAATAGTTCTTCCTGTTAAAGTGTTTCCGCATCATACGAATGGTCGTGTTCATGCCTCCAACCAGTTTGTTTATATCCAGAATATGTATCTGAAAAATACAAAACGGTAATGAATGTTGCGATACTGGCAAGACTACGAAAGAAAGAGATAGAGTGGGGACATTGAGGGAGAGAGATTTTAGAATGGAGAGACATGGAAGGCAGAAAAAGGGTAGAGGGAGAGAGAGAGAGCGCGAAAGAGAGACAGAGAGAGAGAGACAGACAGACAAGAAGACACATACACACCTACATACACACATACACACATACACACACACACACACACACACACACACACACACACACACACACACACACACACACACACACACACACACACACACACACACACACATACACACATACACACATACACACATACACACATACACACATACACACATACACACATACACACATACACACATACACACATACACACATACACACATACATACAGACAGACAGAGGGAGAGAATTAACAGAGACAGAGAGGCTGGAAGGATATAGAGACTGAGAGAGGGTCCAAGAGAGGTGGAGAGGAAAAGCGAGGAGATGGATGGGAGAGAAAGCGGAGGAGATAGGATAGAGAGAGAGAGAGAGAGAGAGAGAGAGAGAGAGAGAGAGAGAGAGAGAGAGAGAGAGAGAGAGAGAGAGAGAGAGAGAGAGAGAGAGAGAGAGAGAGAGAGAGAGGGAGGGAGAGAGAGAGAGGGAGGGAGGGAGAGAGGGAGGGAGGGAGGGAGGGAGGGAGGGAGGGAGGGAGGGAGGGAGGGAGGGAGGGAGGGAGGGAGGGAGGGAGGGAGGGAGGGAGGGAGGGAGGGAGGGAGAGAGAGAGAGAGAGAGAGAGAGAGAGAGAGAGAGAGAGAGAGAGAGAGAGAGAGAGAGACAGACAGACAGACAGACAGACAGACAGACAGACAGACAGACAGACAGACAGACAGACAGACAGACAGACAGACAGACAGACAGACAGACATACTGACTGACAGACGGACAGACGGACAGACGGACAGACGGACAGACGGACATACGGACATACGGACATACGGACATACGGACATACGGACATACAGACATACGGACATACAGATAGAGGAAGAGACAGACATAGACAGAGAAACTGGAAGGATATAGAGACTGAGAGAGTGTCCGAGAGAGGTGGAGAGGAAAAGTGAGGAGATGGATGGGAGAGAAAGAGGAGGAAATAGTATAGAGAGAGAGGGGGAGAGCGAGGAGAGAGGAGCGGGGGATCGAGAGAAATAAAGGGAGAGCCAGAGAGAGGTGAGAGAGGGAGAGAGAGAGAGAGAGAGAGAGAGAGCGAAAGAGAGCGAAAGAGAGCAAAAAGAGAGCGGAGAGAGAGGAAGAGGAACAGACAGACAGGCAGACAAGATACAATATATTTATTCACATACTGCATTCAGTTACAACTATTTTGGCAGTGGTGACATGCATACATCATGATAAAAACACAATACATACAATACATAATACGTTCGTTTGCATAGGCCATAGCGCGAAATTCAGTTTAACCAATCAGTGACAAGAACAACTGTGGTGCCTGCGGTCAGTGATATATCACAGGCCAAAAATATATACTTTACATAAATCGGCAGTCCAATCACAATGCAAACAATTCTTATGTTTACACTTACATTTTAACGAAAGCTTCCAAATAATGTCATGTGCGCGAATCCGCAGTAATGTAAATTGGCGATCTACAAACACTAAGACTAAGTCATTTAGATATATTTTACTGTTTTCACACATTTGCCATTTCTACGGAGTCCATTTACCTTATGCCGATAGGTCATGTTTGCGCTGGCCTGTTTGATAATATTCATGCCCAAAGCTTTGCTTTCGGTATCACCAATGATGTATATGTCGAGAGGCACTGATGCATGACGAAACAACGAGCCAGCTGCTATTCGAAACGCATTCTGGAGAGGAATCATCTTTGCAGCGTTCACAAATGTAAATATCACACACAATGGTGTAGGTTCCTTCCAGTTCACGTCATTTCCCAACAATGTGTATACAACAAGTAGAAACCCGAACGTTAAGCAAACATATATGAATTGTTTAATCACCTTCATGCCCTCAGTCCACCTTGTTACATACGCGAAGAACCACAGGCAGAATGCAACGTTCGGTAGCGTCACAAAAACATTGCTCGTCGAGTCTTTCCCGCTACCAAAGATCGTACATTTCGCAACAAAGACCAAAGAGCCTGTATTAAGACAGGTTGCGTCTTTGAGCGAGGATATGGCTGTCTACAAAACGTTTTTGTGTGCAATTCCAGAATGGCAGACAACCGTTTCATGAATGTACTTTTTCGAACAATGCGAACAGCGCATGCTTTGACCGAGACTGCGTCACGCGTGCAGTGTCATTGTTTGAAATGAAGTGCGTCACAGAGGCGCCACCAGGGATATTGGGAATATTTCCAATCTCTCTGGTGCCACCACGGAGCCTATGTTTAGACAAGAGGCGTTACTGAGCGAAATCATGGCAGACTACAATAGTATATCTGTCCGCCATTTGAGAGGCTGGCACGTGCGTTAGTGCACACACACACACACACAGGCGTAACGAGGGGGGCAACGGAGGCTGGTGTACGTAACGTAATGAATACGATACTCACGAGATTGCTTGATCCGGAGGCCGAGGCTTCGCCAGGGGACCGACCCGTTATTTGTTTGACTATGACACGTCGAAAATGTGGTGTTATAGTAAGGTGTAATTTATAACAAAAGGCTTATAAATTCCACGGAGACCGATCCGGAAGCCTCGGCCTCCGGATCAAGCAATCTCGTGAGTATCGTATTTAAATGGTGTTCGGTATATGTTATTTTATTCAAAAAAGTGGTCGCGTACCTTTGCGATAAAAAGGGCCTATGCTTTAACATGGGATTGCCCCGGTCTGCGCATTGCGTAATCTCGAAAACCATTTCCGGGGGGACCCCTATCTCTTCCACGTTAAAAATCCCTATATTTAACCCGGGAGTGGTAATGCGCAAAATCCGTATCTCGAAAACCATTTTGTTACTACTTTCGTAGAATCCCTATCTCCCCCATGTTAAAAATCCCTATCTTTAACCCGGTCGTTCAGTCGAATCTCGAAAACCATTTTCGGAGCAAGCCTTGAGCAAACTGGTAAACGAGATTTGTCGTTTACCAGTTTTGGGGGAATCCTATCTCTTAACATAGGAAAATCTCCTATCTTTAACCCGGGAGCGGTCTGCGAGAAGTCGTTTACAAGATTTGGGGAACCCCTATCTTTCCCATGTTAAAAATCCCTATCTTTAACCCGGCCGTTGTCTATGAAACAAAAATGCGCAGTCTGGGGGAAATGCCTATCTCTTAACATGGGATTTCCTCCGGGGCGCGCCAACGTACGCGGTACACCACCTCTATTACTACTAGAGATCAATGATGTTCAGATATTCATCCAAAAGCCTGGGCTCGGGCTGGACAGTTGCGCGACCAAACTGGGGGCTCTTGTTCTATTCTGCGAGGAGGAACGCGAAAACGTCGTTGAAGAGGCAAAGACGAAGGCCACGGCGTTCTGCGAGGAAATGGGGTTAGCAACAGAAAGAAGGGTGCGGCGGAGAAGACGAATGGCGGGAGAAAACGCTGAGGTTGCCGACTTGTCGCTGCAAGAGGAGGTGAGGCAGCTGCAGATCACCGATCGACTCCACGGAGAGATAAGAAATAGGACAATTCACATGATGGATGTGAACGACAAATTCGGGTTTCTTACTATTATGGAGCGCCTGATGGACTCAACAAATGATGAAGATATCGACTCTGCCATCAATCGACCTACGTCGACATCGCCGCTGAAAGGATGAAGGAGGAGATACGCCGTGTGCGACGTCGTCTACATAGTTACGAACAGCAAACAGGAGATACGACTAGAAACTGGAATGCACTCGATCTCTTTAAATGAGTAGTGAAATGGGGACACGAGACATCGTTCCCGAACCTGCTTGTGTGTCTTAGGACTTTGCTCACTATGTGCGTGAGCGTGGCCTCGTGTGAGAGAAGCTTCTCAAAGCTTAAACTCATTAAGACATACCTTCGCTCAAGCATGGGTCAAGAGCGACTGAGCAGTCTTGCACTACTGTCGATCGAGGGAGAGTTGACCGATGTCGTGGATTTCGACGGCGTAATTGCCGAGTTCGCGTCATATATATATATATATATATATATATATTCTGGTTTGGCGCACCTCCAGAATGGCGGACAAACCGCTCCATTTGCGTACTTTTTTGAACAATGCGAACAGCGCATGCTGGACCGTCTTGTAATCAAGGAGCCTCAAAGTAGGAGTGTTGACATCATGGCGTCAAATGTGTCGGATGTTATTGTTCGGCAAAGAATTGCCAAAACAGAAAGTCGTCACGTCCTGATATTGCTGCTTTCCAGGCAGAAAAGAAAGGTAAGATATATGCCTGTAATCAGATCCTGTACATAAAGTACACTGTCTACTGTAATAGCATATTATGAAGTTTATGACACCACACGGCGCTCGAGCATGGAGTTTTCCAAGCCCAAGGCTCTTGTATTTCCATTTCATGTGTACATTTTGTTATTTTGGTAACTAAAGGTGATGTGATACCCAATATTTTTTGAACAAAATGTAGGGGAACGGCGTGCAAAACGAGCCCCCTGCCGGTTAGCGTTTTTGTACTATGTACAATTAAATTTGTGATGGCACTGCTAAGTAACTCATAAATGGGCCCTAGTGAACATTGCCATTGGTTGGAAGGGCGAAATGTACATTCAAAGAGGTGAGCACAAAAATATTGTTTTTCACTTTCCTTAAAATGTTAGCACTATTTTCAAAAAATCATATTTACGTTTTGTGCGTGTTTAAGATAACGGAAAATGTGATATGCATAAGCCAAACGTATATGTTCTGATATGTATTAGATTAAAAAAACATGGAGCGTTTATATTCAAATTGATAATCGACCCGAGGCCGTGAAGTGTGCCCAAACAGACCCCTAAGTGTTCCGCTGTGCTAACAGGGGTTCCCTATCGTCGATATGATGTTGGTACAAAACAGACTCACCTTCATTTGTAACGCTTTATGGTTTTATATCAATTTCACAGGGCATTACATATTACCCAGTTATACAATAATAATAATAGTAATAATAATAACATTATTAAGCAAAACAATACTATTATTAATAGAATTTATATACAACGTCAATATGAGTTGTATGGATATATATTATATTATAAAGTACTGTATAGTATTGTCAAGTTGCATGTATCACCAAACCATGATTATAAACCCCGTAGCGAGTATCTCAACTATACTAAGGAGATTAATCAACAATGTGAAAGTCGAGTAACTGAGAAAAGACATGCATCACCACGCTTAGTCCACACAAACGTCAACTTCGATTGAGAACAAAGTGTAACAAAAATCCTACAACGAGTGGAACTACACGGGGAAGGAAGAGACCGTTCGTCATGCCACTGCGATGTAACTTGCACCGTAGCTTCGAAAACAAGCGAGACAACTGGATGCAGACACAATAATGCACCAACTGTTGTCGGACAGTAAGGACGGGGAAGAAATGATAAAATGTGACTAATATGCGCTATGGGCACCCCATGACTGACCAGGGTCCGAATATGCACAACCTGTTTGCGAAACGTGTGATGATGGCAAAATAATACAAGTGAATGTGCAGGGAGTCCGTTTTGGGCGAACCTTTTTAGCGAGTGAAAAAGGGTGGTGTTCTGAAACATCCCGTAAATACATTAATTTTACCGAATGTTTGCTTGATTCATTCTGACTCAGTCGGCTATATATCGTATGAGTCTACTATGATGAACGATGCTAAGGACGCTGGTAAATAAGTGGTATAGTATGTCTTTTTGCAATATGTTTGGACCAAAATATACGTATAAATGTTATTGAAACGACGTGGAATTATGAAAAGAACAAACAATTAGGTAGCATGTCGTGTATGGCAATAATACTGTTTTAAGCTTAGCCGCGTAAATGATTTCGCCAGTGACAATGTATCACTCATATCACTCCAGATAGTCCCCTCCACCTAGACAACACCCCTTTGACACTCGGCTCTCAGTTTCCTTACTGACAACTCCCTCCGTGTCTATGACAGAGCCAAGGTACTTAATAAACATCTGTACTTTTCCTGAGACCCAGACTTGTTCATCTTCACTGGCTCTGTGTGCCCCATTGGCGGAAGGTGTTCCGACTTCGTTCTGCTGATCTTTAGCCCACATCTCTCCATTCTTTCTCTCCAGTTTTCCAATTTCTCTTCTATCCTACCTCCGTCTGAACCACACAATACCAGGTCATCTGCGAACAACATAGCCCAGGGTGTCTGCTCCTTGATCTCCTCTGTAATCACGTCCAGGATAATGATAACAACATAGCCCAGGATGTCTGCTCCTTGATCTCCTCTGTAATCACGTCCAGTATAATGATAACAACATAGCCCAGGGTGTCTGCTCCTTGATCTCCTCTGTAATCACGTCCAGGATAATGATAACAACATAGCCCAGGATGTTTGCTCCTTGATCTCGTCTGTAATCACGTCCAGGGTAATGATAACAACATAGCCCAGGATGTCTGCTCCTTGATCTCCTCTGTAATCACGTCCAGGATAATGATAACAACATAGCCCAGGGTGTCTGCTCCTTGACCTCCTCTGTAATCACGTCCAGGATAATGATAACAACATAGCCCAGGGTGTCTGCTCCTTGATCTCCTCTGTAATCACGTCCAGGATAATGATAACAACATAGCCCAGGATGTCTGCTCCTTGATCTCCTCTGTAATCACGTCCAGGATAATGATAACAACATAGCCCAGGGTGTCTGCTCCTTGACCTCCTCTGTAATCACGTCCAGGATAATGATAACAACATAGCCCAGGGTGTCTGCTCCTTGATCTCCTCTGTAATCACGTCCAGGATAATGATAACAACATAGCCCAGGATGTCTGCTCCTTGATCTCCTCTGTAATCACGTCCAGGATAATGATAACAACATAGCCCAGGGTGTCTGCTCCTTGACCTCCTCTGTAATCACGTCCAGGATAATGATAACAACATAGCCCAGGGTGTCTGCTCCTTGACCTCCTCTGTAATCACGTCCAGGATAATGATAACAACATAGCCCAGGATGTCTGCTCCTTGATCTCCTCTGTAATCACGTCCAGGATAATGATAACAACATAGCCCAGGATGTATGCTCCTTGATCTCCTCTGTAATCACGTCCAGGATAATGATAACAACATAGCCCAGGATGTCTGCTCCTTGATCTCCTCTGTAATCACGTCCAGGATAATGATAAAAAGTAAAGGACTAAGGGCCGACCCCTGGTGTAGACCAACTTCAATCTTGATTTCCTCTGTCTTTCCAGCATTTCTCATGATGCTTGCCGTACACCCTTCATACATGTCCTTTATGGTGTTAATGTAGTATTCTGGTATGCTCTTCTTTCGGAGGCTATACCAGATAAGCTTTCTAGGAACTCTGTCATATGCCTTCTCCAGTGCAGTCTGTAGGTAGGCCCATATCAAATTACCGACTATAAACAATATATATATATATATATATATATATATACATAAGCGATAAGCTATCAAAAAAAGACAACGTCATTGCCATTATATATATGTATATATATATATATATAAATGGCAATGACGTTGTCTTTTTATAGCTTATCGCTTATATATATATATATATATATATATATATATATATATATATATATATATATATATGTAAGTGGGCGTTGACGCAGTGTCAGGTGTAAGTGTAATAGTAAACAAAAGAAATGAACTAAACATTATGGTAGAAGATATTGACCCTCATATAATAGGTATAACCGAATCCTGGACCACCACCGATATATCAGATGCTGAATTGGGACTGACAGGATATGTAATGTTTAGAAAAGATAGAATAGGAAGAGAGGGAGGTGGAGTTATTTTATATATTAAAGAATCTATTCAGGCTTATGAAATAAAATTAGAAAGAGAAGCAGATTGCGAAGAAGCTGTTTTGTGTAACATAGTTACAGGAAACTAAACGTTAACAGTTGGGTTAGTTTATCGAAATCCAAACATAAGCATAGAAGAGAATGAAAAAATACAAAACGCGTTAAGGGAAGTAAGCAAACGGGACTGTATTATTATGGGGGATTTTAACCATGGGCATATACAATGGAAATCTCTACATAGTATGGGGAGAGAGGACCACAAGTTTTTAGTTTTAGTTCAAGATACATTCCTTTCTCAACATGTGCTAGAACCAACCAGGGGTGAGAATGTGTTAGACATAATTTTGTCCTCACAGAATGAATTAGTTGACAATGTCAAGATATGTGAGCCACTGGGGAGTAGCGATCACAACCAGATACATTTTACCATCAAAGTAAAATCAGAAAGGAATAGTAAAAAGCAGTATAGGAGAAATTTCCACAAAGGAAGGTATAAGGACATGAGGAAATATTTAGCAAAGATAGACTGGAATAAGACACTGAAAAATAAGACGGCAACAGAATGCTGAAATATATTAAAGAGTGAAATTAAGTGCATAGTCGATACATTTGTACCCTTCAAAAAAAGGAAAACGGTTCAAAAAGAAACACTTATCGAAAGAAGCCATTTGAAAAATTTAGTATAAACAAATGATGTGGAAGTCATATAGATGTACTGGAAATGATGAAGACTACAACAGTTATAAAGAAGCACTTAACCAAGCTACAGCAGAAATTAGAAATTCAAAGAGAAGCTATGAACAACAATTAGCTAGTAATATAAAACATGACAGCAACAGTTTGTATGCGTATGTTCGAAGCAAACAGAAAGTTTAAGATAAGGTCGGTTCTCTAGAAGATAGTGCTGGAAATATAATATCAGAGGGATTCTTAATGGCAGAAGACCCGAATGAGTACTTTAGTTCAGTGTCTACGAGGGAAGATATTAGTTCACTGCCAGTACCAGGGGCTAAGTTCAAGGGGACAGATTCAGACTATTTAGGACAATTAATTGTAACCCCGGAAATGGTAGCTAAGAAAATAAGGGCTATGAAGGATAATAAATCACCTGGAGTGGATAGTATTCCACCCAAACTACTATTGGAAATTGTAGAACAAATTAGCATACCGCTTGCAACAGTTTTCAACTTGTCATTAGAAGAGGGGGTGGTTCCTTTAGAATGGAAAGAAGCAAACATTATACCGTTATTCAAAAAAGGTTCGAGAAACAAGTCAGAGAACTATAGACCAGTGAGTTTAACATCAGTGATTTGTAAATTATTAGAAAGACTAATTAAAGATCACATGGTGGATTTTCTTGTTAAACAAAACTTGATAAACCCATCTCAACATGGTTTTTTAAAGCGAGGTCATGCTTAACAAATATGTTATTGAGTAGCAGTTGTGCTTAAAGTTAGTTAGTTAAAGTATTTTAGAACACCTTATTATAGTGAGTGATAATAGGGTAACTTAGCCTTCGATAAGTTGTAAACAAGATTTCACAAACCTGATTATGTGGTAGAATATACAGGAGATAAAGTAACAACCATCAAACTACTTACATAAGATAATATCTGTGTAAGCCAGTACTTGTTAGATATTTTGATTAGGTAGCATTGTTGTTAAAATTAAGCAAGGGCGATATTCGGGTGGCGTAACCTAAATAAATAAAGCAGCCTAACATAACGTAATTGATTGCATTTAAATTAGGTCACTACCGGTAATGTTAGCGTTCGTGATAGGTCAAATAGTCGGCTGTGTAATTGAAATCTGTAACAGAAAATGTACTGTAGTACACAGGAAACAGTCTTTATAAAGACTAAGTCAGTTAAGTTATTAAATTCTGATAGGGATATGGCGCCTGGCAAGTCAAGACAAAACAACACTTGGAGTGCGATCACTGCCACAGCTGGGTAGATTTTGCATTGTCCGGCTGTGGGCAGAAAAAAATTAAGGAAGGGTTCACCTTTCAGTGCATTTGGATGTTGGAAGATGGAGTGTCTGCAGAAGGAGATAGTTAGGTTGACAGATATTGTGAAGGGAATGGAGATGGGAATTAGCAAGGAGACAGGTCGAAAGGAGAGAGACGACAGGAGAGAGGTGGGAATACTACAAGACTGAAGGAGATTAGCAGTGGCAAGAAGACTGAGGAAAGGAGATTGAGAGGAGGGAAGGTGATTGGAGGGGAAGAAATTGGAAAATCGACGACAGAAAACGTGACAAGCGTGAAGGTGACAGGGGAGAAAGTGACCGTAGAGAAGGAGGGAGGGAAGATGGGACGGGAGAGGAGAGAAGAAAATGAGATGGGAGGAAAGATGAAGGGACGAAATGAAATTAGAGCAAATGTGATAAAAAAGAAGTCGATAAAAGGGACGGTGACAGGAGGAAAGGTGACAAGAGAAAAAGTGACAGGAAAGAATGGATCGGAAGAGAATGTGACAGGAGAGAAGACGGCAGGGGGAAAAGACAACAACCAGACAGATGCAAACCGAAGAAGGAGCTACTCTGAGGCAGTGATTGAGGGGGCAATGAGGAAAGAGAGGGTGTTTATGGGCGACTCCATTATGAGAAAGACGGACAAGACACTGAGCGAGGGGAAGGACATCGTTGTTTGTCTACCGGGGGCTAGGATAGAACATGTGACTGACAGGGTAGAGGAGGTATTGGGACATGGCAAGGGATGGTCTATACTAGTACACGTAGGAACAAATAATGCAGGCAGGGAGGGAACAGCTGGGATAGTACAGAAGTATAAACAGTTAGTGGGGAAGCTAAAGAAGACAAGAGTTGAACAGATTATTCTGTCAGGAATTTTGCAAGTAATGGGAGGAAGGAGGGCAACGTATAGAAACTGCAAGAGGATGGCGATCAACGCACTAGTTGAGCAGATGTGTGAAGACGAGGGGGTGGGATTCACAGATTGATGGGGATACTTTGTTGGGAGGGGAGATATGTACATGAGAGATGGCCTCCATCTTAGTGGAAAGGGGGCAGCAGTTTTCTCAGAGAACCTGCTGCGATCTGTTGAGAGTGGGACAGGTTGCAACTATTTAAACTAGATTCGCAGGGGGCACTCACAGAAAAGCCTGAAACTGGAGGCATAGATAAAGACAGCACAAATAAATCAGCAACGAACAATCTAAAAAAACTCTAGAAAACAAAAGAAATTAACTAAACATTATGGTAGAATATATTGACCCTCACATAATAGGTATAACCGAATCCTGGACCACCACCGATAAATCAGATGCCGAATTGGAACTGGCAGGATATGTAATGTTTAGGAAAGATAGAGTAGGAAGAAAGGGAGGTGGAGTTATTTTATATATTAAAGAATCTATCTAGGCTTATGAAATAAAATTAGAAAGAGAAGCAGATTGCGAAGAAGCTGTTTGGTGTAACATAGTTACAGGAAACTTAACGTTAACAGTTGGGTTAATTTATCGAAATCCAAACATAAGCATAGAAGAGAATAAAAAAATAAAAAAACGCTATAAGGGAAGTAAGCAAACGGGACTGTATTATTATGGGGGATTTTAACCATGGGCATATACAATGGAAATCTCTACAGAGTATGGGGAGTGAGGACCACAAGTTTTTAGTTTTAGTTCAATATACTTTCCTTTCTCAATATGTGTTAGTACCAACCAGGGGTGAGAATGTGTTAGACATAGTTTTGTCCTCACAGAATGAATTAGTTGACAATGTCAAGATATGTGAGGCACTGAGGAGTAGTGATCACAACCAGATACATTTTACCATCAAAGTGAAATCAGAAAGGAATAGTAAAAAGCAGTATAGGAGAAATGTCCACAAAGGAAGGTATAAGGACATGAGAAAATATTTAGCAAAGATAGACTGGAATAACACACTGAAAAATAAGGCAGCAACAGAATGCTGGAATATATTAAAGAGGAAATTAAGTGCACAGTCGATAAATTTATACCCGTCAAAAAACAAGGGAAACGATCCAAAAAGAAACACGTATCGAAAGAAGCCATTAGAAAAAATTAAGTATAAACAAATGGTGTGGAAGTCATATAAATGTACTAGAAATGATGAAGAATATAACATTTATAAAGAAGCACTTAACCAAGCAACAGCTGAAATTAGAAATTCAAAGAGAAGCTATGAACAGCAATTAGTTAGTAATATAAAACATGACAGCAAGAGTTTTTATGCGTATGTTCGAAGCAAACAGAAAGTTCAGGATAAGGTCGGTCCTCTAGAAGATAGTGCTGGAAATATAATATCAGAGGGATTCTTAATGGCAGAAGACCTGAATGAATATTTTAGTTCAGTGTTTACCAGGGAAGATATTAGTTCACTGCCAGTACCAGAGGCTAAGTTCAAGGGGACAGATTATGACTATTTAGGACAGTTAATTGTAACCCCGGAAATGGTAGCTAAGAAACTAAGGGCTATGACGGATAATAAATCACCTGGAGTGGATGAGATTCCGCCCAAACTACTATTGGAAATTGTAGAACAAATTAGCGTACCGCTTGCAACAGTTTTCAATTTGTCATTAGAAGAGGGAGTGGTTCCTTTAGAATGGAGAGAGGCAAACATTATACCGTTATTTAAAAAAGGATCGAGAGAGAAAGTCAGAAAACTATAGACCAGTGAGTTTAACATCAATGATTTGCAAATTATTAGAAAGTCCAATTAAATATCACATGGTGGATTTTCTTGTTAAACATAACTTGATAAACCCATCTCAACATGGATTTTTAAAAGCGAGGTCATGCTTAACAAATATGTTATGTTTTTTGGAAGACATCACTAAGTGGGTAGATGAGGGATCACCAGTAGATATCGTCTACTTAAATTTTCAAAAAGCTTTCGACAAAGTACCACATCAAAGATTACTGCTTAAATTAAAGGCCCATGGTATAGGAAATGGCATAATAAACTGGATAGAAAAATGGTTGATTGACAGAAGACAACGTGTAGTAGTTGATGGGGAGGCTTCAAACTGGAAATCGGTATTGAGTGGGGTACCACAGGGATCAGTACTAGGACCTATATTATTCTTTATTATTCAGAGCAGTGCGGAATTGCAGCTTCAAATGGAAATCAAATCCTTGGATTAATTAGGTGAACTATAACGTATATGGAAAAAGAACTAATAATACCGCTGTACAAAACAATAGTGAGGCCTCATTTAGCGTATTGTATACAAGCGAGGAGGCCATATCGCAGGAAGGACATAGATATGCTAGAAAGAGTACAGAGGAGAGCGACTAAAAGTATACCAAAAGTGAGGGATCTTAGTTATGAAATTCGCCTAAGAGAATGTGGTTTAACAACACTAGAGACCAGGAGATTGAGAGGAGCTCAGATAGAAGTGTTTAAAATAATCAATGGTTATGAAAATATTGATAGAAATAGTTTTTTCTCCGTTAAGAAAGATAGAAGGACCAGAGGACATGAAGTTACATTAGCAAAGGAGCAGTGTAGATTAGATATAAGAAAGTTCAAATTTTCACAAAGGACTGTAAATGAATGGAACAGATGATCTGCTGATTGTGTGGGTGCTAGTAGCGTGAATATGTTTAAAAATAAAATCGACACATACCTCAGAAGGGCGGGATACACATAGATAAAAGGGTTGGACTCTCGATAAGCCAAAGGCTTCCTTATCCACCTGCCACCTAGAGTTAATTCTCTGGGTGGCAAGCTTGTTAAATCTTGTTAAATATATTAAACAATGCTTAATGGACATATTTATTAGAGCTAATAATCATAAATTGAATAATAGTATGCCCTAGCAATTTCTACTATTGGTGATATATTTGTTTCTCTGTAATATGTCACAGTTATTTCTTATGTGTGTTTTCTTTTCATCTTGTTGTTGCATTGAGAATAGGTGACTTTATATGTAAACCATTGACATTCAATATTTTTCATGTTGTTTACTAACCGGGGTCATCATCAATCGAATCGAAATCGAATTCAATCTTACATGGATTGCCATGTTTTCGCCTTTTGGTAGTCGCACATCGTTGCCAATTTGTAATGATACAGCTACGTTTGCAGGAGTTGTTAGAACTAACCCTGGGCCACGCCAACCTAAATACCCATGTATGGTGTATGACAAAGCTAGCAAATTGAGGGAACGCACAATGTGTTGTGGCGCATGTGATCAGTGGTGTCATGTAGCATGCACGAGCATGTCATTGAGTCAATATAACCCAGTATGAGTTGGATATGTTGTCAGTGTGGTCTTCCAAACGTTGCTTCCTGTGTTTTCAATACTCCTGTATCAGAAACAACTAACAGCTTGAGTAATTTTGACCCAGATTGTAGTCTATCATCCATTGACTCAGATTTTTTTATCTGACCTCACATCAACGCCATAGTGAGCTGCAACATCAACATTAGAAAGAACTTACGACTATTGAACATAAATTGTCAGTCAATTAGAGACAGAAAAGCTGAATTTCAGAAGATCAATAACACAACACATCTTGATATCGTCATTGCCACTGAAACGTGGCTGAACAGCAAAATAAGTGATGGTGAAATTGGTGAACATAACAACTTCATTTCTCATGACAAAATCTACCGGCAAGTTAGAAAGGATGGTTATGGTCAGTTTTCGAAATAACTGCCGACCCAGAGGCCCGAGACCGTCAAACAATTCGTCGGGCCGGTATCTTTGAAAAAGTGCAAGCCCGCAAGATCGACAGAATTTTTAAAAGAAGAAAATAATGGAGCACTTGTCTAATATCCGGGCCAATCTCGATTTCGTCATTATAACTACACATTTGCCTAAATTTTATACCTCAGTGGTTTAGTTCTATCATTCAAGATCATCCCAGGCATATTTATATTACGAAACTATTGCGTCTTAACACACTTTTGAGGCCCAAAATGCGACCCGGTTTGTGTCAGTCTGCGCCGCTGCGGCCGCGCGTTACCCACAGTGAGCGATATAGCAGCGTATGTTGTTGCAAACTAGGTTGCTCTTTGGGCTTCAAAGGTGCGCTAAGACGCGATATTTTTGTAACGTAAATATGCAAGGGATGATGTTGAATAATGGCAATAACGCAAGAAGTATCAAAATTAGATAAAACTGTTGTTATAATGACGAAATCGAGGTGGGCCCGTATACTAGACACGTACCAACGATGGTGACTTTTGTGTACTTCTAAACGGGAAATCTAACTTCTTTTAATTTTTTTTAATTTTGACTCAGGTGATGTATTAATTTGATTCAGGTGATCTATTAATCCAGTTACATTTTTATCATAAAAGGTGGCTCCTCGATAGCGACTGTTATAGTCTTAGAGAACTCTCCTGACCCTCTAAGACTATAATATGCGGTTTCGAGTGAAGAGTTCGAAATCGCATGAAGCCATCCACAATGTCAGCTATCATCACCGTCCAGCTGGATTCACCCGAGGATGCCCAACTTAAAATCCGAGTTGGACTCGGACAGTGAGTTACTGTCCGAGTTCAACTCGGATTCAGATGGAGTCACTGTCAGTGACTGGAGCGAGTGTTTCTTAGAGCCTGACAGGGGCTTTGCTTATTCAGATGATGGCCACAGTTCAGAGTAGCCCCTGCATACATTCGTGTTGTGGTGTTTGTTGCAATTTGCAACATTTATGTTGTTAATCTTTCCCCAGTAATAAACTGTTGCCTATGATGTTATTTTATATTCGCTGGTTCATTAATCTGAATATCGAAATATGTAGAAGTATGAGAACTATGAGACTTGGCCTGAACAAGTACATTAATAATTGTCATGCGTTACAGCTGCTAATATATAGTATCGTATAATTATGTTAATATTTGAACCGCCAACGTTTGTGTGAGACCACCAACTTTAGAAAGTTGAAAGTCCGATTGACCACCAACTTTTCAGCCAAGGTATAGAACACTAGTTATGGTGGTGTTTTGTCGCAGTTACGGGGGAACTTATCAGTTCAGAGAAAACGGAGCTTATAACAGGAGGGGACATGATGTGGGTAAAGATTTTAATTAAAGATTATAGAGCATTATATGAGGTGGCTTCTACCAACCACACGTAAGTGATGCAGAGGGTTTACATCTTCTATGTGTAAAGCTGCAAAACACAATAATGCAAATACTTGGATGGCAGGAGATCTAAATTGCCCTGTTGTAGATTGGATTACTAAACCTCTAAACTCATCTTGCAATAACTCACAATTACATCAAGATATTCTAAACTGCCTAAATGATAATAGTTTTGAACAGATGATGACTTTACCAACAAGAGGTCATAACATTTTCAACTTCTTCGTCGCAAACAATGACTCCATAATTGATAAAATCACAATTGTCCCAGGTATATCTGATCATGGTGCTGCTTTAATTGAGGAAAACATAAATCCTATATCAAAAACAATCTAAACGACAAATCCCACTGTACAGAAAGGCAAATTCAACTTGATTAAAAATCATGTAAAATCTTTCTGTCAAAATGCTTTAACACATGTTGACGATTTCCAAAATGTTGGGACTCTCTCAAAACAAACTTAGAATTGGGAGTTAAACAATAATTTTATTTAGACCCCACCGTTCAGCAGCTATGACAAAATTGTAACCATGGAATACATGGAAAATATTACGCCTAATTAAAGACGCAACAAATTACAACCAAAACGTAAGAGTTCAGAAAGATGTAATCAGGCATATCAATCCATTAAAACCAAGTGCAGAATGTAATTAGGAGGTCCTACCGGAGCTATATTCAGGATGTGGTAACCAATTCAGACGACAATTATTCTCAGTGTAATGACACTAAGAAATGTTGGACATACATTAAACATTGTAAAGGGATAGCTTTACTAATATATCATCATTATTGGATAACAATGGAATTATGTAGAGTGACAGTTAAACACAAGCCACAATCTCAAATGACCAATTTGGTTAATTATTGAGTAAAGCCACTCCAGTATCACTCAAACGCCCCGATCTTTAAGAAAGGACAAAGAAATGTTGCTGCTAAGTCAAACCTATTTCTCTCACTTGCATTGCTTGTAAACTCTTAAAACACATAATAGCCAGAAATTTTATGAAACAACATTCCTGATGAAACACAAACATGGATGTCGTTCACGTAAATGTTGTGAAACACAATTAGCTGAATTTATACATGAACTTCACCTAAATTCTGAACATGGATTTTAAACTGATGCTGTAGTGATGGAATTTAGTAAGGCATTTGCTAACGTATTTCATAATAGATTACTATATAAATTACAGTGCTACTGTATAAACGATATTGTGTTAACCTGGATTACTGACATCCTTACAGACAGTAAACAAAAAGTAGATATTGATGGTATATCATAACAAACTTCCCCAGTAACATCAGGTGTACCACAGGGCTCTGCGCTTGACCCGATTCTTTTTCTCGTTTATATAAATGACCTCCCAGACAATGTGACATCAAATGTACGGCTTTTTGCAGATGATACAATCATTTATAGAAACAATAAATCAAGTAATGACATCCATGAGCTACAAAATTACTTTTTTTTTAAAGAAGAATGGGAACACGAGTGGCAGATGGAATTCCATCCAAGTAAATGTCAAACTATCACATTTGGGAGAACTAAAAATCCAACTAAACCTCTTCACACTCTAAAAGGTCAACAGATAGAGATGGTGAACAACATACACTATTTAGGACTTACCATATGCGGCGATTTATTATGGAATACACACATCAGAAATGTCGCATAGAAAGCCAGTCGTACACTTGGATTCGTCTAAGGTCCCACATTAGCACAAAGTCTTAACTAATGTGTTACATCGGCATAGAGACAGTTTCATTCAACAGAGACTGCCCTCCTAAAGGTTCATAATGACACTAACTTGGACATTAATAATGGTAAAGTGACTCCACCTACCTTACTAGATTGATCACAGCATTCTCTTTGAACGCCTATTAAAGTGGTACAGCATATCTGGCACAGCTCTAATCTGGTGTTCTTCATATCTAACTGGTAGATACAAAACTATAAAAATTGGGAACTGCTTTTCAGCTGCACTGCCGGGTTTATTTGGTGTTCCCCAGGGTTCTGTTCTTGGGCCTTTGCTTTTTACTCTTTACACCACGCCACTAAGCTCTGTTATACAAAGACATAACTTGGATCATCTTTATGCTGATGATACTCATATCTACATTACATGGCTACCCCGGATACAAATCGCTCCCTTAACCAACTTAGTGATTGCCTTCAAGATATCTTCCACTGGATGGCTGACAGCAAGTTGGAATTAAATGCAAATAAACCTGAATTGATCATTATTGGTTCCGTCGTCATTTGAAAACTTATCTTTACCACCTTGCTTATCCACCGTAGCTCCCTAGCGCCTTGACCCATCTGTTGACAACTGGAATACTGCTTATGAATTTTCAGATTGACCAATCCTTTTGTTTTGAGCTTGGTTTCCAAGGATTTAGGCGCAATAGACGTTATCTTATTATTATTAAACGAAATCTACGAATCAGTTCTTAGAACATCAAGAAACACGCATACTATGGATTAGTTATACCCCAGGTTGAATATTGTTCTTCAGTCTGAGATCAATTTACAAACAACAACGTACATAAGATCGAAATGATACAGAGGAGATCGGCAAGACGGGTCCTGGTTCGTTACCATAATATTTCCAGCGTTACTGACATGCTACGCGAACTTGGATTTTTCGCACTTAAACAACGTCGTTTAAATTCTAGATTAAAAAAATATTAATATATTAATGTACAAGATCGTTAACAATAAGGTATGTATGAATTTAAATAAATATCTTTCCCCAGTAACTCATTTCTTCACACGTACACACCCCTTTAGTTGTATACAAACTTGTTCCAGGACAGAATCATTTAAAATGTAATTTTTACCAAGAAGCATTACAGACCGGAACAATCTTCCATCGTCCCTAAATTACAGTCGTTTAGGACTGTCCTCGCGGGTCTCTCAGCTACAGAGTGAACATTCTAAAACATTACAATTACATTAAATTTTATTTATTTATTTAATGTCCAATATATTTCATTTATTCTTGTATTATTTGCGCTGCACCTACGTTAAGACCCTCAGCATGATGAGGTTACGTAGTAGGCAATACGGAAGATGACAATTATAATCTTGTCGCGGCATTTCGTGACGTCAGTGTGAGAATGTCTCCCAGAAGGCATGTTTAGGCATGTTTTCTCGAAACAATCACATTTTACAAAACAACTGACGCGGACGTTAGACGTAGATTACGTAACTTGGAAGAATAGTAGAAAACATGCAGTGTTGCAAACACAATACGTAATATGTACTGTCCCCCGCTGACGTCATATCTTATTGTTCTCTCACTCAAAAGCAAATTATCACTTCCTGGCAGAAATTGTAATCGTTTCAAAAAATATATTTACATATCTAATTCGCCAAACAATTATCACTTTGATTACTTTTATATTTTTCACTTGGAATGTGAGCAACTCTCGGCAGAAGAACACGTAAAGTGACGCTAACGCACGCCTTCACACCACGACATTAATTTGTACTTAATCAGTATACCTTAATAACGCTAGATGGTTTATCGGGATATCTTTACTAGAGATAATATGAAATGAACGTTTACATAATAAAGGAAATGGGTATGTTGTGCGTAGCAGATAACCGGAGAGAGGTACAACAATTTTGGTTTCGGCAGTTTCTACGTATGGCGGACAGGCTTGATGGCGGACGAACTTGTGTACACGCGATGAGGAACGCGTGGAGGCTGCCGGCGGATACGAATGAGGGACGTGGTGAATAGAGCCCATGGAGTCGTAGAGCCGTGGAGGAGAACGACCCAGTGTCATGCCGGATGAGCGGCCACTCATAATTATTATTATTATTTAGAATATTAGTAGGTGCACTTTCGCGGGGCAGACATGATGCCATTCACGTCTGTTTCGTTTGTGCCATTCCACGAAATGTACCGTGACAGTTCTTTTTTAGAAGTACAATTAATTTATATATAAGTAAATAAATAACATAACACCTCTACCAGCTGCGAACGTTATCGGGAGCCGTGCGCCGGGTGTCGCGAAACAACCAAGTAAGACTATCGTTGATGATGACTTTAAGCAGGTGTCTGGCAAGAAAAGGCGCATTAACGGTTCGAAGGCGATGATCGGCACGCGGAAATGCTGTAACCAGCTCAAAGTAAAGGATGGACGATTCCTGACAGCCTTTATCTCACGACTGGATCCTACGGCCACTGTCGATGACATGTCTTTGTATGTGAAGTCTGTGCATAAGCTCGAGGCCAAATGTGTGAAACTAAAAACTAAGCATGAGAGTTATGCCTCATTCAAGGTTGATGTTATATGCAATGACGCATCTAAGTTTTATGACCCGGACAACTGGCCATCTGGTGTATACTTGAGGAAATTCTTTAACACCAATAACTATGTTATGGAAATTAACATCACATATTTTAATTGTAATGGATTTAAATATGTTATGCCCTTCTTAAATGATGTGTTAATGGAATGTGATATACTGTGCCTACAAGAACTTATGCTCACTAAACAAGATTGCCATATACTAAACACCTGTCACGATGGTTATGTGGGTTATGGTGTTTCTCCTGTAGATGCATCTTGTGGTATTTTAACTGGTAGGCCGTATGGTGGTGTAGGTTTTTTTTATGGAAACATTCCCTTGATCACCATTCTTGACCAATGCTATGATTGGCTATGCGGCATAAGAATTTGTTGGGGTAACAAGGAGTATTATCTACTAAACGTATATTTACCTTATGAATGCGAGGAAAACAGGGACAAGTTCAATGATTATATGTCCAAAATTGCTGTGTATGTTAATAATATTAATAGCTCGTGCATCACTACTGTTGGTGATTTTAACGCGGATATTTCCACAAAACCAGTTTTTGGGAATATCTTACTTGATTTCTGCAAAGAATTTACTCTGGCTATATGTGATCAAGATACTCTCCCGATAGACACATATACATATGTTAGTTCTGCCTGGGGAACTACATCATGGCTAGACCATATCATATGTACCGCTGATGCGAAGGATTGCCTATCTAACATGTCCATACTTTATGACGTTATTTATTCTGATCACCACCCGATATCGTTCAGCATAGACAGTGATATTGTACCAGAATGCGCTAGTGGTAGTGGCAATACTAATGAGATTAAGCAAGGCATACAGTGGGACAGATCAATCCCACAAGATATTGACGCATATAGAGAATGCACGAACGTTGAATTGAGCAAACTGAATGTTCCACCGGTTGTTAGATGCAATGATCCCAATTGTCATAACCGTAATCATCATGATGATCTCGATGACTTTTACAATTCTATCGTGATTACATTGAAGAGGTGTGGTCACACACTCCGGTCAAATCGCAACGGTGCTTATAAGTATAATGTTGTACCAGGTTGGAACGAGCGAGTGAAAGAGCTTCATTGTGCAGCCCGTGATGCTTACTGTATATGGAAAGAGACTGGTAAACCTAGACAAGGTGACATTTTTAATGTTATGAAATGATCCAGAATGAAATTCAAGCAGGCGATCAGAAAATGTAAAAGAGAGAAAGAAACTATCATTGCTGATAACATTGGAGAACAGTTGTGTCAGAAAGACCACCGCAAATTCTGGAAAGGAATTAAGCACTGTACGAACAGTAAAGTAAAACTTCTGACAAACATTGATAATATACACGGTGACGTAAACATCAGGTCAATGTGGAAGCATCATTATGAACATTTATTTAATGATGTGGAGGATAGTCGATGTGATAAAGTTTGTTATGATTGTTCCACTGGCAATAAGGGAATGACTGTTGGTGCAGTTGAACTGATGGATATTATTAATGGACTCTCAAAAAATAAGTCACCAGGTCTGGACGGTATCAATGCAAAACATATTAAGTTCGCTGATTATCAACTCGCTGTGCTTTTGTCTATCCTTGTGTCTTCGATTCTGGTGCATGGTTATTTACCAAAAGAAATGTCACAGTCTGTTATTGTACCAATTATTAAAGACAAGAATAGACGAGTAAACAACAAAGGGAATTATAGGCCAATATGGCTATCGAACATAGCACTCTGTTCTTTTTAACAGAAAGGAAATGTACTTGGAAACCACTCCTAATCAATGTGGCTTTAAGTCTAAACATGGAACGGAGTTTTGCGTGTTTGCATTTAAGGGATTATTAAGGTTCTACACTGGTTCAGCTATGCACGTCGCGTTTTTAGATGCATCAAAGGCGTTTGAGCGTGTCAACCGATATAAACTTTTAACGAAACTAGAACAACGAAATGTACCGAACTATATCTTAAGAGTACTCAGCAATGAATTCAATAATCAATGTGTATGCATACGATGGGGAAATACCTACTCGGACTTATTCTCGGTAGGCAATGGTGTTAAGCAAGGTGGGAAGTTATCCCCTTTGCTTTTTAACATTTATATGGATAATCTGAGTATACAATTGCACACAAAAAACAAATCGGTTGTAGTCTTGGTAACATGGTTGTTAATCACCTAATATACGCCGATGATCTACTTCTGTTTGCACCTTCTGCTAAAGGACTACAAACACTACTTGACATGTGTTACTCATATGGATGTGAGCATGACGTGCAATACAATGCGGGTAAATCTCTGCTCATGTACTTTGAATCTAGAATGTAAAATATGTCTAAAGAAATGACATTAGGAGGAAAGAAGTTAAACTTTGCCACCTCTTGTAAATATCTTGGACATGTCATTTCTAATAACTTGTCTGAAGAGTCTGACATGCAAGCCAAAGTGAGACTTTTGTATGCCAAGAGTAATATGTTACGTCAAAAGTTTCACTTTTGTTCAACTGCTGTAAAAAATAAGCTATTTACAACGTATTTTGGTAATATCTATATGTGTGCGTTATGGGTGAACTTTAAACAAGTTAATTTTCAGCAATTCGTTGTTACATATAACAACTCTTTCAGGATATTGAACAATTTGCTCATGAGATGTAGCGCTAGCCACATGTTTGCTACAGCTAATGTCAGCTCAGGTAAATGTGTAAACAGAGAGGCTATTTTTAGCTTAATGAATAGGATTGACATGTGTTTGAATCCCATTATTTATAGCATTAAAACTAGCGACGTGTATTGTACTTCGAAACAGCGGCAACAGTGGATCCGGGATTTATATAATTTTTAAACATATTGTTCTTTTCGATGTATTTTTATATTTATTTACATACTTTTATTGATGTATTTGTATATATGGACATGATGATTGTCTGAAATCAATACATTATTATTATTATTATTATTATTATATTATTATTATTATTATAAATACAATAAATAATTAAAATGTACATATGATAAAAATGTTGTTAAAAATAAAACAAAGTCACTAAAAAATCAGAAGTAAAAAGGCAATAGAAATTGTACTAAAATGTAATAAATATGTAAATTAATAAATTAAAAAGGACATTTCCACGGATTGATACGATACATTCTCATGTCGAAAGATCCCGCCCCAACTTTCGCCACTGTTCACAGTCGAGTGCGCGCGGCGCGGCAACGTAATGTACGGCCACTTATAACATAGAATAAAACTGCCGATCGAAAGAAGAAGAACACTACACGTGTCATGAAAAACCATAATAGACGTGTGTTGTGTGTCACAAACTTCATAAACCCGTATCTTGTGCGTAGGGACAAAAGAGGTTAGCAAGTTTACGCGTGCGTGTCAGCAATCCTGTGAAACCATCATGTGGTCAACTTAGCTGGACCCGCATATCTGTAGTTATTGCAATTATGATTCAGCTGGTTATAAAGACGTAAATACGGCAACAAATCCCAATTATTCCAACTATAAACTAATCGCCGTACGCCGAACACTGCGCTTGCATAATCTCCTCTGCCAGTCTCCTCGCGTCCCACGCGTTGACCAATCAAACACGCGATATGTGATCACGTGACGTGGACACCCGCAGTTGCGACCGATTGTAAGTGGTGTACAAAAGTAAATCGGGTTAGGTGGAGTAAATCTTCACATGAGAGTGTCTGTTGCTGACGACGAGTCGCTGGCAATTACCTGCAGTGAAACAGAAGCCGACCGTCCGACAGGCAGCACAGTTGCGGCACCGTAATTGACCACGGTGCTAGCGTGACGTTGTCGACCAAGTTGTTCAGGCGACACACGCATCGCTGATGGATGTCCCCGTATTGGTGACAAATATGATGACGAGTTCCGAAAAAAGACGACATACAAACAGCGTTGACGACGAAGCGGTCGACGAAGATGACGTGGACATTGATGTGACAGGTAAGGGAACCGTGAAGGCGTTGTTTATTTCATTCGGACTTCGGAGGCAGCTTCTGTGTGTAGGATGGTCGGTCAGTCGCACGGCATGCTCATCTCCTCGAGCATTTAACAAGATATAACAACATTTAGCAAGGTTTAGCAAGATTGTCATCCATCGCGACAAGCTCCCGATTGCATATGGACAAGGAAGCCTTTCGAATATCCTGAGTCCAACAATGTTGTGTGTCTATAAAATTATTATGTAATTCGCTCTTATGGGATAGTTGTTAAATTGTCTTAAAGTAGTTAAGCTGCTAGCATTTATGCGATCAGCGTATAATCTGCGCCGTTGATTTACAATGCTCTCTGAGTATTTGCCCATTATTAAAACACTTATAGTATAGCGATCGTTTCACAACAAAATGTTTGTTTTGTTTTATAATAAGACGATCCGTGATCATCAAAGCGACATTTTTCGTTCTTGTCTGACATTAACGTAATATGACCAACACATTCATCTATCGTAGAACGTATAATTTGCAGTGGGCGAAGCGAAACACGATTTGATAATCGTTCATCCGTTTCTGTTATCTGTAACAGAAGTGTGAATTCGATGCTACTTCAGAATAGTTGACGTCCCTCGCCGGCTAACGGCCTATGTGGGAACAGGTCCACTCGCAGAACGCAACAAGATCAAAACACAAAAGTGACAATGTAATTTATTTCAAAGCATCTTGATGATATATTTACGTAACACAATAGAAATGTTATTGTGGCAGCGCTGCTTTTGTTGACTGGTTATTGTTGTCGAGTCGTAGAAGAGACTTTTGTTGACTGGTTATTGTTGTCGAGTCGTAGAAGAGACTTTTGTTGACTGGTTATTGTTGTCGAGTCGTAGAAGAGACTGTCAACGACCACCAGTGATGCTTCTATTACTTCATACCTTTATTCACGATAATTTCACAGTTTAACTTCATTTTACTTGCACAGTTCAATAACATTTGTAGTCCGCTGTTGTAACGGACATTTGTCTATGTATACAGGACATTTCTTTCTGTCGCTATACACTGCGATCCGTTGTCGTAAAGGACATTTGTCCGTGTCTGCGCACATTTCAGTTCGTTGTTATACAAGACATATGTTTCTGCTTATCTAGTTATATATACATTGCATTCCGTTGTCGTGGTCGACATTCCTTCCCATATCTCTACCCTCCACTCCGTTGTCGAAAGAAAAGGACATTTGTTTCTCAATGTCTCTCCACCGCCGTCCGTTATCGTAACGGACATTTGTCCGTGTGTTTCAACATCGCAGTCCATTGTCGTTAAGCATACACATTGTTGTATGTATTTCTACACTACAGTCCGTTGTCGTAAAGGACGTTTTTTCCAGTCACTATATATCGCAGTCCGTTGTAGTTAAGAACATTGCCGTCTGTGTTTCTCTACACTGCAGTGAGTTGTTGTAAATGGCACTTGTCCCGGCCAAGATACACGGCAGTTGTTGCATAGGTCATTTGTCCCTATCGTTCTACACTTACACTTACCTCCGTTGTCGTGGGAGAAGAAACTGCTGCAAATATGATTTGTGTCTCCACGCAGCAGTTTCCTCTCTCAAATCTTACAATGTTCCGTTACACCTCACATCTCGATGTACGCAGGAGATGGCGATTCTTCCGGAGAGGACGCCACCAGTCGCCTGTCATCCAGCGACGGTTGTCTTGGCCACGACGACGAAGGTGACACTTGCGACGTTCGTCTGTCGTCGCCGATGCCGCCGTTCATGTCGCCGACGACGACCGATATCGACCTGGACAGCGACGTGTACAACTCGTGCAAGAAGCAGCGACGAAACCGAACAACATTCAGCTCGGAGCAGCTGCGGGAGTTGGAGGCCGTCTTCACACATACCCACTACCCCGACTGCACGCTTCGGGAACAGATCGCCGATAAAGTGCGACTAACCGAGGCGAGAGTACAGGTGAGTGAACGCGCGGACGACGGGACTGCTTTATTGAAATTTATAGAAATTAATTAATTTGAAATGAAAAACATCCCAGTTCTAATATGCACTGTTTTATGCATCCAGTGATGTAAAGAACATCGTATACAAGGAATAATTTTGTTTAATCCCTTGTATAGAAACGTTCCCTGTGGCGAGCGTCCACTGTGCCAAAATTCAGTGTTCGTGTAGTAACACAAATTTTGTAAATGTTCTTATTAACTTAATTAACTGCATACATACCAACAGGAAAACGCACAGATCTAATCACAATGCATTGATTGCATTGCAAAAAATCTTCCAAAAGTTCTGCATGGTAACAAAGGGGACAAAAGTTAGCCAGGGTGGGAGGATATAGCCAGGTGATGTAATCGTTTGCTACACCGAGACTGTACAGAAGGCGATGTTTACGGCTCTTCTGTGTGTCGTGTTGGTATCTGTGATGTGTTATGTAGTGCTGGGGTCCTGAGGCTGGGACTGACCGACGAACTCGTGCAATTTGCATATCTGCTGCGCACTCGAGTATTAAACAGCCAACAAGCAACCTGTTTCACCTGCATGTCAAACATGATCTGGCGCAGACGAAGATCGACGTGTATCTTGTTGTTGAATTCGAGGATTTCTTGTTAAATTGTTGTGTGTGTGTTTACTCGTTTTTTCGTATTATTTCTTGTGTATTTGAGTGGAGACCCAGAAACACGGCGCTCTGGGACCAGTTGATGTTATGGTAATATGCCACTGGTTGATGTAAAGCATATACACTGAAGCTGTGGAGTGTACGAAGAAGATAACTGGGAGAAGTGAACGTAGGGAGAGATGGGGTATAGACGAATGTGCTGAGAGTGTGAAGGAGTCAGAGAAGATAAGAACACCGAATAAGCGGTCATGCTCAATTACTCATTGACGTTGCATACCTTGCCATCTGTCTTTAATTCTGATTATATTATCTAACTCTGACTTTGTCCGAGACTCATTCTTTATATATAACTGCCTTTGTATTGACTCTGCCTCTATTGTCTCCAAGCAAGAACGACTCTTGGTATCTGAATTGATCAAAAAGAAACCAACACAATACTTGTCAGCTAATATCTGCCTTCATCTCACGAATCTCTTTCTATGGACATCCGGCTAAAGAACCTGTCGATGTCTTGCGGCGTGTTCTCCTTGAGCATCCCCGTTCATATGTGTGATATATAATGGCCGGCGGACTTAGTCGCTTCCCACTACTCAGTCAAGCAGTTACTGGTGGATGTCTTATGCAACACCGCCAACAATTCCTCTGATCCGTTCGTCTTAGGAACACAGACGAACCTGTGGCTACTGATCATCGTTTCATTCACTCAATAAAGCCCGATGACGACCTTACGTCCCGCACCCCCGACGGGCAACGACTCAAAGCGATCGACAGGTCACGGGAGGCGGCCGACAAACACTCGACAAAGTTTGCAAACAGTCGGGAACCAACGGCGTTGGCGATAGCCGCCAATTAGTTCCATTACACAATGAATTTGAAATTAACGCGATGTCCGCCTGCGTGTCCCGTGGGGAAAGATCTCCTTACGTACTCGACGAGAGGGTTACGTCACGCCAAACTAAGAGATGCTACAATGAGTGGCCAGGCGGAATAGATGCCGCTCCGGACTACCGGAACTGCCCGGACATGATTGGCATCATTCCGACACGGCGAAATTGACGCGTTGCGACGCTCGTGAGGTTGTCTAACGCCTAAAAGAATGTGGTTTAACAACACTAGAGACCAGGAGATTTAGATGAGATCACATAGAAGTGTTTAAAATATTGAATGGTTATGAAAATATTGATAGAAACATTTTTTTCTCAGTTAAGAAAGATAGAAGGACCAGAGGACATGAAGCTACATTAGTAAAGGAGCAGTGTAGATTAGATATAAGAAAGTTCTAATTCTCACAAAGGACTGTAAATGAATGGAACAGATTATCTCCTGATTGTGTTGGTGCTAGTAGCGTGAATATGTTTAAAAATAAAATCGACACACACCTTAAAAAGGCGGGATACATGTAGATAAAAAGTATTGGACTCTCGATAAGCCAAAAGGCTTCCTTGTCCAACTGCCATCCAAAATAATTTTCTGGATGGCAATCTTGTTAAATATTGTCGTCTGCGTAATGTCTGTGTTTGCCTGGTCTATGTTGCAAACAAGACTTCCGTAGTCTAGACCGTAGAACGCCGAACGCACGCTGACAGACACGTCTAACTAATGAGCGGATTATAGTTAAACTAGAGTAATACAACCGAATGTGTTAACAGCTCTTATATGCAAGGATTAATTAAAGTCACATTTGTAAAGTTTCTGCTTTTAAATAACAATTTTAATGTGAACATAAACTACTTTAGTAAAGGAACGCGGGCGGCTAGTGTTGTCATAGAAACACGACCAACATGGGCTAATTAAATGGGAATTAGATTTTAAGCCGATGCCGATTCACAATACTGGCCGGCCCTTTGAGATTGCTAAGGACCTTTATGATGAAATAACGAACTTGAAGAAACTACATTAAACGCTCACAACTCAAACTGTGCTATGGTGTCGCTTGTTGGGCCGTACAGCATACAAGTGTCATATGAGACCTAACTAGTCAGCAGTAAATTATAGCCATTCATAATTAGTTAGCAATTAGTTATTTTTAATGGTGCCTTGTTTACAATATAAACAAGAACGTTGTATTTTGCGGTTTCTAGTAAGAACGTAGCGAATCTACGAGTGGTAGGTTAAGTTTGTTTGGTTGGTAATTATTGTTACATCAGTTGTACTTCGCCCCACGTGATGGTTAGGATTGTGGGTACCAAACAACTTCAAATGTATTTGCGGGTATTATTTACTAGTTAGGTGTTTTATTTACATATTTGGACATTTCACAGGAACAACCAAGAAATTACGTACATATACCTATGTGTGAAGAAATACTTTGGCCACATTAAAAACATTGTATAACTATACCAGCTTGGAAGAAGGATATAGAATACACAGAGAACAACTACAACTATTCGAGAAGTGAGATACATGAGCGAAGATAAACGCATAAAAGACTGTCGTTTATCAATTCTAGAAACACGGAAGGTCACGAGAAGATGAAATATAAGTTATGTTAATGTTAATTTTGTTTAATGTTAATAAAATCGCCGGAAAGAGCACAACATACATCAGAAACTTGAGTGAGAATGTAACATACGGGGACGAAAATCCGTGCTGAATGTTTGTATCTAACTGGCAGCAATGAGCCGAGTCATTGATGACAACAGAGACGACCCACAACCCCCGCCGGATGCCCCCTTCACCCGGGTGTTCAATGCCACTAAGCCTAAGTAGCGGCCAGTCTTCGTGTCAACCGCTCGACCACAATGAATACTTGGCTAATTGCGAGAGAATGCTCACCTATTCCAGCCACAAGAATCCGCTTTCAGACCGCAGTGGATTGGCAATCTTCGAGTGAAAAGTCTTATTGAAATTAGTAAACGTCTCATGAGAATCCTTATTGATATCTACAAATGTCTGGCCGGATTAGCTACAAGGGGAGGAGAAGTGTGTTTGGCGAAATTAGTTTAATTAGGTTGTTTGTGACAGCTTGCTTTGCCTTGAGTCTATTTCACTTTGGCTTATGGGCCCGGTGCTTCAGCGCTGCTAGCCGCTTCAGTGACGTCGCTGGTAGACCGTGCGATTGCCAATTTAATTTGCGCCGTGCGGCTCACACGAAAGACGTATGACCCCGGGGCCGTGTTCTCGAGATATGTACTTCTGGACTTTAATATACATAACTCAACAGCAAACACGTATACTACTGAATTATGAGTTCTCTGTACTGCTGAATGATAGTTGTATATTTAACGACTTTTAAGCGACTTTTAAAGACTTTTTACTGTGAATTACGAAGTGTAGCCACTGATTCGAACGTGCATCGTTTTAAGTAACGTATTATTAATTATTTAATTAATAATATATATAATATTATATATATATATATATATATATAATTACGACGCATACATTTATTTTACCGTTGTATCACCATTTATTGATTTATAGTTAGATAATTATATTGTTTTAATTAATTTGCACATTCATTATATATGTACTGTGTTTAACCAACAAACATTTAACTTACTCAATTAAAGCGGTCCAGAATGAACTTTTTCTATATTTTGGTATATGGCACTATAGCAATGTAATTATTATAATTATTATTTCCGAGGAAGAAAGAAATATGATAGTCTATTTCAGAAACGGACCCTTTGTCAATATTTAATGTCATTTTGAAATTCCTCCTCAATTGATTTAGCCCATCAGTTAAACTCTTCGAAATAACTTACTTTGATCGTTAGACCAGGATTACTTGTGAAAGTGTGACTAGCCTTATGTTATCATAAAATTATGAATGACAACGTTTGCAATGTTTTCGGACAAATTTTGACAGGACCTTGAAAATGCATGATGCCCATGATTTGATAATTTTAGAGACTCCACTTTCCAGAAAGCTGACCAAATAGTGATATTTGGTTCAGGATCAGTTGTCAAGATCTGAAGATATTCCAAGTTAGCGAGTACATTGGATTAATGCTAATCAACGATTTCTGAATTGGCCTACCCTCAAATGCACCAGTATAATTTTTAAGGTTTCTGAATTCACCCTTATATATAAATTTACTTTCCAGAATTTGTGTTCACTCTTGAAAATATATCGATAGAGCAAGATATAGCAACATATTGATATTTGACGATCATATTGGATTGATGCATATTATACACTTTTTGGAACACCAATTGGTCTCTTGTTGATCTATGCCAAATTTAAGTATTGAAATATTACAAACAAATCACAACAAAACGCGCTAATTATTTTTCAAACTTTCAGAATCTGAACATATTTCATCGGAAAAAAACATCTGGCTGTCATACACAACACTTACACAGGCACGCACACACGCACGCACTCGGGCACACGCACGCGCATGCACACACACGCAAATACACACACGCGCACGCGCAAGCACACACACACACACACACAATATTTAGATTACCTCTGAAATTGTTGAGCTTGGACAATTAAAAATATAAACATTTCAAATAAAAACTAAATATTGTCCCAACTATTTCTTTAATCCTAGAACTTATTCATGTTTAATCAGAATGATTGTCAAGAGGTGTACGTCAAAACAATTAAACATATCAACGTTGACGTTAACAATACGAACAATAACTCAAACTATGACAATTTTTAAATACACCACAAAAATAGTCCTAACTATTTACTCAGCGTTGCAAACTTCTCCAGATTTCATCAAATTAAATATCCGGAGATACTACGTCATATAACATTAATGTGTATTATAGTATACGTTGTAAGCAAAACAGAAACGACAAGATATTTACGCGCGTCACACGCGGTATTACAAATGCTCGATGCCTGTTGGCAAGATGACACATTGTCTTTAAACATTCACAGAAAACAAAACATAACTAATCAAATACGTCTATTCTTGCACATTTGAAAGCGCACGTTAATTTGGACTTAAATACACATGCTTTCATGAAACATCCCATCAACTATTCCAAATATTATTATGTTATATTTAGTATCATTAACCTGACTTATATAGCAATTGATACATGAACATTTAACATAATGGTATGAAAAACGCTTATAAGAATGTTGTTAAACCGTTGTATAACCATACATAGAGTCAATAAAATTAAGAGGCGGTCCGATAAAAGTTGTAATTATATTGAATGATCATAAAAATAGTGGTTTCTCATTTAAGAAAGGTAAACATCTAGAGAACACTATGATAAAGTGACGTTAGTGAATGAATAGTGTAGATTGATAACAAAATATTTCACACGTAGGATTATAAATGTATGAAACATGATATATCCTGATTGTGTAAATGCCACATGCGTGTATGTGGGTTAAAATAAAGTCAAAAGAAGTCATCAGAAGGGTGTGTTCTACATAGATAAACAAATTGCACTCAATAATCCCAAGGTTGCATTGTACACTTGCCATCTGGGGCTTTGTTCTATACGGCACTCTTAACCAAAATGTTTATATTTAAATAACAAAAGTTATGCAATCGTATGATAATTGTTGTTAATTCGTGGTAATAGCAAAGCTGCAGGTGTTTCATTGTGTTATAATGTTGCCAAGTGTGATTATACTGTCTGCAAAGCGAGTCCGCGGCGAGCCACAACAAGACACGCTCTTCACACTTCTGCGCTCTCGCGGGACCTTCGGGTTGATACATAGGAATGTGGTGGAACGAATATAATGGAGAACGGCTAGCGAAGAGAGCGGAAGCCCTCAGAGTGGAGGGCCGCAGGAGAAGAAGAAGACCACGGCTGAGGTGGAACATTTGTGTAAAGAGAGATTGTGTGGGATTTAGCGAGGACTGGAGAGATAATGGGAGTGGAGACGGCAGTGCGGGTATAGTGGTGGGAAAAGAAGGACAATCGAGGACCTATATCGAGTCAAACCTTACCACAGACCGTCATTGGGAAAGATAAGAACAACAATTAAGAATCGAGCTAGACCGAAGGGTACACATTATAATTATCCCAAGTCAACTCATCATCACCACCTCCAGGCGATATGAATGTCATACACAAAGATAAGTTCTTGGTATGACAGCTGTAGTGACGTTAGACATGTGGTATTTCAGGCAAACCGCAAAAACCGGATTTTCTATCGATTGCCTTCTAAGGAACACTGAGTAATATACATAACAATATATAAACTGTTGCACTAATTTGGAGATCGCTATTTAACTTTGGTTGCGTATTTACAATGTTGGTAAGTCCAGCCGTTGTAGACGTGTCATAAATGGATAGAATTAATGCATTGTAATTGTTACGTGTTTGTGGTGTTGTAAGCTGTGCAAAGGTATTGCATACATGCAGGTTGACCGCTGGAATTTGACCATCTGTTAACCGGTCCTGACCACGCTACTTGCTCCGTCTTGTTGACAACATCGACGCTGTGTAATTCGTCTTTCCAATTAACCAATAATCATCAAATAATCATTACGCTCGGCTTGTAGTATTGTGTAACGGTCGCGCCCCCTGCAGCGAGCCCTGGCGTTAGTGCGCAGCCAGGCGTGGCGCTAACAAGCAGGCGTCAAGGCGATTACGCGCATAAACAGTTCACTTGTTTTGTTACAATATTATGCCAGATTTCACTAAGCTTGTTTTGTTGCAAATGCCTTGTTAGGACTACATAGGACCTCGCTCTATTAGATTTCGTAAATGAAGCCATTTATACCGTGTCGGAACCCAATTGAGGAACGGGGTGATAGAGTGGGACAAAGTCGGAGTTTGTTTGTAGAGGAACTGGTGTTTGTGTCTGCACGGGTGAAGGGTTTATGCCGAAGACATTTGTTGGCCCACGGATTATACTAGCTGGGGGCAGATTGAACACGGAATATCCCGAATCATTTGCCCGCGAGTTGAATGCGGAACATCCTGTATCCGTAGCCCTTGGCTTGAACTGTCACAATCGTTTAATATTGTTGCTGGATGGACTTCTTAATGATACTATGATTTGACTGTTGGTGCTGTGTTTTTATGATCTTGGATTTTTAATGCTACGTTTTTATGTTTTATATTCTGGACTCTTTTAAACTATCTTTGTGTCAGCGCCTTTGGGCAGGGTCACCTGGAACGATGGCGATCTAAAGGTGCTCCTATTATTATTATTAACATATAATATGCCTAGTAGGCGTTATGTGGGATGAACCGTAAATATACCCGTCTTCAGCTAGTGGTATGGACAGGAACAGCCTATATTTCTAGCTCGTGGTTAGAACCTCGAGGATCCGAAAGGATTCAGTCTTTAACTGTGGTGGGCTAGTCATATTCAATATGACGCCAGTATCATATCACTTTATTTTATCTAATGTTTCCTCACATTCACACTAACAACTAAGCGGCTTTTACAGTTACTTTACATTGCAGGTTTGGTTCCAAAACCGTCGCGCGAAATGGAGGAAACAAGAAAAGTCAGTAGCCCGTATGTACGACGTCTGGCGTCACAGCATGCCGTCAATGCCTATATGCCCCACGCCTGTTGCTATGCTACCGGTGCCACACATGTCACTCATCCGTCCGCCATTGTTACCATGGTTACCGACGTTTCCGCTGGGGTTCCCGCCAGTTCCAGCCACGGCGTCTTTGACTTCGTCCCTACGAACATTTGGAATCAACGCTTTGTTGAAAGGTGCTATACATTAAATCATTCTCATTTCCTTAGAATCATTGTTAGGGTTAGGATTAGTGTTCATGCTATGAATGTTTTCGTTGTAGAAAATGTAATGTTGTTCTAAGTATCTAAATATGACAAAACGTGGAGCGTCGAAATTCAATTTGCAAGAACTTGTCTCTTTTTGTAAGTTTATTTTAATTTGCATAATGTGTTATTTATCAAGTTAAGTTTGACGTTAAAATGTGTTTGGAAATAGTTGTGTTTTGATGTATAAGATTAATACGAGAACCAATTGAACATTGGTGAGATGGGCTTGAACGGCCGAACGTACTGCTGCCAAAACAATATGCGACATATCGATGACAAAACACAGAACAACAACAGCATAGTTTGACCTCCCAGTCACACCTAAAATAACTGAATGCATTATTAAATAAAATAGTAATTAACTAATACGAATGTAATTAAATTTCAGATACACTGTTCAACAAATCTTCAGATGCCCTACCACAGTCGGACTTCGCTGAAGAAAAACACAAATTGAACGTTCGAAAGGCATCACTGGACTCAAAGGAGTGCCGAGAAAACAGTTCACCAAAAGACATATCACTGTCAAGTGAAGACGAATCCTGATGCCAGACTTTGTTGCGCTGAGATGCACAGCAGAAAGACAAACGTTTTGTGATCTCGTAACAGGAATGTATGTTTATAACGAATGGACAAGAGTTGTATTTGAATAATTCACTCTCACTCCGCTAGGTGCTATTAGTCTTCAATTTGTTTATGCTAACTTCAGATATAGCGAATGCTTACCGCTAGGCACGCATGAAAACCAGCGCTGCGAGCCACGCTCAAGCACGAGGATATTTGACGTATAATTACTCAGCACAGTACTACTCAGTACTCAATCGTAGAAGACACGTTGAAATGTTGAAAAATGGCGTCATAATGCTAATTCTGACCAATGAGCGTAACGACTAACGTCACTACACAAGAACTAGCGAACACTGGCTGGACTTGGCTCGAACATTTCAAGGTCTTCCGTTGATCAATTGATCTTTAAGTTGTACCAGGTGTATATAATAATGCGGCAACTAAAAGTCGATTTTCTCACTTGATGCGAATGATATATTTTGCACTGAACAAGTGTTAGTAACTGCAATTTTGCTTGACCAAAATTAGGATTTCGTGTTTATAACAGTTATTATTGTAGAATACAAAAATCAGTAGTTCCATTTTGTCATAGAACCTACGTAAATATTGAGACTAACATAAAAGTTATTGCATGGCAACCAACAAGAACCAATGTCTAAAAAACACACGACCTCCGAGCCTATTTAATCACCTAGTGGAGAGACTGCGAACCAATCAGCCCTTCAGTACGTGTCGTAGATACTGACCTCAATTATATAATTGAGGTCAGTGGTCGTAGAGTGTGCATATGTCTAGTTTCGCTTAACCAACTATCGCCTGCCTGCGTAACTTCGCCAGGAAGATAGTCAGGCTCAGAACCGCCTTTTGACTGCTCACTGCCAGTTAGCACGTCTATCCCCAGAATGTATATATTATGTATGCTTTCGATAACGAAATGAAATTACGAAATAGTGCCTGAAATAATATCATACAAAATAAAATGAATCTTAAACTAAATCAGTTTTGAGTACTCTACAGGATTCGAACCGAAGACCCTAAAAATATTTGCTCGACACGCTACAGCTTTAGCCACCAAGATCAGTACGCTTTGGTTGTTCTTTGGCGTCTACATAATATTATATTAGTTAGCAGTCCGACCGTTGTGCGCGACATCAATTGCACTTTCTTCAGTTAAATTTGTCCTTGTTTGGTATTTATATCATGCTTATTCACACTTAATCTTTTGTTTCTGCTCAAGCATAAGCAAAGAACGTCAATACGAAATGCTTGACAACTACGAGAGCTGCCACCTAGTGAATATGCATGTGATTAAAAGGCACTAAACTACAAAAACAAGTTTAATATGTGTTTATTTTTGAATAGCTTTTATGTATAGTATTATCTAATAAAAGTGTATCCTTATTTAATTTGTTATTTCATGGTTGACCTGAGAGCCAACCATCTTATTTACCTGAATTTAGGGTAAAGTCCCCTACCGGTAACATTGGCAGTGCCTTAATGTTTCAGGCAGTTGCGAGGAGAAAAAAGTGCTGCCACCTCATGGCGCCTTGGTAATCGATGCTAGTACCTGTCCGACGAACGTAATGACACCTATCGGATCTTATAAAACAAATTGTGATGGAGCCAGTGTAAAGCCAGACACGGATGTTGCATTGTAGTCATATTGACTGTTTGTATGGAGAGTAACGTAGTACTGACAAAGTAAACTAAATTGGATATGGAAGATGAAATAAATGGAATATCCGGGGATGGACAATCGGAGGAAAATAGCCGGGGGAATAAACCGGCGATGGATAGAAGGGGAAAAGCCCAGACGAGCAGCCCTCCACAATCGACAGTAAATGTGCTTAACGTATTTCTTACCATACGACGTGCTACTATTGGTACACTAACTAGTTAACTGGTATTTCAATTAACATCAAGTCGAAAATGACGATGCTGGAGAAAATGGTGACAAATAAACTATAGAAACAAGTTGACGAGTTGAAGTCACGCGCATGCATGCGCGCGTGTACATGTACATGTGTGTTTGTGCGTACACGTGCATGTGTGCGCTTATGTATTTTTGTGTCTGTGTTTTGTGCGTCTGTATGTATGTGTGTACCTGTTTGTACCATTTGTATGTGTTTGTGCCGTTTGTATTGTTCGTGTGTGTTTGTGCCGTTTGTGTGTGTTTGTGCCGTTTGTCTGTGTTTGTGCCATTTGTGTGTGTTTGTGCCGTATGTGTGTGTTTGTGTGTGTTTGTGGCTGTTTGTTACCGTTTGTGTGTGTTAGATGCAGACAACTGAATGCTATAGATGGAGCGCCGTGTAGCCTACTTGGGATGTAGACATGTTTAATATAATATAGGCTAGATGTATTAATTTATTCACATGCAACTGTATGCGTGTTTATTACAACTAATTATGTTTTTTGTTTTATTTCCCAAAACTAGATATAGAATTTTCTTTTTCTAGCTGTAGCCAGGTATATTAAGTGTATGTTAATCGCAGCCAGTGTGGCATTGGGCGAGTGGTGGAACTCTTTTGTGACGCATGCCTCATTTACAATAGGTAAATCTACAATACTGATAATTTATGACATACGCGTGCAAAATATACGGTCTGTCCAGTCCGGGAGGGGGACAGTTTTTATTTCATTATGTCAATTTACCAATCCGTCACATAAGCTATTGCCTAACAACAAGATCAGCCAAGACTTCAACATAGATGCTGAAACTATATAGCTGACGAATATTCCGCCGTGTTGAAACAAAAAACATAGGACAACATTGTTTGGTTGTCTGTACGATTAATTAATTATATAAACTATCCAAGTGAAAGTTGTGCGTGGCGAACATACCTTTCGGACAGCTTGTCTCCCCCGTTGAAGAAAGCTGCTGTTTTGAGAATGGCGGTTATCACTTTTCGAAAAAGGTGTCTCTGCCAGCGGTCTCGTGAAGTGGTTATTCTCATAGTTTGTGTTCCCTTGTCTGTCAGGGGTGAGGCTGGCCTCGATTCCAAACCTCGATTTCTGTGATTTTTTTTTCTTTTCCCTCACTCATGAAGGTATGTCATTAACTAACTCGACAGTGACCATATAGGTTACGCAGTGCAACTAGCGTGACATGGGTGAGTAGGTATATTAGTACAACGGATAAGAGCAAGATATTTGACGAACTGTGTACTTTTTGACAAAAGCATGAAAAGTGGCACATATGTAGTTTATAATATGTAAAATCATATAAAGCTAGGTACCCATCGCTATCGACAGGATACCTAGCTGCCATCTTGATTTTTAAAATGGCCGCCACGGAAATCCATTAGGCAAGTATATCAGCTTTTAAACATTATATAAATATGAACTTGGTGTATAAACCAACACTTCCAGGTCAATGAATCCATTTCTGTCTTGTGCAGTATCCAAGGATGACGGCCATATTGAAATTTAAGATGAACGTCATGGAATTAATCACCTAAATATCTCAGCTTCTAAGCAACATAAAAGCTCGTTCTTTGTGTCTGAACCCAAATTTTTAGTGTCAAAGAATTAATTTCTGCCATATGCTATATCCTCAGATGAAGGTCATATTGAAATTCAAGATGGCTGCCACGCATAGACTTTTACGAACATAATTTTAGTGCCTCTTGATTATTGAGGACTCCATAGGAATTCAGTTGTGCCACTTACATTATTCCAAGATGGCGGTCATATTGAAAACCAAAATGGCTGTCATGGAAATCATCTGTCCGAATATCTCACCTTCTACACAACACAGAAACATGATACTAGTGTCTATACCAACATATTCAGGGTTAATCCATTTGTTCACATGTTGTATCCCCAAATGACAGACATATTGAAATGCAAGATGGCCAATATCCAAAATCATATATTTTGGTTTACTGCAGCTTCCGTGCAACACACAAACGTATAGTGGTCACACAGAATATCAAGATGGTTTGCCATGCATATATATGTTCTAGGAATATGATCTTGGACTACAGTTTGATTTGTATTCACAGTGCACTAAGTCATGGCATGTCATCGATGCCTCTGGTAGTTCAAGAATCCAGCATGGTTGCCTACTGAATCAGTTGCACTTTAACCACAGTATCCAAGACCAGGCAGATGGAGATTTGACACAAGAGCTTGTGACATGACATAACCAATTTGACAAACAGCCCTTCTCACATGTTGGTGCAATGCATGTTTTGTTGGTGGGATATTCCAAGTCATACCAGATCCCTGGGCAAACAGCTGTTTCCTTGCTTCATCCACCTTGGTAAATGTAAAAGTCTTAATATAACTTTCGATGATGAACCTCTCTATCTTATTTAGTGTACATGAGTCGACTTCTTATGGTTGTGATGGCAGGGGAGGAATATATTTGTAACAGCGGGAAATGGAGCCAATGCTAATAATGCCAACTTATTCCCTCGACCAAGAAAACTGGAGGTTAAGTCACACCAACTCAGGGTACGACGTAGCTTTAATGTTTCCGATTTCACATGATGTTGGCAATGGCGTGGGTTGCAATGGTACAAAGGTGCGTTTCAACGCCAAAACGTTCATATATTTGAACAGCAATGAATTGCCTTACGGCCAGAATAATCACATCTGTATACACTGCCGGATATCCACTTTTGGAAATCCATGGTGAACGCATTGTGCCACAAAGAGTAATATGCTGCCGATGTCCGCCTGCTCGTGTGATCTCGGGTGAAGGTACTGCAGGTCGTTGGCGGTTTTCTGGACTGTCGACACAGCTATCTGATCTTGTTTGCTTATGATTACCTATCCACCGGAAACAAATGACCTTATACAGTGTAGTTAGCAAATGATGAAACAACCTCTGAGTGGTTCTGCTATGTATTCTGCGTTCTCTTATTGGTTGGTTGAGGATGTCTACTACATACAATATATACTCTTCTGACAGTTGCCAACTGGGATGTAATGTGTCTGATACGTTATTGCTGTGCATCATCGTTACCTGTCTGGATAGCATCATCATCTAATATCTTTGTGTCGAGATATGTATGAATGTAGTACATATATATCTGGATAATGGATTTCCGTGGTGGCCATCTTGAATTTCAATGTGGCCGTCATCTTTGGACACTCTGAGGCAGAAATGGATTCCTTGACCCTGGAAATGTTGGGTTAGACATCAAGAACACGTGTTTATGTTGATTAGAAGCTGCGATATCTGGATAATGGATTTCTGTGGCGGCCATTTAAAATCAAGATGGCGGCTAGATACCATGTCGATAGCGATGGGTTCCTAGGTTGAAATGAATATATATATATATATATATATAAATATATATATACTTATATATATATACATACATAGATATATATCATAATCTACATGTGTGCCAAATGTCATGATTTTGTCAAAAAGTGCACAATCATATCCCATAGCCGCTGATCTATATTGGAGCCAAATCAGGATCATAATTATCACTGTATGCAAGATACCTGGATTTCAACCCAACCACGAAGACATTGAGTCGCATTTCGTGTCAGAGGCAGATACAATAACGATTTAACAAGATTGCCAAAAAAAATAACTCTAGATGGCAGGTGGACAAGGACGCCTTTTGGCTTATTGAGAATACAGTACTTTTTATCTACGTGTATCCCGCCCTTTTAAGGTATGTGTCGATTTTATTTTTAAACATAATCACGCTACTAGCACCAACACAATCAGGAGATAATCTGTTCCATTCATTTACAGTCCTTTGTGAGAATGAGAACTTTCTTATATATAATCTACACTGTTCCTTTACTAATGTAACTTCATGTCCTCTGGTCCTTCTATCTTTCTTTACTGAGAAAAAAATATTTCTATCAATATTTTCATAACCATTCAATATTGTAAACACTTCTAACTGATCTCCTCTCAATCTCCTGGTCTCTAGTGTTGTCAAACCACATTCTTTTAGGCGTATTGCGTAACTAAGATCCCTCAGTTTTTGTATTATTTTAGTTGCTCTTCTCTGTACTCTTTCTAGCATATCTATGTCCTTCCTGCGATATGGCCTCCACGCTTGAATACAATATTTTCAATGAGGCCTAACTATTGTTTTGTACAGTGGTATTATTAGCTCTTTTTCCTTATATGTTATAGTTCGCCTAATTAACCCAAGGATTTGGATTAATTTGTTTGCAGTAGTACTCAGTACAGAACAGTATATTGTACGTATTCGTTCCCATGTCCCGTGTGGAAGCATTTACATTTCCCAAAATTGAACAACATTTGCCACTTTTCAGACCATTTTATCAACCTGTCAAGATCATCTTGTAAATGCTGTCTATCTCCATCACGTGTAATCCTTCTAAACAATTTTGTATCATCCGTAAATTTCAACACCTTGCTTATTATATCATCGTCCAAATCGTTGATATATATTAAGAATAATATATGTCCCAGTACTGATCCCTGTTGTACCCCACTCAAAACTGATTTCCAGTTTGAAGCCTCCCCATCAACTACTACCCGTTGTCTTCTGCCAACTAGCCATTTTTCTATCCAGTTAATTAAACCATTTCCTGCAATGGGTCTTTAGTTTAAGCAGTAACCTTTGACGTGGCACTTTGTCGAAAGCTTTCTGAAAATCTAAGTAGATGATATCTACTGGTGATCCCTCGTTTACCCACTTAGTGATATCTTCCACACACAAAATATATTTGTTAAGCATGACGTCGCTTTTAGAAACCCATGTTGAGATGGTTTTAAAAGTTATGTTTAACAAGAAAATCCACCATGGGATCATTAATTAGTCTTTCTAATAATTTGCAAATCACTGACGTTAAACTCACTGATCTGTAGTTCTGACGTTTCTGGAACCTTTTTTAAATAACGGGTATAATGTTTGCTTCTTTTCATTCTAAAGGTACCACTCCCTCTTCTAATGACAATTTCAAAACGGTTGCAAGTGGTATGCTAATTTGTTCTACAATTTCCAATAGTAGTTTGGGCGGAATTCCATCCACTCTAGGTGGTTTATTATCCTTCATAGCCCTAATTTTCTTAGCTACCATTTCTGGTGTTACAATTAACTGTCCTAAATAGTCTGATTCTTCCCCCTTGAACTTAGTCTCTGGTACTGGCAGTGAACTAATATCTTTCCTGGTAAACACTGAACTAAAATACTCATTCAGGTCTTCTGCCATTACGAATCCCCCAGTTATTATATTTCCTGCACTATCTTCTAGAGGATCGACCTTATCCTGAACTTTCCGAGCTTCTTTATAAATGTTGTAGTCTTCATCATTTCCAGTACGTCTATATGACTTCCACATCGTTTGTTTGTACTTAATTTTGTTAATGGCTTCTTTCGATAAGTATTTCTTTCTGGACCGTTCCCATTGCTTTTTCAAGGGAATGCATTTATCACTCATGCACTCAATTTCACTTTTAAAGAGATTCCAGCATTCTGTTGCTGTCTAATTCTTCAGTGTGTTGTTCCAGTCTATCTTTGCTAAATATTAATTTCTCCTCAACTGCTTTTTATTATTTATTTCTGATTTTACTTTGATGGTAAAATGTATCTGGTTGTGATCACTACTTCCCAATGGCTCACATAATTTGATTATGTGAGGACAAAACTGTGTCTAATACATTCTCACCCCTGGTTGGCTCTAGCGCATGTTGAGAAAGGAAACTTGTACTAAAAACTTGTGGTCCTCACTTCCCGTTCTCTGTAGAAATTTCCATTGTATATGACCATGGTTAAAATCTCCCATAATAACACAGTCCCGTTTGCTAACTTCCCTTATAGCGTTTTGTACTTTCTCATTATCTTCTATGCTTATATTTGGACTTCGATAAACTAACCCCACCGTTAATGTTGAGTTTCTTGTAACTATGTTACATTAAACAGCTTCTTCGCAATCTGCACCTCTTTCTAATTTTATTTCATAAGCCTGGACATATTCGTTAACATATAAAATAACCCCACTTCCTCATCTTCCTATTCTATCTTTCTTGAACATTACATAGCCTGTTAGTCCCAATTCGGCATCTGATATATCGGTGGTGGCCCATGATTCGGTTATACCTATTATATACAATATCTTCTACCATAATGATTAGTTCACTTCTTTTATTTACTACACTCCTTGCATTTCTGCTGTCTTTATCTGTGCCTCCAGTGTCAGGCTTTTCTGTGAGTCCCCCTGCGAATCTAGTTTAAATAGATGCAGCCTGTCCCACTGTCAACAGATTGTAGCAAGTTCTCTGAGAAAACTGCTGCCCCTTTCCACTTAGATGAAGGCCATCTCTCATGTACATATCTTCCTTCCCAACAAAGTATCCCCATAAATCTACGAATCCCACCCCCTCTTCTTTACACATCTGCTCAACTAGTGCGTTGATCGCCATCCTCTTCCAGTTTCTATATGTTGGTCCCCTTCCTCCCATTAATGGCAACATTCCTGAGAGAATGATCTGTTCGACTCTTGTCTTCTTTAATTTCCTCACTAACTGTCTGTACTTCTGTACTATCCCAGTTGTTCCCTCCCTGTCTGCATTATTTGTCACTACGTGTAGACCCTCCCTTGGCATGCCCCAATACCTTCTCTACCCTTTCAGTCACATGTTCTATCCTAGCCCCCAGCAAACAAACAACGACGTCCTCCCCCTCGCTTAGTGTATTATCTGTCTTTCTCAGAATACAGTCGCCCATGAACACCCTCTCTTTTCTGAATGCCCCCTCAATCACTGCCCCAGAGTAGCTCCTTCTCCGGTTTGCATTTGTCTGGTTGTAGTCTTGTTCCCCTGACTTCTGCTCTCCTGTCATAATCTTTTCCGTTCCAATCTTTCCTGACGCTGTTTCTCTTGTCACCCTTCCTCCTGTCATCGTCCCTCCCAACTTCTCTTCTGTCATATTTACTCTCACTTCCTTTCTTCCCGCCATCTTTCCTCCCATTGCATGTCCTACTCTCCTCTCATGTCTCTTTTTCCCTCCTACCTCTTTCTTTACCGTCACTTTCTCCTCTGTTACCTTCACGCCTGTCTCATTTCCTGCCGTCGATCCACCAATTTCGTCCCCTCCGATCACCTTCCCTCCTCGCAGTCTCCTTTCCTCAGTCTTCTTGCCACTACTCTGCTCCTTCAGTCTCACAGTATTCCCAACTCTCTCTCCCTCTCCCTCCCTCCCTCCCTCCCTCCCTCCCTCCCTCCCTCCCTCCCTCCCTCCCTCCCTCCCTCCCTCCCTCCCTCCCTCCCTCCCTCCCTCCCTCCCAAAAAATGGATAAGCGAGCGAAAAATGAAGAACATTTTAAAAGATGCACTGTTGCTATTCTAGCGTCATCTAGATTTCCCGGTAACCGTTTAAAGAACACCGATAAATAGACCTACAATCACGCCGTTTTCGGTGTTCTGTACGGTTCCGAACGATGTTGGCGGCAGGTACTCAGTACTTCCGATTGCAGCGCTGTTTTCCTCATTTGCATAGGTTCAGACATGCGCACTTCACCATTTCATGTTATAAGCTCCACCCACTTTTAAATCGCGGCGAAATTGATGTGCTTTGATCGCAGCGAAACCGATATATCTCTACGTCGTACGCCACCCAACGGGTCTAAATTCGTTGCGCTGGTTGGCTGATATACGTGATTGTTACGTCATGCCTACTTCGCGTATTTCATTTTAGCAGCCGTTTGAAAGTGGGTGGAGCTTATACCAAAGACCGTATAACAATACAAGACGGTGCAGCGCGCGCTATCTACATTGTTCGAGGAAAGTACATAAGCAATTCGTCCGCCATTCTGGAGTTGCGCAAAGCCAGACCATACGCGTGCAGAAAATGCAGTTCTTTGCATTATCATTGCTCAACATTTTCAATGATAACCTCAATATTTTAATTATATAAGAAGTAGTACAGCCTCATGATTATTCTGATAAAACAGACGAAATTCAGTTGGTTCAATAAATAATTGCAACGTTTCTACGTGATTTGTGTACAAATTTCAATATTTTGAATTGTGATAGGAAAAAAACTTCAAGGATTACTTTAATACCTTTCATTTTATATGACGCATCACAGCTTGGTGATTATTCTGATGAAATGAGGTAACTGAACAAATACGCTAACATCGCGCTGCGGTCCCGCAGGCGCATGCGCTTGCCTCCCGAATGGCGGACAAAAACCTTCAGTGTAGACTGCCATTTTCTCGCTCAGTGACGCCTCCTGTCCACATAGAGGCTCCTTGCTTACACCATGAAATCAGATAGTGGTGCCTCAATCGGTAGATTGGTGAACTGTGTCGACGAAACAACATCGTTCGCAGTGTCTAAGACACCGGAACGGGCCCGGTTGTAGGTCCGTTTTTTAGTTAATTTTAGAAATGATTATCCGGAAACCATTCATATGTTTGAATAGCAGAAAGCTTAAACTTTCAAACGACATCAATATTGTTGGGATTCGACGAACCTTAATGGTACGAGCAGTCGTTCAAAAGGCGTTTTGGAACGTGTTTGACAGTTGTTCATTTTTCGCTCGCTTATCTATTTTTGGTGAAACTGTGTGCGACGAAGCGGTTTACGGGACCGTTTTACCTAACGCAATTAACTTAACTTTACGAAACTAACCATAAGATTGACCGTTTTACCTTTAGTGGTGGATAAAACGGCCCCCTGTGACTACACATTAGGTCGGACATATAGACTAGTGTTATTAGGTAGTGATTAAATTCGTGTCTCTTATAAAACCCGTCTCGAGACGTGTCTGGACATGTCGGTTTGTTGCGAGCGTGAGCGTGCGCACCCTGTATTACATTATTAAACTATAAATTGCTACGTATAGTAACTGTGTGTGCGAGGTGAGTTGGTTATACAGGTAGTGATTTGGTTAGCCAGTGTTTTGAACTTGCGTACTTGAATATAACCCACATCATGTGGCGTTATGATCAGTGACGTGTTATAGAGAGTGGAAAATCTCCCCGTAAAATCTAATTCTAGAAGTTTGTTTGGTAATTTTTTCAGCACACTACAAAACTGACGCTATTAACCGGTATAAACTCGTAATGAATGCTCTGTGTGTTGGAAGAACAGTCGGGTATTGACATATAACATTTATACTTATCAGTCGTATCTCGCTTGAGTGCCCACTTGAAAACTGATTGCAAACTGGTTCCAAACTGTTTTGAAGCGATATTCCCTGTGGCAGTGCAAGCGATAACGACTCGGTGACCTTGACACTAAAGTCGGCAAACCTCTTTTTCGAAAAAGACGCGTAACAAAGTGAAGCGTCATGTTAGAACAGTACAGGTGTATTAGCTATCATTTGTAAGAATTATATCGAACACTGGCTATAAACAAAACCAGTATAAGCCTTTGACCTATAACATTGACCCACAGCCTGTAAAACACCGACATACATCATAGGTCGGACATATAGACTAGTGTTATTAGGTAGTGATTAAATTCGTGTCTTTTATAAAATCCGTACTCGAGACGTGTCTGGACATGTTTGTTTGTTGCGAGCGTGAGCGTGTGCACCCTGTATGACATCATTAAACTGCTACGTACAGTAATGTTGTGTGCGAGGTAAGTTGGTTAAACAGGTAGTGTGTTGGTTAACCATTGTTTTGAACTTGCGCACTTGAATATAACCCACATCATGTGGCGTTATGATCAGTGACGTGTTACAGCGACTGGAAAATCTCCCCGTAAAATCTCATTCTAGAAGTTCGTTTGGTAATTTTTCAGCACACTACAAAACTGACGCTACTAACCGGTATAAACTCGTAATGAATGCTCTGTGTGTTGGAAGAACAGTCGGGTATTGACATATAACATATAATGTTTTCAGTACACTACAAAACTGACGCTACTAACCGGTATAAACTCGTAATGAATGCTCTGTGTGTTGGAAGAACAGCTGGGTATTGACATATAACATATAATTTTTTCAGCACACTACAAAACTGACGCTATAAACTGGTATAAACTCGTAATGAATGCTCTGTGTGTTGGAAGAACAGTCGGGTATTGACATATAACATGTATACTTATCAGTCGTATCTCGCTTGAGTGCCCACTTGAAAACTGATTGCAAACTGGTTCCAAACTATTTTGAAGTGATATTTCATGTGCAAGTGATAACGACTCGGTGACCTCTTTTTTTAAACAGGCGCGTAACAAAGTGAAGCGTTATGATAGAACAGTACAGGTGTATTAGCTATCATTTGTAAGAACTATATTGAACACCAGTATAAATCAGTATAATTAAAACTAAACTGATAACGAATGCTCTGTATGTTGAAAGAACAACAGACTAGTGTTATTAGGTAGTGATTAAATTCGTGTCTCTTATAAAACCCGTACTCGAGACGTGTCTGGACTTGTTTGTTTGTTGCGAGTGCGAGCGTGCGCACCCTGTACGACGTCATCAGGTATGTCTGTATGTAGTTCAGTATAGAAACATTACACAGTTATGTCTGCGTATATTTCAATACAGATAGTTATGTATATGTGTATTTCAGTAGAGACGTTAGCCAGTTATGTATATGTGTATTTCAGTAGAGACATTAGCCAGTTATGTATCTGTGTAGTTAAGTACAGACATCTTTACCACTTATGTCTGTGTGTAGTTCAGTACAGAGACGTTAGCCAGTTATGTATCTGTGTAGTTCAGTACATATATGTTAACCACTTATGTCTGTGTGTAGTTCAGTACAGAGACGTTAGCCAGTTATGTATCTGTGTAGTTCAGCACAGAGATGATAGCCAGTTATGTATGTGTGTACTTCAGTACAGAGACATTAGTCAGTTATGTGAGATGTCCGTTGAGAACCATGATGGTCACCTCTTTGAATGAAGTCCTGTCAGGTGGTTGTCCTTACATGTTATTGACATAGTCGTTTTCTTGACTGTCATGGCGGCCTCTATGCTTCCGGTGTCACCGGGAAGTGTGTCAACGAATATAGATCTATCATGGTCGGTAGATGGCAATACTCTGACTAATTACATTGGTGTCTGTTGAGTGGTGTCGGATGTCGCCTCTCTCATGAACGTGCACAGTTTTTGTGTTAAGGGAAGTCATGTGATGTACGTTCGGTCTGATTGGTTATGCAAATGAGATGACGCCAAAAACTAGTGTATATACCATACTTCCGATGATTCTGGTCTTTCCTTTTTCGACTCTCGAGAAGGTCGTATCGTGTCTGATCGCTCGCACTATTTGTAAATATAGAATTGTTACGTTGTAAAGACGGATGTTTCATATACATTTGTTTTCCGTTAAAAGAAGGGCTACCTCATACGAGTCCTATGGTCGTCTCGTTGGATGTGAATCCGAACAGATGATCGTCTCTTGACATGAAGGTATGTGATGTTTGGTTCTTGTCGCTCATTGATCTAAGTGTTTGGTGTTTCGTTTGTACAACAAGTTTGGTTCTTGTCACTCTTTGATATAAGTGTTTGGTGTTACACAGATGTCGTAGTGAGCGCGAGGACAAGTGATTTCGGTAATGTAGCGTTTGTCGACAGTGCACAGTGACTGAGGACACTGTGTCACACACACACACACACACACACACACACACACACACACACACACACACACACACACACACACACACACACACACTCACACACACACACACACACACACACACACACATAGACACACTCATACACACACACACACACACACACACACACACACACACACACACTCATTTACTCACTCCCGCACGCACACACACACACACACACACCACCACACTCACAAACACACGCACACACACCACCACACACACACACACACCACCACACTCACAAACACACACACCACCACACTCACAAACACACACACACAAACACACACCACCACCACACACACATACACACTCACTCACACACACAGACACACCACCACAATCACGCACACACCACATACACCACACACACACACACACACACACACACACACACACGCACACACACAGACACACACACACACACACACTCACACACATTTTGACGCGATAACACGTCGAATTGCCTGAAAGTGGAGGGATTTGACGCGATAACACGTCGAATTGCATGAAAGTGGAGGGATCTCACGTTATAACCCGTTTATTTGCTCCCCTTTGGTGGAATTTGACGCGATAAATCGTCTATTTGCTCCCTTTTGGTGGAATCTCACGAGATAACCCGTCTATTTGCTCCCTTTTGGTGGAATCTCACGCGATAACCCGTCTATTTGCTCCATTTTGATATGTCTGTACGTGTGGTTATGTGTTGAAGGTTAATGTTTGTCAGTTTAAAAGTGTGTTGGTACGTTTGTTTGGACGTTTGTCAGTGAAAGTTTGTAAAGTTGTAAGTCTAAGTGTTTCGTTTGTCCGACAAGTTTGGTTCTTGTCGCTCGCTAGTCAAAGTTTAATGTTTCGTGTGTCCGACTAGTTGGTCTGAGTTCAATTTGTGCAACCTGTTGGGCTAAGTGTAGTGTTTTGTTTGTCCGACTAGTTTGATCCTTGTCGCGCACTAGTCAAAGTTTAGTGTTTCGTGTGTCCGACAAGTTGGTCTGAGTTCAATTTGTGCAACCTGTTGGGCTAAGTGTATTGTTTCGTTTGTCCAACTAGTTGGTCTAAGTTCAATTTGTGCAACCTGTTGGTCAAAGTGTAGTGTTTCGTTTGTCCGACTAGTTGGTCTAAGTTCAATTTGTGCAACCTGTTGGTCAAAGTGTAGTGTTTCGTTTGTCCGACTAGTTGGTCTGAGTTCAATTCGTACCATGTGTTCGGCTAAGTTTAGTGTTTCGTTTGTACAACTAGTTGGTCTGAGTACATTAACATCTCTGTACTGAACTACACACATATATAAAGTTTTTTTTTATCCCCCACTTTTGTATATATCAAGCTGAATTACTGTAGCTAGTACTATAGAAAGGTGTGCAGTCTGCACACCAGGTATCTTTTTCCCTTGTGTTCTATATACTGTAAGCATATTACAGTCGGTATGCTGTAATTAATATAACAGCAATCAAGGGTGTTTTGGTAAATGTCTAGTATGATTATTCTAAATGTACAAAATGTGTCGTACATAACATGTGTGGTCCATCACTCTGTAATCTGGATGTACCTGGCTGTGCACAAGATGTGACTATTGTATATATTATAAGTGGTCGCATACCTTTACGATAATAGCTCCTATGCTTTAAATGGAGAAAATTCAAAAAGTGGTCGCATACCTTTACGATAATAGCTCCTATGCTTTAACATGGAAAAAATTCAAAAAGTGATCGAATACCTTTACGATAATAGCTCCTATGCTTTAACATGGAAAAAATTCAAAAAGTGATCGAATACCTTTACGATAATAGCTCCTATGCTTTAACATGGTGAAAATTCCCTATTTTATCCCCCACTTTTGTATATATCAAGCTGAATTACTGTAGCTAGTACTATAGAAAGGTGTGCAGTCTGCACACCAGGTATCTTTTTCCCTTGTGTTCTATATACTGTAAGCATATTACAGTCGGTATGCTGTAATTAATATAACAGCAATCAAGGGTGTTTTGGTAAATGTCTAGTATGATTATTCACATGGTGAAAATTTCAAAAAGTGGTCGCATACCTTTACGATAACAGCTCCTATGCTTTAACATGGTGAAAATCCCTATCCTTTAACCCGGGAGCGTACTGGTGGAAATCCCTATCCTTTAACATGGTGAAAATCCCTATCCTTTAACCCGGGAGCGTACTGGTGGAAATCCCTATCCTTTAACATGGTGAAAATCCCTATCCTTTAACCCGGGAGCGTACTGGTGGAAATCCCTATCCTTTAACATGGTGAAAATCCCTATCCTTTAACCCGGGAGCGTACTGGTGGAAATCCCTATCCTTTAACATGGTGAAAATCCCTATCCTTTAACCCGGGAGCGTACTGGTGGAAATCCCTATCTTTTAACATGGGATTCCCCCAGCTTCAATCATTTCCTCGATGCTGATTAACCTATTTTACTACTGACAACAATGCGCTCAAAGTTGCCGTGCGCAACAAGAGTGTTGAAAAGGGCAGACAAAATCAAAGACTGCTGGACGTACAATGGGAACATTGTAATCGATGATGTCAACAACGTGATTCACAGGATATATACATCGAATGAGCTGGACAAGTACCAATGACATGCAAGGCATAGCACCAAATGTCGGTGAAAATGATGTGAACAATTAATTGTTGCTCACGTGACTGACACGAAATCTAGTTCTGCGATTTTCAATGTCTGCTATATGAACTGTATGTATGTAAATAAGTAAATAGGTTAAAAGGTATTTTAACCAACTGTTTTTGTATTAAAAAATAATTAATAATTACCGAACGGAACAGAAAACCTCCCTTTAAGCATGGCTGGGCAAATGTTCCAAAATGCGAACAGTTGATTAAAAAACGTGTATTTGTTTTTTTATTTTGTCTTTCAAACCGTGCAATCTAAAATCTGACTAACGTAATATTCATGATGGGTTGCTTACACTAAGAGTTTTCAGGACACATACACAATGCGAGTAGGGACGCAATAGGCCTGTCTAAGTGACAAGTGCAGGGAAAAGCGGTTGCCTTGTATTTCACTGTGGTATCTCCAATTTGAACATTTCGCGGCCACGTCAACAGCAACACTTTCACTAAGCACTTTCAGCGATAACATACATGACGAAAATTTAGAATCTTTAATAAATGAAGAAGTTTTAAAAATAAACAAGTAAATTATCGCTAAACATAGCAAAATCTAAATACATGACATTTCAAAAGGCAAAAATATATATACAGACACTCCATATTGAAGATAGACAATGTAAATATTGAAAAAGTCAAAGAATAAAATTTTTGGGGTTTAATTATAGATACAAATTTAAGCAAACACACTGAACAAATATCAAATGCTTATTCTAAAAAAAATTGCATTTTAAATAAATTGAAACATGTGTTACCTCTTCATATAAAATAATATTATACAGTTCTTTAATAGTCCCACACATTAATTATTGCATCATGGCGTGGGCTTTCAATCAAATAGAATAATATAACTTCAAAAAAGCCCTGATAATTATTACCTTAAGTAATGTTACTTCCCACACAAAACCACTTCCCAAAAAACTCAACTTGTTAAAATAGATGACATCCTTAAATTACAACAATTAAAATTTTACAATAAATATTTATACAATGACTTACCAGTTTATTTACAAAACTGCAGGATAATGTTTAACTATGAGGTACATAATCATGATACAAGAGTCAGGAATAAAATATACACTTATAAAATTAAACATGAATTTGCTAAGAAATGTCTTAGGCATAATTTGCCACTTTTACTAAATAACATTCCTGATATAGTCAAAGAAAAGCTTAGTACACATAGTTCGCAAGGATGTGCCATGTATGTTAAACTTTATTTTTTACAAAACTAACAAGTAACATTCACAAGGCAAAATTGTTAAATATGTATGCAAACGTAAGCTTGCTCAAACTACACACATGCATACTTATTATGTTTTCTTTTCTTTTTCTGGAAGAATTTGATTAGGTGATGTATTGATTCAGTTAAAGTTTTATTACAAAAGGTGGCTCCTTGATAGCGACTACCACAGTCTCACAGGAGTCTCCTGACCCTACTTTTTGTTATTTTCATACATTATACCATGTTTACCATAAGGTTATATATTTGTATTATTTTTGACATGGATGTATTGTATGTATTATTTGATATTTCTGGGTTAAACAAAACAAATTCTTTTTCTTCTTCTTCTTTGTGAGGTAGGCCGTCTGACCCAACTTTCCCTACTGCCTCCAAGTTTGGAAACTTGAATTGGACATGCCATTTTTCTATGAAAATGGGCAACCTGTGTGTGTGTGTTTGTGCGTACGTGCATGGGTGTGTGAGGTGTGCATGCGTGCGAGCGTGCGTGCATGTGTGTGTCTTGAAAACTCTTAGTGTAAGCAATCCATCATGAATATTACGTTAGTCAGATTTCAGAAAACACGGTTTGAAAGACAAAATAAAAGACAAAATACACGTTTTTTATCAATTGTTCGCATTTTGGAACATTTGCCCAGCCATGCTTAAAGGGAGGTTTTCTGTTCTGTTCGGTAATTATTAGCCGGAAGCTCGCTTAATCAGTTCTACTTCGCTCCACTTGTGATTTGGTGTATGGGAACCTCGAAGTTTCAAAGGTATTTGCGAGTAGGGACGCAATAGGCCTGTCTAAGTGACAAGTGCAGGCAAAAACGGTTGCCTTGTATTTCACTGTGGTGTCTCCAATTTGAACATTTCGCGGCAACGTCCGTTCCTTTATCCGGAATTAGCCAGCGTAATAACTTTGCTTTGGGAATCGTTGAACATCAAAGTATTTCGGTTAATTCTGCCCGCCTCGGACGGCTTGACAGCATTGCCAATAAAGCAGCTTGTTTTGAAACTGGATGTTTTGTTTACCATTTGACCATGTTGCAGGGTCGACATTTTCGAATTGCGAAATATTTTTTACGGGTTTACTAAACACAATTTGGCGGGCAGTATACCTTCAATATATTTATTATTGTCTCAAGAACATTATATTAATTAATTAATTAAACACTAAGAACACACTGCCTCCTTTTAAATATGTATGTAATATTACAATGAAAACAAAGTACGTCCGGAGACTGACCGCCTGGATTAGGAACAGATAGGTGAGCGCACGGGATTTGCCTCAAAGTTGGACACGTGAAACTAATTATATAATTTTCTTCTTGTATATTACGCCTTCACGTGGCAGACTATATGTCTGATAAATACGCCATCCGCGCTGTACGTTGACCCTTTACACAAAGCGATACTGCCTTCTAACATTTCCAATTCAGCCAGCTTTGCCGACAACAGTGTAGATGTGCAAGTGTTGATAGTTGCCTGCTATGGGCAGGACATGGCATTTGCCACTATATATCAATATAAATCATCACATGCTCGTTATATAATTATAATCCGATTTATTATGTATTATAATAAGTAGCAAAAAGTACCCATCCTCCGGATGGCATTACATACACATCACATAGACAGAGGAACGTTTCCCGAAGTTTTGGTATTGGATGTTTGTGAAAGCGTATTCGCATTACTAAAACTAGCAAAAATGCTCGTCAGCTGACGGGATGCCGTGGTAATTGACAGCCATGATAGTAATATTAACCAAATGTTAGAAAACAGAGAGCACCGTTACATAAACTCCATAACGCATTCATTGCAGATACTCGTTGTTTGTTCAAAATTACGAAGGTCGGAGAGAATGTGAAGTTCACGTCCATCGAAAGGCTCTAGTCTTAATAATGTAGAATTGTCAAATAATATTCATATACTGCTATACTATTATGAGGGTAGACATAGGCATATTGTGTCAGCGTCTACTTCATGTTGCATGACGCAGTGGCCGGTTTCCTGTAGTATTTGCCGCGCGCACGTGGTTCCTGCGATTGTGAAGTTATGTTTTACGTATTAAGCCCGGCAACACGTCACGGCGTGACTTGGTTTTAGTGTCTTATTAGACGCATCTGTGATAAATTGTCCCCTTGCGACGCGACGCTTGTCTTGAAGGTAGATTTTATCAAGTTTGTATCGCGCCGTAGACTACGAAACATGTTTGACATTAAAGACATATCGTGGCTTCTAGGCTAGTACATATGTTTACTTCAAGACTATATTTATTATTTAGCTTGTTATATGCTGTTGCTGTGATTATGCAAGGCAGATATATGGTTATAGTGGAGTGACCACCTGGACTTCGGTTCGGTATAAATAATTAGCCATTTCTAAGAAGAGTTGGCGATGGCAATATGTTTAGATGGGAATGCACTGGATAGATAAGAAACGTAGAAATTGTATAGAAAGGTATGTCGGACTCGACGCAGTCTAGGTGCGTGGTAACATTAATCTGCCCCGTCTCTACAAGTGATCGAGTGCCATTTATTTTGCTTTGTGGAAGTCGCAGTTGATACAAAGGAATTAAATAGAGGGTACACTATAATTCACATTTGGCAGGCTGAAAGAAAACGCTCATCCTGCCGGATTGACAGGCAGAACGTGGTTAGGTTACACTGGCGAGCGTGAACCCAACTTACACACTGACGTCCTTGTAGAAACGGAAGCCTTAATAAGTGAAGTACGCATATGCAATGGTCTACGGATGCATATAAACACGCATGTGTGATGGAGGTTTGCCGGGTAATAAAGAAGGGCTTTTAAAAGTAGGTTGATTAGAGAGTCAGGAGGTGAGGGGACGGTAGAAGATGTCTCTGGCATTACTTTAGAATCAAAATTACAACTTTAATATGGGACTGTTAGCCCATAATTTGTTTCTTTTAAAATTACCGGCCGACGTTTTACATTTTAAACGTAGAGACTCTGGGGACGGCGGGAATGTAGTACGGCCAAATCCAGATGATGAATCAAAGCAGTACTTACTTTATATCGACGACGTGCACATGAAATGTTCTATATTATCCGTGAATAAATTCGACATGAAACTGGAATCAAGCGTTTCTACTTACCGACTACTCATACAGACACCAAGAATCGGGGGTGTAATTTAAGTCCGATTCTGGCGAGCGTGAACCCAACTTACACAACACACATACACTCCTGTGAGGTCGAACCCCAAGACACGCAGTCCTGAAGGGGTCCAGACTTTACAAGACGTCAAAACTGGAGACCAATTCTGAGATCCCGTCTGTGTTCTGCACATTTCACGCCAGAAAGCTTCACTGGCACTGGGAAGATCGTTCGCCTATGCGAGGATGCCATTCCAACCATTTTTGCATTCCCAGAACATCTCCAGAAGGTTGCGTGTTCATCTTCACACGGTCTTGGGGGAAGTGATTAATAAGTGCAATAATAAGTACATTTCCACGTGTAAATGTTCATATATTGTATATTGCGTGTAGTTCTCTTTGTATTTTCCACTTGGAAATAAACAGTCTTTCCATCTTAGTGTTGGTCTTCTCTTCTCCATTTACTACCTTCTTCTATTTACCATGTTCTCTTTGTCAACCTTGGCTCGCTCACTCATTCTCAGTCTGCCTCATGTATGTATATATATATATATATATAATATGATATTATCAATAATATAACAAATATTATGTTATATCACATTATTGCAGAAACCAGGAACAAAACTTATCACATGGCGTTTGCCACTATCTGACATATATCGAATGTTTCTTCCACTTGACAGTGTACACATGTAAGTGTTGATAGTTGCCTGCTTTGAGCGGGACATAGCGTTTGTCACTATCTGACGTGACGTATATATAAGTGTATGTATTTGTTACTCTAAATATAAATTTCTATTGAATGTGTTATTCAGTCTTATGTAGTCATTAGGTGTGGTACGTGTTACCTTCTGTTTTTCGTAAGCTGTATGACCTAGTTTGTTATCTTAAATAAAATGCCATGATTTCGAAGAGGATGGATACAAGTATATTGTATGTTGCAATGTTTTACACGTTTCCGACTTTGAAAAACACCAGTTCCATATCGGTATGACTATTTTCAGTTATTTTAAAATTAAATTGGATGTATGTTAGCTAGCTATATATATATATATATATATATTAAACATTTGACAGTCTTTTAGTGTAACATCACCAGCGTGTGCCGTCAGGCAGCTGAGTGATGAGGTTCCTTCGACTTAGCCTAATGGCGCCCAGCGGCTTCACTGATAACGCTAGGCAGCCAGTACAGTTATAATATAGGTCAGTGGTGTGACCCCCCTCCATAGGGAGGATGGTCATACACTTCATGACGCGACAAGTTGTCGCAAACAAATTGTCGCGTCGTGACGTGTATGCCGGTGTCACGGGCCCCGATTCACCCGTGCCAGGATTCACCGCCTACTTTCGGCCCGCGACGGTTGCGGGCCAGGAGTAGGAGCGTGCCAGGATTCCTCGTTGTTACAATGGTGATTTGCGTTAGTAATACGAAATGTTTTCCAGTATAATTGTAAGTATATATATTAAAAATAAAATGGAATAACTTGCATGATTATTTTCACGCACACAAACATACTGTGTGATTTAGAGCGCTGTTTTTTATTCATAATCTTTAATCGAGGCTATAAGTAGTACCGAGGCTATCGTGATATGTGGCGCACGGTACTGTCTATATCCACAATCGCGGTGTCGTGCTATTCTTTTGTGTAGACTTTCTTCTTGAAATGGTGGTAAATTAATAAACGTAATTAAATGATTGCTTTCATAAATACAAAATATAGTAGGCCTGCGTATTCTGATTGCCTTCTTGTGTAAAAATGTTGTTTATTTATCCTTAATTTGATGGATAACTATTTGTACAAATTAGGGCACAACACTGCATATTGGGAGAATTAAGTAATGTGCAATGGAGGTTTACAATTTATTGTGTGATAAAAGTGGCTTTAATTTATATCTGTATAACGCTTACAAGGGATGCCATTGGTTCACATACTAATGAATTATAATATGTAGTGACCAGTTTCCTCTAGGTAAATTCCTAAGCATGTTATTGAAGTAAATTGAATTATACTAATTACATTTATTTTAATTACATCATGATCATCGTCTCATTTTCAGGAGTAAATATAATAAATTAGTTTTATTTATGTTTAATGATAGTTTGTTACAATGAATCCATGACGATATCCTATTGTATTCCGAATTTACTTTTTCAATAAGCCTGGTAACATTTGTGTGTAAGCGAAACCTGTTTATACAATCTGTTAATAATACATATATATTTTAACAATGTCGTTTAAGTATAACATGAACAGAACTGGGACTAGCATAGATCCTGGTGGAATAACACAAAATACAAAATAAACTGTTTTCTACTTAATTTCTAAACTACTGTAGACACACACCTCTTATTCAATAACAATTGAATTTATTATGTAAAATATCATGTTCTGTGGTTTACAATTTAACAAATCCAATCCACAAGTCATCTAGGCTAAACAACCAACCAACCAACCAACCAACCAGCCAACCAGCCAACCAACCAACCAACCAACCAACCAACCAACCAATATTTTGTATTAATAGCAACACATTCAACCGACTGGATTGAACTGCCTTCAGTCATTGCCAATATATTAATATACCATACATCGACAACTTCATAAAACAAATGTGTAAGCACATTCATAGCCAAACTTGCTGGCTATACTAGCAAACTAACCTATGCGCACAGTCAACATCTCATTTTGCAGAGATAGGAGGAAGAATGAACAAAAAAGGAATGCTGCAGTTAGGTGACAAGTCCTGTACACATGGGCACAGTAACATTCACACATATTAATGCAAGTATTCGGACAAAAGCCCCTCCGGGCAAAAGCTACCCTGGACAAAAGCTTCACCTTTCTACCCTATTTCTGCCATTAGCAACCATCTATTTCGTATTTATTGACCGCTTTGTGTATCGCATTCCTGATGCGTTTGTCGGCTCCTGTCAGTCGTGGTCGATGTGTGCCATACACAAAATAATGCTTCAAGCATGCCATATATATCACGTATCTGTTGTCTCTGTCCTTCATAGTCACCATACATCCTTAAAAACATATAACTAAATAAATCGACGTACAACTACTAATTCACATAAACTATACGACCGCGGATACTTCTGGCACGGCTGTGAAAAGGTTGACATCACATCTCATCAAAGTGCCTACAGCGCCTGTGCGCGCATGCGCAGTATGCGTTTTGAGGAATCCTGGCATGGCTGAATTGGGGCCCATCACACCGGTGTACCGGTCTGGAAGGAGGTTCCGGTCTGAGAGTAAGTTCCGGTTCAGTTTTGCATATTGCGCATGCGCTTGTACATGTCAAAGGTTAGTGCCTACTTTCGGCCCGCAGCTGTACGGTCTGGAAGTAAGTTTCTGTCTAAGAGTAAGTTCCAAACTGTACATGTCAAAAGTTAGCGCCTATTTTGGCCAGCTTAAACACGGTTCGTGTTTGCCGAAACTATGCCTGACCCAATTATATTACAGTTTACATTAATGATACGGTTACTTTTGTAACTGTTAGTATACATAACAAAACCTCGTGATTGGCATAATTTGTAATTATTTGAGAAAAAGTGTTTTATTTTGATATCATTGTCTCAGAGCGTTGTGTATCTTACGACTTCGTCACACAGAGCTGCGGTTTTAGCACTGTTTATACGCACAGCGGGTTTGTGGTAAACACAAATATCCGCATTTTAAATGACACATATCTCCGTCAGTTTGACATGTATGAAGCTGAAATTGTGTGTGTGATCTAACAGGCCCAATGGGGGTGGTTCGTAGATTTAGATTTTTAAAAATTCGTCGGGGTGGGGATCCTGGGAGTAACAATTGATAAATTACACATATCTCTGTCAATTTGGCATGTATGAAGCTGACATTTTGTGTGTGATCTACTTGTAAGTCAGATGTGTCTGTAGACAGTGTAGTCATGCGCAGATGTACGTTCACTGTTCAGCACTGTAGGGGAACAAGTAGGTCAATAGAGTAACGGTCGCTACAGCAAACGAAAAATGATTAATTATGTAATTTAGTCGCCGCGCGCGTCGGAGCAAGGGTCAAAGTTGATCGGTCACCTGATGTCACGTTGCTCACTGCTATGTAACTCGCCGCATACTTCTGGCACGGGGTCAAAATTGATCGGTCAGCTGAGGTCACGTTGCTCACCATGGGTCGCATTTAATGCACTGCGCTTGAGCGAGTATGCGCAATTCGCAAAACGGAACCGGTACTTACTCTCCAGACCGGTACGCCTGTGGCGTAGCCAGAGAGGGGCAAAGGGGCCATGCTCCCCCCAATCCCAGAAAATTACGAGGGTAGGAGACTGGGGACCTATAACTGGTTGCTTGATTCATAGTGTGACAAGGTGCAGTGGTTATAGAGGTGCTTGTGTAGGACTTCCCAGTCTTTGGCAAAGGAATTTGTCATCATTCAAATGGGATCGAGTTACCCAAAGTGGATGAATCCGCAGCTTCTGCTTTAAGCGATAAGCATCCAGCAGGCTGCAGCTCAAGAGGTGACAGGGCAACGAAAATGTCATCATTCTCAATAGGCTTGATGGCTAATGCCTATTAATATATCAACACAAGATCCAAATTGATAGTTGCCCGGCAAGATGATTAGTTACTGGACTAAGATCAAGTTGCACGTTGCAGCCAAAGCAATTTATAATATATAGTCGATTTTCCACTGGGTAGTCGGAACTTCGTATAGTGAATTTATTAATTTTAATAAGCGACAACGTTACATATAACACGGACATTTTTGTGAAGCTCACTCGACGCCGCCGCCGCGGTACGAATTTATGTGAAGTTATGGTTGACCGCCATGCAGCGCCTCATCACACACACACATATATAATTTTTTATTATATATATATGTATATATATATATACACGCACACACGTAAACACACATACTTAGCTATCCTATGCTTCATAGGCGCTGTCGACTGTAACAACTAGACCCGTAGACTGGGCTAGTAGTTGCAAAACACGGGGCACGGTGTCAAGCAAACAAGGTGCGAATCACGATACTAATATCAGTGTTAAAGGTGCCGATAATGTATGCATATTTGCTGTTATGGCAACTTACCACAGTGTACATTTTTAACAACCTACCCTAAACACATTTTTTGTGTGGCTGGATACGTATGAACGATAACACATATTGAATTTCAGTTTAACTTCTACAAGGCACAATGCAGTATTATATAGAGTACTTGTGAGTTGATCTCTCCTGGGTATGAAGGTGATTCCATTATTAGCAAGCGTAGGCTCTCAAACAATATCAAGATCGTTGGGATCGGACAAGCCATAATTAAGGTTGTTAGCAAACGTTGAATTGAGTGTTCTGGGACGTGTTTTGAGCTGTAAATTTTTCGCTAGCTTATCTTTTTTTTTTTTTTATTGATTAGTTATATTCGCATTGCCTCTGCATTGGCGTAAGGATAGCCGTATTAGCCCAAGGCTGCAGGCCGACGGCCAATACGGCTGCACGAAGGCCAATACGGAGGCAATACGAATATGAACAATATTATTCATAATTGTTTATTAATTGACAATTTTGCGTACACTATCACGAATATCCAAAGAGGATCTTCGACATTTTGAACTGGCAATCATGTGACTATAAATTCCCGCGATTATTTCCCGTGAGCTGAAATAATGGCATGCCCGTATCGACGCGTAATGGCGTTTGAAATGATGCTAACGTTTCTGGTGAATTCTGCCGGTACTGATGAACTCGGCCACCACACTATCATGCAGAGGCGCCACGTGACATACTAACCATAACCAGTGTTACAATTGACACGTGTTACGTATATATATATATCCCCTCTCCCCTATTTTTCTAGCTACTATTGCACCACAAATTAACATATGTTACCGACATAAATGCGTGTGCAGATTGTGTGCCACGTGTACTGTCAGGATAATCGCGGATACGTCGTAAAAAGGGGACCGAGATTCAAGACAGACCGAAATCTCGGATCCAGCACATCGACATAGTGTCACTGCTGTCAACGCACTTGGTCACGTCAGGCAGTTACAAAGACAAAGTGCAGCTGTCTAACGTCCGCGTGCCCACGGCTCACTCGTAGCAACGCCACCAGTCCGGCAGTATCGCTGACGATGACAGCCGAAAACGGAACCGGTAAGTCAGTACTGTTCTAACTGGCCTTACGCGTTCACCTTGGAAACAACAATAATGGGCTTATATCTCGGTGATGCCTTTGCTTTCGCTCAGGTTATTTTGCAACCGGTTGGCCTGAGATATAAGGAATGCTTTAAAAACTCATACCGGCGATCAATCGAACACTTAAGCCCGGCGCACACGAGAGCTATCAGCTGAGCAAACGGTCACGCGCGGCTGTTGGCTCAGCACGGTGAGTAAAGTGCTAAGCTAACCACTACATGACTACGTTTTAATCACGCGATTAAAAAAAAATTGCGTGTTCAGAATCAGAATAATTTATTCGACCATAAAATACATATTATATACTGCAAATAAATGCAAAGAATTGTATGGTCAGGGAGACTCTCATTAAGGCATTATGCATGCCGCTAACATAAGAGCCACCCTGTTGTAAAATGTATAATTACTAATAGAAAGTTATAATATAACAATAATTATTGTATTAAATACGATTTTATAAGTAATAAGCATTAATTTACAGTGTTTAACACTACCTAACCCACTCACTAACATTAACTAATTACTAACACTAACTTAACATCAACCAAGCAAAATAACACACTAGAACAATAATATATAATTAAATTAATGTTAAAATAAAACTGACATTTATTCAATAGTTAAACGTTATTAAATTTATTTAAAAACATCTCAACAGTTAACCAATAACACTACTCAATCCTAATTAACTAAATAATACTGATTAATTAATACCAATTAGAGCTTTGATCATAATCGATTTCGCAGATTCGGTGTTGTCAACCGACTGACATCTGCATGATAAATGATGTTCCGTTTGGTAGGCATGAAAACGGTCCAGGAACAATACCCTGACTGACTGGATGAGTGGATGAGCGAGTGAATGCGACTGACATAAATACGCGCTGTGTGTTTTTCACACGATAAATATAAATAACCAAGTGTAACTAGTCTTACATTTATTACACTGTAAATGTGTAACAGCCTCACTGGTCATTATACTTGTACTGCATTCTACGTTTATTTACCACTGAAAACGACGCGTAACTCGCCACCAGACAGATATATGAGAGTATCACGCACAATAGCTCTTCTGACCCACTTCCAGCTGAATAATAAATCAGTAGTGTGCAACACTTGCGTCATTGCAATGTGTTTCACAATAGGCATTCTACTTGGGGATGTAACAATGCATCGAACTAAGGTGGTGTCGCTATAGTCGATGTGACAATAGTGTAATGTTTATAGTAACTTTAAGTATCGATAATTAACGTTGACAGTACACTGAATTATCGATAGTGACTACAATTGGCAGATGTTTTACTGGGATTACTTATACCACACAAAGCAGTGTTCGTAGACGTTTTGTGTTTAGGTTTAAATCCATGTTGTACTTCTACTTATTTGCCAAGTTAACATCAACAATCGTCGTCCAAAGCAGCGTCATTTATAGATTCACTATTTTGTATCGACTGCTTCTAAGGCAGCATGATTAGATGGTGTCACACTTTAACTGTGGTTTGATATTGCTTTTCCTGGGTATTCGCTGTCCCGTGAAACCGCCGCGCAAGTAACACATTAGATACGACACTATTACAACGTTGTTGCAATAGTTATATAGCTATTCTATAGCAATATTAAAATTATTCGTAATAGTCACCACAATATTATTCACAATCGCGTAGGTTTGGTCCGCAATGATGTGGAATAATCCAGCTACTTCGATAGGAAGTTACTAGCTCGGTAAGTATACCAGATGTTTACGTTGTGGAACAATTCCAGCTGGTCACACACCCGTCTAACTCGTGGTATTAAAACGATAGATAAAATTAACATTAAACAACTAAGACTATGAGTAAGAGTTATTGTAAGATGAAATCGGATGAGAAGGACCTTAAGTCATTAGTATTTTATAAAAGATTCCGGCATATTTCGTTGTCGATTTCACACGCATCAGTAATATGTCTGGTGTATTCGAACGGCGAATCTCTACTCAGAATAGGTGTGGTTTGGCCTATCTTGTCGTCAGAGGTTTTCCTCTTCCACGTGTAGGATTGACCTTGGTCCTTGGAACATTTGCCACTTGTGGTGATTCTTATCGTTTGTGCCAAACGTGCTGCTTGTGTTTGGGTTAGTTGTGGACGGAAGATTCTACGCGGTTCAGTTACTGTCATGTTTTTGTCGTGGAAAATACCTGTGTTCTCACAGATTCCTAGATCACGAATCTACACGACAAGGCATTTCCGGAAAACTTTTATGTCCACGTTTACACTAGTTCACTTTGTTAAAACAATATTGGCCAGATGTGGCTTCTAATTTGACGTATCATTGAAGAACACTATATATCAATTATTTTTACAGATGTGTGTACATTGTTATCAATAAATACAACCGTTAAGAGGAGATCAAATAGTTGTTTTTAATATTGAATGGTGGCAAAGATCTCGATGTTGTCTTCAATCGTAAAGAAATGTGTAGAACAAAAGCATACGAAGTATTGTTTGTAATTAACAGCATAGATTGGATAAGAAAACGTATGAAAATAATAAATCAACAAATTATTTACTATTTGTGTAAAAGCCCCAATTATGATAAAGATAATATGTTTAAAATACAATTGAACATATCTTACTATACAATGGTGGGTTTCACACTGCTGGGCAATTGTTGGATTCTCAATAAGCTTGTTATTGAAAGCTTATTGCTTGTTAGATCTCTCCTCTAAATCTAGTCGACGTTTGCCACACAAATTAATGACCGAGTGACATTGTACTAGGCTATAATTTGTCACTACCACCACGGAGTGCTCAGCGTTGAGTCTTATAGCCAAATAAATAACTCCTGTAGCCGTATCGGATGGGTAGTAATATTAAGCATCAGATTCACAACGTATATGAGTTACTTAAAACTGTGAACTAAAGTTTCATGAACAATCTTCAGGATAGTTTATTTACTTAATACAGTGTTTTTGTCATATCCATACTGTCTCATAACGTGTAAAGATAATTGTCCAATAACTTGGTTTCCCTGCCTTCATAAAATGACATCGGTGTAACTGACGTCCTGGGTGGATGACGTCAGCGTATACGAGCAGAGGGTAGTTGTTCCCATGAAACAGCGGCAGCGATCACCCAAGATAACGGGTACAACAAGCACCCGTACGCCATCCTACCAGGACGTTAGTAATGAAGCCATCTTAAGAAGTAAATTCTTTATACAGTAATGTGACATTTTGGATACGATAATAACATATACTAAGTGAAAATTAAAATATGCGGGGAATTTCTGAATGTGGTAAATGTTATATATTTGTATTAACTAGTGAACATAAAATATATTTACTACAAATAATAATAATAAACATTTATTTCAGACATCAATGTACATAATATTATACAGTACGTCTATAGTAAAATAATTAAACATGTGCATAATTATAAAATGACTACCCAATAATGAGTTAAACACAACTACAAAACATGATGTAATGCACCTATCCATGCTCTGTGTAAGGCAGGAGTGGTATACATCAGTCAAGAGAGCCCTGTACAAATAAGTTGGTGGAAGTAGATAACCTGCTCATTAAATTGTAAATGCATTTACTAAAATGAGTGTTACAACTGTCAACAGCCACAGTGCAAACATGAAACTTGCACTGCATCTCAAGTTATGTAAGATCTTGTATCCTTGATGAACATTGTGTGCGCTACTCGAAGCACACTTAAAAGTACGAGCTTTGTCAATGTGTACATTAAGAATACCTGAAGGATATTATAGTGGCATTGTCCGTTTGGACAGAGGCATGTATTATTAACCCGGTAATTGTGTCAACTTTATTTACCTAAATTGTTTAAATCAATCATAGTAAACGAGTGTACCTTCAGTGTGATGTAGATATAAACAAGTTTTGTTTATACAATCGATTGACATTTATGCGATACACGAGTGTATCTTTAAAAGGTAAGTTCTTATATAGCGCAGTATCCAGTCCTCAGGACTGCTCAAAGCGCTTTACACTTTACTCCCTGGTAGACATGGACACCATCCCGACTTCTCTAGGAAGCATTCAGCCACGCTGCAATTATGCGCGAAGACTATTCTTACGCAAATATTCACAAATGTCTACAGCCAGGTACTCATTCATACAGCTGAGTGAACTGAAGCAATGTAAACGAACTTGCCCTAGTAGCTAAAACAGTAAATAACAAGTAATGTGACTTTCTGCTATTATTTTACACACAGCCGCTTGGAATATCAGCAAAACTGGCGTCAGAATTGATTGAAATGTTCAACACATGTTGCTGATGTGGCATACATATATTGAATACTGTCTGAAACTAATATAGGTTAAGTGGTTAGGAATTTGCTAATTAATAAACAAATAAAGACAAAATTAAAAACATTAATAAAAATATAAATGTCCAAATATGGATTAAATCGACATTTTACTAAACTAGGAAGCAAACAAAACATGTACAATCCTTACAACAATCATGTTGGTTTACTGACGACATAATTGGAAATGGTCATTGTCTCCTATGTAATTAGCGACTGACTATTAACTTAACATTTATTGCAATCATTTCTGACGCTCAGTTTTTGTTTTGCTGATTTGATATGCGTAAATAGTACATGGTTCCATTACATTTTGCCTAAGACGTCATGTTTTAATTTACCTTTTAGGGACTTCACTTTGAATATTAAAACACATTTCTGGTGTAATGTACTAGATGACTGATGACCACGTTACGTGTCTTGAATCCTGATCATCGTGGCCGGCCTGAACTTACACAATTCATAGGAGCGTGACCTCGTGTTAGATATATCCCGTGAAGTGTACTGACCGCACTTATAAACCAGATATCGAGACATAAATAAACAACTGTGGCGGACGTTGCCCCGTTAACACAATGCATACCGATTGTGCTGGAAGCGCATTATATATATATATATATACATATATATATATATATGTGTGTGTGTGATCTGGCTACAAAAATGGAATTAAATCAGTACCGTAGCCAAACACGATACAAACATCCACACAATACCCCGCGGAATTTCATTTTAATGTAATATGAATTATTCAAAACAGGAATTCAGTGTTAGTATGCATCCTCTTGGTTGGTCAATATGAGATACGGAAACTGTAAACGAGAATCCCATATATGTTGTACGATCTTGGATTTAGTGTGACCTTTCGGAACGCTGTGATAGACCAACGTTGGCCGAGGCATGGAGAACATGTGCGACCATCTGCTGTTGGCAGTTCCACCAGCGTCCTTTTCCGTCGGCCACTATTATTATTAATTATTATTATGCCAGTATGATTATGTAAACGATCCGCGCGTTGCCATCGCACGCAGATACTTTGCGTTATTATTTGTTCATAATAAAGGATTTAAAGGAAACAAAATGACCAAATGTTCAGTTTACGCAGCTAGTGCGTCGTTTCGTATAATTAAAAAGCCCATACAATTTTAGTTATCTATTAGCGATATAAATATAATGCCTACATCTAAGTAAGCAATGTTATTCTTCGTGTTTAGTGTTTTGCTGCAATACATTTACCGTCACAAATGATAAAACATTGAGATTTGACACCAACCATCACCATTTCACCGTTATGTTTCACTTTCAAAGGTGAATATTTATTAGTATGTATGTTATTATAGTAAGGCATTATTTGTGTAAAACTAGTGTGTGTGTGTGTGTGTGTGTGTGTGTGTGTGTGTGTGTGTGTGTGTGTGTGTGTGTGTGTGTGTGTGTGTGTGTGTGTGTGTGTGTGTGTGTGTGTCTGTGTGTGTGCGTGGGTGTGGGTCTGTGTGTGTGTGCTTGGGTGTGTGTGGGGGGGGGGGTGAGTGTGTGTGTGGGGGGTGGGTGTGTGTGTGTGTGTGTGTGTGTGTGTGTGTGTGTGTGTGTGTGTGTGTGTGTGTGTGTGTGTGTGTGTGTGTGTGTGTGTGTGTGTGAAATTGAATAAAAGAACAAATGGTAGGTACTAAATATGTGTTGGTTAGTTAAAATAACATGCGTACATTGTTGGTTGGAAAATAGTTTATAGAAGCTAAAATCAAAGTGTATAACCTAATATGTATACACCGTGTAACATCATGTCTTGAATCTCCGCGTCAGCATACATATGTTGAGACCGATGTAATATAGTATTGTTATACCATAGTATCTTCAGTGGCGTAGGCAGGATTTTGAGGAGGGACGAGGTTAGTTCGTGAATTGCTGCACTGTCCATTTCCACTTTTCGCTATTGGTAGCCTTCTCTATCCACTTGTCATTTTGTTGTGCCTTGTTAATAAGTTGCGGTCTATTAATTTCCCTGCCTCTACTTTCTTTGGTATTCATCCATCCTCCATCCGCACTAAATTACTTGCCCACATCTCCCTGTCTTTAACTATTCTTCATGTTCAGCCGAACAACATCGCGACCTCTTCCTTTAGCTCATTCGTCTTCTTTCTATTCGCTGTTTTAATTGTTCCTGTGACCCAATTGTTTTCGCATATTTGAAGTTTCTCTGCCATACAGGCACACTTTTTCTGAATTTTCCTTGCTATTATTGCGGACAAAAATAAAATGTTTTTCCAAAACAAGTATTGCTAAAATGACAGGATGGGAGTCAAACTGTTATAGTAGTGGTAATACTGTTGGCAATACACGGAAATAATGGGCGTTACATTAGCATGGTTAAAGGCAAATAACCGTCCGAGTTGAGGATTACTAACAAAAGGAAAGAGGAGAGATTAGATTAAACTACTTTGGTTGTGGCTATATGACCCCCAAGTGGGAATGAGAACACACACAGAAATGGGGGCTAAATTAATATGTTATCAGTAAACTTACTTCTTTATGTTGGGACCGTTAGCATAAAAAAGAGGGAATTTAATTACTGCGTTCGTTCTAAAAAGACTTCTCTGAGTCGTATAATAGTATACACTACTTCGCAACAAAGAGGGGAGCGATGTAACTAGAAACCGAGTGGTCCAGTATACATACAAACGTGGGGGTGGGGTTAAATTTCATCCGCGACACAACGTTTAGTCCGCTGAAGCGGCCAAGCGTGACTGCTCAAGCAGCCACGTATGACGTGACGCGTTGACAGCATTTTTCAAATAGAGTACAGTTCAAAAACTAAGAGATAATCAACACGGAAATCGATGGAGAGCGCCTGTGCGAGAAACGTCGTATATGAATGTAAGTGCAAATCTGCCGTTGACTGTGGGCGGTCGTGAAGTTAACAAACACCACAAATTCAAACTTGTAGACGGTCAGCAAGAAAATCTTGCGACTGGATCAGTGAGATTTTGCGGTGCACGAAAATTTGGAAAAGCAGTGGAAATTTTGACCAGATAAGTATAATTTTGCGTCAGTATTATTCATAAACTACCTGTAGAAACGATTATAGCTAAAAGGTAGTTAGATAAACTATTTTAAACTACCTTTGCTTTCGTGAGCGATATTAGAAAAACATACTTATCTTATCAATATTTCCACTGCTTTTCCGATTTTTCCTGCACCGCAAAATCTCAAAGATCCAGTCCCAAGATTTATTCGCGCAGATTTTAAAAGTGAAATATGATACAGCAGTGTCACGATCTTTATAACTTTGAGGGATAATGAATTATATAGAGGGCATCACGAAAAAATATTCAATGCCATTGCTTGAACCAACTCACCTCGGAATCAGACATGTTAGCTGTGTGTGCGCTTGCATGACTACTCATTATACTCGGGCTGCAGAATGAATCATCCACGTGACAACAAGCTCAAAATTATTTGCGTAAACACAACTGTTTATCGGCTTTTTGCGCAGATAATACCCAAAGTACGCATAAACATGCAAGACATAAGTAGCAGAGAAAGTACTTTAACGCTGAGACACACGGTTCCGATGCTTGGCTACGCAACCACTTCGTAAAAAAATGGACCAAGAGGCCCTGAAGTCCTTTGGATTAATACGTCTATATCTGACCCCGGCTGAACAAATGAGTGATACGTCGGAAAAATTGTAACATTGTTTTCTTACATTCTTGTAAAGGTTGGTTAGGGTGTTTTACACGGTTTCAAAAATTATGACTGCTACAAAAATTGGCGAAGTTATGGAGCATTGGACATGGTAGGGGTCAAAAAGTGAAAATGAAGAAAACGGCTGTTGAATTTTTACATTATATATGCAAATCGACTGCATGGAAATATTACATGCATGACATTCAATTGTGGCACACAATATGTATGTTATGTTGCAATGATACACTGGATGTACAAATGTGCTGCTACAAAGACTTATCAAGTTATGCCAGATTATGTCTATGTATAAACCTAAGAGGACAGATTATTTGAGACCAAAAGATAGACTAAAGAAAATAAAAAATTACGAAGCTAATGCAAAGTTAAGAGAATTGGCTAGTGGATATAAATGCTTTATAAAACAAATATCAAACTGCTACCATAAACAGTTACATGAAAACTTGCGCAACCTAAAACACAGCAAGCCTGCAGAATACTCGGATATACTTAATTAAGTAACAGCAGTGAAAAATGTGGAAATATTTCACTGGATAAGTTTATGAACCACTTTTAAAAAATCGGTGAAAAACCTGAAAGTGAAACTGCAGCTAGTGAGATACCTTTTGATCCAAGAAAGATTTCCCAGTCAAACGAACACGTAAACAGACCATTCACGCAAGATGAGGTACTAATGCAAATACAAACAACTCAAAAACAAAAAGGCATGTGGTATTGATAATGTTATAAATGAATACTTAAAAAATAACCCCACAGAACTAATTATAGTTATTGTTAAGATATTTAACCTAGTTCTATTATCTGGCATTGTGCCAACATATTGGTGTATTGGGATCATTAAGCCTACCGGTATACACAGAAAGCAGGGGTCAATAGATCACCCAGACAACTATCGTGGCATTACACTATTAAGCGACATAAGCGAATATAATAGGTGAATTCAACAACATATTAAAAGGTATCATCATGTGGATAATTCAATGCTCTTCAAAATAACACTTATTTGTAATTATAGAATACACCCATGAAATGTTTTTTGGTGAATCATAGTTACAGATCATTAAGGGTTATGATGAAAATAAAATGTTGATATGTTTAGTAGTGACTACATGCATGCCAGTGAAGATACACCGGGAAATGAAATATTTGAGTAGTTGTTCACAAGGTACATATACACAGCATGCATTGTGACTTAAAACAGTAGCAATTAATGACATAATACTGATTGAATTGGAACTGCATATAACTGGATTTAAATTTGCCCAGTGCACATCACAAATCCAGAAACATGGGGCAGGGGTCATTTGCTAAGATTGTCTCATTCTCTACATAAGTCTGATATACTGCTGTGTTGTAACCATGTTGTAAGGTGGTAGGCCAAAGGACAGCATTTTTTTACTGTTGAAGAGAATGGCAGTACGTTGGTAAGATGCACAAAATGTGGCACTCGGCAAGGATGTAAACCATACAGTAATATTGAAGTTCAATGAAATTGTTTGGAAAGTTGAATTTGTATTATGCTTTTGTGATCAGGGTATTTAATTACTTACAAGGAAAAGTAGATTCCTCTAGTTACTCCAGGCTTTATGCGTTTACCTAGCAGCAGACACTGGGACAGTGTGACCGCTACCTGGCTAAATGGATGCAATGGTGCTTTGAAATTAGTTCTTCTGCCAACTATCCTTTTCACACAAGCTTATAGGTTTAGTGGCTGCCAGCATACTACTGAGCCTAAACTACCATGCAGGTGTGAAAAACGTCCTGATGTATTTGAACTTGAGACACTAATTAACTGTCCACCAAGCAGTAATTGAGCAGTTTTATAATAATAAGTAAGTGGCAGTGACCTTCCTTTTGTCATTCATGTGATGTTTCTTGTTTATTGTGAGCAGGGCGAACAAATGGTTATCATACGTAGACAGGTACAGAAAGAAACTGACGTTTTCTATAAAAAGAACACGTTTGCCTATCAATAGCATGTATTTCCTATTGTTGCCATTTCTGCCGGGCCCGGCAGAAATCAAACAACCCTGTAGGTAATTATTAATCAAATGTTTTTGGTGAATCATAGTTACAGATCATTAAGGGTTATGATAGAAGTAAAATGTTGACATGTTTACTGTTCACTTGTTGCGCCATGTCATGCATTTAGAAGTATAATTATAATACAAAATAAAATGTTGTGGCACCTATTTTTAAATACATACATACTAAGAACAACTAATTTCACAAACTTCCTGCTTATAATTACATAACAGAAAAACAACCTCCATATAAAACAACTGCATAAAAACAGATATCCATGCAAGACACAGACTCCGCATGTGACAGATGTTTTGGGAAGAGGAATAGCTACCAGGTTCTGTTTCTGGCACAGTACACAACATCTACTATTAGGGGAATAGTCTCAAGGGCCCTTCTCAGAACCACATCACTAGATAGTATAAAAATTGTGCATTTTGGGAGCCCCTGAGGTGCCCTTAGAATGATTCAATCAAATACAGACGTCTTGTGTAGTGGCACTACCACATGTAATGTCTATGCAAAATTAGAGAAAAAGATAATGGAGTTTTTGAGGGGAAAAAACAGGGCCAGGCTGTGTCAGCCTTCTTCTCATGTGATGTAATGTAGAGATACCACAAGGAGAAAACTTGTCTCCTTTGTTATTTGCTATTTACCTGAATGATTTTGAACACTCTGTTAGTCATAATTATAAGGGACTTGACATGGCAGCTGGTGAAATTTACAACAACCTTAATGATGATGATGTAGACTTTTCTTGAAAATGTATGTTCTACTATATGCTGATGATACTAGAATGATTCTATAAAATACAGATTTCTTGTGTATTGCGGAACTATGTCAACTCTTCTAATGGTTGACATTTGGTTGTTTCAGGTGTCAACTATATTGTGAATCTGTAATTATTAGTCTATATTTATACAACTGATTTACATAGTACCAAGTCTACACAAGGCATGGCGCAAGTGTAAACAAAACAGTAGAATGCATTTGATATCATTAAAGTGTATGATATATCTCTATAGTTGTCGAGAATATTAACTTTCTATGCTTTTCACCTACGGGTGACAATACATCTTTAACCAATAGACACCACAGTCATACCATTTTATAATAATTAAATGAACATCAAAATAAACGCATCTTGCAATTATAGAAAATCAATAGTTTTGAACAGTTCAGATTAACAGGGGTCTAATGCCTCTGCTCTGCCTGTGACAAATTAAAGATTAGTCAAGGTCTCAATGGAACAATAGCCAGCTAGACGTTAGGCTCCAGAGTGCGGTGGGAGTGAGAGTCCATTACACAAGATACTGGCACTCTGCCAAACTGAATCAGCAAGCTCAAGCAGATACAAGCAAAATGTGACCATTTAGCTTTTTTGGGAGGCCCAGGGGTGCCCTTAGAATGATTCAATCAAATACAAATTTCTTGTGTACAGTGACACTACCTTAAGATACGTCTATGCCAAATTAAATAAAAAGTTACTGAACAGTTTTTGAAGAAAAAAACAGGCAAAATGTAAAAAATTTACCAGTTTTGGGGCCCTTGGAGGCCCTAGGAGCCCTTAGAACGATTAAATCAAATAAAGATGTATCGTGCATAGTGGCAGTGCCCTAAGATATATATATGCAAAATTTGAGAAAAAGTTGCTGAACGGTTTCTGAGATACGGCAGCTAACGGCGGACAGCGGACGCAGAGTGATGGCAATAGTCCGTTGGACCTTCGACCCAAAGGTCTAAAAATCATTTATACACCGATGCACGGACGTATGGAACAGCCTCCCACATTCTGTGGTAGAGGCTCCATCAGTCCAGTCCTTTGAGGGAAAATGAGACAAATTATGGAAAAAACACCCAATTAAGCTCGACTACACAGCCCCACCCCTATCATGTGCATGCGCACCACATAGTTTGACGACATACATCAGAGCTAGCGTAAGAGGCATCACAGCCTAGAAGCCAGAAGAGGACCTGTAAGAACCCTTTAAGAACCTGTAGGTTTGTTGATAAATCGTAGTTTTACGCCCATTCGCTAGGGGGCACGTAGCGTATGTCTAGCGTTGGGCACTAGATGATAGGTCGATCTAATGCCGAGTATTGTTTACATTATTGAATGTATGAGAGTGTGTGATTTGGAGTGTATAGACTACACACAAAATATCGTAATAACTTTACGAAGGAAACCGTCTTTCTAAAGACAACATAGAAAAGCACCAACTATTTTGAATAGCTAATTAGATTAGTATCATTATTATTAAATACATTCTGGTATGGCGCCTTGCAAGCGGCAAGTCAATGCAAAGCGACACTTGATGTGCGATGACTGCCACAACTGGGTGGATTTTGCCTTGTCCGGCTGTGTGAAGTCATGGGCAGATACGAAGGAAGAGGGATTCACCTTTCATTGCGTGGGGTGTTGGAAGGTGGAATGTCTGCTGAAGGAGGTAGTTAGATTGACATATATTGTGAAGGAAATGCCATGGAGATGAAAATTAGCAAGGAGACAGATGCAATGGAGAGAGACGACAGGGAGAGAGTTGGGAATACTGTGAGACTGAAGGAGCAGAGTAGTGGCAAGAAGACTGAGGAATGGAGACCGAGAAGCGGGAAGGTGATTGGAGGGGAATAAATTGGAGAATCGACGGCAGGAATCGTGGCAGGCGTGAAGGTGACGGGGAGAAAATGACCGTAGAGAAGGAGGTAGGAGGGGAAGTGGGACGGGAGAGGAGAGAAGAAAATGCGATGGGAGGAAAGCTGGCGGGACAAATGGAAGTGAGAGTAAATGTGACATAAGAGAAGTCGATAAAAGGGACGATGACAGGAGGAAAAGTGACAAGAGAAAAAGCGACAGGAAAGAATGGAACGGAAGAGAATGTGACAGGAGAGAAGACGACAGGGGGAAAAGAAGAAACTTCTGCTGAGAGACTCTCACTAAGGTTTACAAATATGCCACTGACGTGAGAGCCACCCACCCACTAGCAATTGTAAGTAACTGAACATTCCTACTACTTCTACCGTGGCTTAGGCGGATCCATGGGGTCTGGATGGCACGTGCCCCCTAGACGTTATGAATTTGGCGTGCCCGTAGATTTTTTGAATGGGCCCACATGACCGTGCCCCCCATACCCTTGGAAATGTGTCCGCGTTCATGTTATAGTAAGGTGAAGTTATGCTGACTAGGCGATGAAAAATATTCAAAAGCATCCCCCCACCCACCCCGTCTTCCGATGTCACTGTCGAGCCAGCGGAGATGCTGAAGAAGAGCTCAAGATACGGCCGCGCAGCGACAACAAAATATCAACGACTTTGCCTTGTTTTGATAATCACGATGAGCAGCATTTTGTAAAAATAGCCATTGGTACTCGTTTATTTGCAAATGTATTAAAGAATGTCAAACACTGAAACATTGACGGGTGAAGATGTCTTCCAGTTTTGGCAGATTTAGAGATTTCATTATAGGTTCGGTGTGCGAGTTATATTTACTGCGAGAAATTATTCGGATTGCCCTTATCTGCAGTTTAGAAAGGCTATTTGTATCAAAACCCGATGACAAAACGCTGTTGTTGAGGTGTGGCACAATTTGTGAATTATTTATTAATAATTCACAGGGTACGTGATATTTGATTAGATATGTTGTCAATGTGTGGAGTCGAGTCTAACGTTTCTTAAATAGTAGTGCCTAGAAAGTTGGATGTGTGTACATGCTCTATTGGTTGACCATGTATTTTTAATGATAATTATGAGATAACAAAAATAATCATTAACAACTACAGTTAATAATATTATTATACTGTATGGCATTGTATGACACTATAGCAGATGTAACAAATGTAACTCCGAATCGAAGGGATCGAATACGATAAACCAACATATGAGCTGGTATATTCATTTACATGACGAGGGAACAGGGACATTCGACTCGTCACCGCAGCCTGAAGGGGTCAATGTACAAATGGTTTTCCCATTGGCAACCATGTTAACATTTTGTCTGATTATAAGAAAACGTGACTTACAAAATGTCTTAAATTTATCACCTGCTGTTATCATCAACGCATTGACAAGCTGACAGATTTTAACACAAATTGCATACTTCTAGCTTTCGTAAAATGCTTGTATGTGTGACACCCGTCAATATTAACAAATGCCGGCAAGCATTACTCCGCAAACAGGTCACACAGGCAAATTGCTGCCAAATATCCTTTCGCTTTTTCAAATCATCTAGAAATCCACCATTTGACAGTCAACACCTTCTACAATCACACATGAAAATCTGCCTACTAAAATGCACTTATGTCACAGCATGTGAATTTTGTAAAAAAAAAAAATTCTCAAAAATACACTGCACTTTTCTTCGTAACCATAACCTTTTCTTCGTAACCAAACAGCAAGTCTAACTAGAACATGACCCCTGAAGGTCGAATCAGCTCTAGGCGCTAATTGGTCACACTGTAAGATTTCACTAGAATACCCCATTTAAAAAATAGATTATGAGGATTGGATTTATGTGACATTAACAATATTAAACAATCGTACTACGTGGTAGTTTTATACATCTTAATCATATGTACGTTCGTATCTCCTGCCAAGATCATATTATGGTTTAGAAAGTCTGTGGCGCTGACGACTGCTGATGTTTCGTTAGATTTACGTTACAGTTCACGCTGTAGGTAGGCCACCTCGCTTGGCAGATTTAGTTTGATTTCACCGATTGTGCAAGTGGTCACGAGGCTACAAACGTTTCTATTCGAGTGTTGACGGTATTTACGAATGTATCAAAGGCTGTCTAGAGGCAATGAATGCAATCGATATCAGTGTCAATTGCACCAGTATAATGTTTGAATGCTTTTTCTTACCGTTCTCCGTCATGCGTGACGTCAATTCAAGAACAATAGAATGACCGATAGACTACCCTTACCAAATAAATCTACTTATTAATCTATATAGGTTTCTTGCAGATGGTCATCTATAGAAAAACTGTTGACCTACATAATTAGATAATTTTATATAGCAATCACAGAGGCCTATTCAGATTTATTGCGGATATGTTTCTGTAGACTATTCTGTACCGTAAGACACTTCAGGATCTGCATTGTTCTGCAGTTTTCTGTTTTAAATGTTTTAATATGTTCTATATATAGAAATCTATAAATTCTATAAAATATCTTAATTACTGACTGTTTTACCAATGTGTACAAGCGATGGCAATTTAATGTCAGAAAAAGTATGGAACTCACGGTTTGTTGTCAAGAAGCAGTAAAACTGCGCCTAATGTTCATAAAACGCGTACTCTTTGAGTCTTATCAACGCACATTGCTTATTTCTGTGTCGACAGGACAGCTCAAAGGGAGACAAGATGCACTTTTTTGGATATGTGCTGCTAGTAGGAGAGCTACATTGTGTAACATAAAATAATCATTTGTAACCTCAATCAAGAAAACACATCATAATCTAAATTGCATGGACAGCGCCATTGTGATTGAAAGCCTGACGTCACAAACTCCTACCCTCCCCAGTTCGCCGAACTGGGAACACTAGTGTAATTTGCTTTTATTGTTAACCTACATGTTTTGGCTGTTTATTAGCCACGTTTAATGATGCAAGTTGTTTTGTATGTATACTGTGACATGTTTATATCCATAGCAGGTCCGTGTCGTGGTGGTGCGGTTTTCGACATATGATTGCAGACTCCTAAAACGAAATCTCCCTCTGCACCCCACCTCCGATAATGCAAGTCCAACTACACCACATCGATACTCCTAAAACCTACAATTACACCCCTTAGGACCTCGCCCGGAACTCTTTGACCCTGCGGGCTGTTGCGTAAGCACGATCGACCCACAAACTACAAACCTGTATAACCAATACTCCAGACCCAGCAGCTTATCTTGTAAATCATCGCAGAATTTGCATCGTCGCCGACAATTGTGAGAACGTTACGTCCGCATGTTACACGGTATGGCATTATAACAGTTTTTCATGCATATAAACGTATAAATCAGTTTCTTAATTGAAAGGAATACGAAAACCATGATATGAGCTGGCGTATTATATTACAATTACACATGTCGAGCAAAACGAGAATAACGCGTTAGAGCCGGCGTTACAGCTTAGTCAATATTCGGGGGCGTGTCCCAAAATGTCAACTTTGAATTTGAATTGATTGTTTATTTCCAAGTGGTAAATACGTACAAAGAAAACTACACGCAATGTACGGAAATTATACAGGAATTCACCGGAATCTAGGTACCATTTTGAGGACACATGATGGCGTTATTTTGTTGATTGTAATAGCACGTGGTTAATCTGTATTGACTCTTTTATATGTATACAAACAATTGCCTTTTGGTTCCCTTGCCAAATAACAATGCCAGGATTATTAAGATTATAATTACAAATATTTACCATTTCGCAATATATACTGCACAGTGTAGCGACTCGTTCATATCTACCAACACAACACACGCAGCACACACGCAACACACACACACACACACACACACACACACACACACACACACACACACACACACACACACACACACACACACACACACACACACACACACACACACACACACACACACACCAATAGCATCTTTGACCCATACATCTTCTAAAAGGTCAAGAGAGGAGACCAGAAGACAGGCACTGCTATTATGAAAGCCATGCCACGCCACGCTCACAGGACACAGCAATGCGGTGAAGGCTTTTGCTAGCCAGAAGCAGATGTCGGACCCTGCTGTCAAAACACCTTTAGGAAAACTTCTAACCCAACTATAGCACCGAAGGGGGCCACGATGCGGACCAACAAGATGAAGATGTGTGTGTTCCCCAATCTCGAAACACATACGGGAAATGGGGCGTTATTTTCTGTGGTCCAAGCCATAGGGTTCAACGCAGCGAACACGTCTAACAAGATGGCCAGCGGCCCCACGACCTTTCGCCTGTCATCAGTAAAGATGTCGTTTATCGGAGTGATGTCTTCCCAGCGGGTAATGGAAAACAGCCTGTATAAAATATATTAACAAGCAAAAGATGGTCGTGTCGATCCTCGCCTGCTCTAAATTTCATTTAGTCTACTGAAACTCTACCTGGTAGAAAAAATGTTTATGGTAAAGTGAGCCCTTGCATCGGTTAGCATCCCCGCCGTCACACACAGTGGCAAATAAAACCTGAATAATGTGTGAACTTACATCGTCGATAGTAGCATTGTTCTTCCCAAGTGCCTTGAACGTTTGCTTTGCTGTCCGCTCCAACGTGTAGTCGTATTCCGGGTTAATCCTGAAAGATTGCCTATGCTCTTTAGAAGTGCGCGAAAATGGCGATACGTAACTGTGATGTCACTTCCGTGGATACTACCGGTTTCCGGACCACCGCTCGCTGCGTGTCCCAACTGCTAAAGGAGATCCTCCTAAGAAGGTGCGATGCTGATACCAGCGGCGGATCCAGAGAGGGTAGTCTGGGTGGCACAAAAACCACCAGGGAATTTTTGCCGCGCCGCCGTATTTTTAGCTTCTCCGCTGTCTCGGCTCGACTGGTGACATCGGAAGACGGGAGGGAGGTGTTGTTGAATCGGAAAACAGGGTGCGGTGCTGTTGAACAATTTTCGCCGCCGCGTCGGTGTAACTTCACCTTATTGTAATCGGAACGGGGGCACATTTCCTAGGATATAGGGGGCACACTCACGTGTGTGTGCCCATTCAAAAAGGTCTACGGACATGCCAAATACCTGGATCCGCCTATGGACACTGTCAGCGACCCAACAATCGGTTGACGAGCGGGTAACAACACCTATCGTGGTTTATTGGTGTCATCCCAGAGTGGCTACCGTTTATTTTAAAGGAAATAAAAACAAGGCATTAGCTAAAATCCGTTTTCCATGTGTACACAAAGTTTAACATTGTATGTAACATTCGAGAACATTAAAATTTACAGAAAAATTTATTTGTAGCATAAATTCGATTTTAAACCCGTCTGTGTAGCAATTCCCGCGGAAAAAAAAAATTCATGAGCTAGGCGATCACGTGGTATCGTAACGTCACATACGACTCACACTCACAGCAGGCCGGCCTTTCTATGCATTCAGAGCATGTTTACAATGATAGTTTTGGGGTCGAAACGAACGTCAGAATGAGTTATTGTGCAATATTCCGATGTAATACAAACACTAGTCATCATAGAGGAACAAGCAGTTATCTTACGGTTACACATGAATTAAATTTTATTCAAAACAATGAATGCGAATGAGCCTACAAGTCGACTATGTATCGCCGAGCTTGGGTTCGTTTTCAGAATAATTATATCGAATGCAACCAACGGGAGATAATCTACACCAATATACATAAATAGTAAACATATATCGTATCCAGCTACAGAAAGTAATGTGTATAATATCATAATATTACTAGAATATCGATTTATGAAGGAGTTGTACAATTTATCATAACAACTTAAATAAGTCAACGAATTTTAGTTGGTTATGTTAGCTCAGTTGGTAAAGGAGTTGATTCTTTGGCATTTATTTTGCAATCGGGCGACGCCTCCCAACACCAAACCATTGATTTTTTTTTTAAATGTTTTCACCAAGTAATATAAACCAAATCATTTTGTATAATATGATGCACTGTTTGTAAATATTTTTTGTAGTACTTATTTATTCGCCAAAAAAATGAAAATATGGTAATTATATATAACGATGTTTCTAAGCTTTATTTATCCAGACAGATCACCATTTGTTTTCACATATATAATTACAATATAATTAACGCAACCGTATACCAAATCTTAATGCTACTGGGATAGTACCTCAAATTTGAAGTAAACCGCAGATCTCGCGTCGACGTCTAATAAACCACTATTAGCTAAGCGCGCAGTGACCGGTTTTACGATCGGCTAATTGTTTTCTCATATGTAGTGATTTGTTGTGTGTTGCTAACAATTTAAATGCATGTACGAAATATGTAGATATATGTATAAATGTGTTAACGGAACAATTTAACCTTTAGCGCAATAAATAATCGCAGGGAGGTAGAATTTAGGGCGCAAGAACGGCAAACGCGAACCCCAATGCAATCATTCTGGCTCGTACGATTAGGCTAAGCAAACACATTTTTTGTTGAGTCCTGTTATGCAATAACACAGCCTAACCGTGATGTTTGTATACCACAGCGTATGGTACCGTGGTGGGCAATATTGTCTTTAATTGATCTAAGGTCTTAGGGGACATCCATAAAGTAAATAATCGTCGATAAAAGGGACGCTGACTGGAGGAAAGGTGACAAGAGAAAAAGCGACAGGAAAGAATGGATCGGAAGAGAATGTGACAGGAGAGAAGACGGCAGGGGGGAAAGACAACAACCAGACAGATGCAAACCGAAGGAGCTATTCTAAGGCAGTGATTGAGGGGGCAATGAGGAAAGAGAGGGTGTTTATGGGTGACTCCATTATGAGAAAGACGGACAAGACATTGAGCGAGGGGAAGGACATCGTTGTTTGTTTACCGGGGGCTAGGATTGAACATGTAACTGACAGGGTAGAGAAGGTATTGGGACATGGCAAGGGGGGGTCTATACTGGTACATGTAGGAACAAATAATGCAGACAGGGAGGGAACAACTGCGATAGTACAGAAGTAAAGACAGTTAGTGAGGGAGCTAAAGAAGACGAGAGTTGAACATGTTATTTTGTCAGGAATTTTGCCAGTAATGGGAGGAAGGAGGGCAACGTATAGAAACTGCAAGAGGATGGCGATCAATGCACTAGCTGAGCAGATGTGTGAAGAAGAGGGGGTGGGATTCACAGATTTATGGGGATACTTTGTTGCGAGGGAAGATATGTACATGAGAGATGGCCTCCATCTTAGTGGAAAGGGGGCAGCAGTTTTCTCAGAGAATCTGCTGCAATCTGTTGACAGTGGGACAGGTTGCATCTATTTAAACTAGATTCGCAGGGGGGACTCACAGAAAAGCCTGAAAATGGAGGCATATATAAAGACAGCACAAATAAATCAACAAATAACAGTCTCGAAAACTCTTCTGAAGCTGGATATAAATGTGTTTGTTTAAATGCAAGGAGTATAGTAAACAAAAGAAATGAACTAAACATTATGGTAGAAGATATTGACCCTCATATAATAGGTATAACCGAATCCTGGACCACCACCGATATATCAGATGCTGAATTGGGACTGACAGGATATGTAATGTTTAGAAAAGATAGAATAGGAAGAAAGGGAGGTGGAGTTATTTTATATATTAAAGAATCTATTCAGGCTTATGAAATAAAATTAGAAAGAGAAGCAGATTGCGAAGAAGCTGTCTGGTGTAACATAGTTACAGGAAACTCAACGTTGACGGTTGGGTTGGTTTATCGAAGTCCAAACATAAGCATAGAAGAGAATGAAAAAATACAAAACGCTATAAGGGAAGTAAGCAAACGGGACTGTATTATTATGGGGGATTTTAACCATGGGCATATACAATGGAAATCTCTACAGAGTATGGGAAGAGAGGACCACAAGTTTTTAGTTTTAGTTCAAGATACATTCCTTTCTCAACATGTGCTAGAACCAACCAGGGGTGAGAATGTGTTAGACATAGTTTTGTCCTCACAGAATGAATTAGTTGACAATGTCAAGATATGTGAGCCACTGGGGAGTAGCGATCACAACCAGATACATTTTACCATCAAAGTAAAATCAGAAAGGAATAGCAAAAAGCAGTATAGGAGAAATTTCCACAAAGGAAGGTATAAGGACATGAGGAAATATTTAGCAAAGATAGACTGGAATAAGACACTGAAAAATAAGACGGCAACAGAATGCTGGAATATATTAATGAGTGAAATTAAGTGCATAATCGATAAATTTGTACCCTTCAAAAAACAAGGAAAATGGTCCAAAAAGAAACACTTATCGAAAGAAGCCATTAGAAAAATTAAGTATAAACAAATGATGTGGAAGTCATATAGATGTACTGGAAATGATGAAGACTACAACAATTATAAAGAAGCACTTAACCAAGCTACAGCTGAAATTAGAAATTCAAAGAGAAGCTATGAACAACAATTAGCTAGTAATATAAAACATGACAGCAAGAGTTTTGATGCGTATGTTCGAAGCAAACAGAAAGTTCAAGATAAGGTCGGTCCTCTAGAAGATAGTGCTGGAAATATAATATCAGAGGGATTCATAATGGCAGAAGACCTAAATGAGTACTTTAGTTCAGTGTTTACCAGGGAAGATATTAGTTCACTGCCAATACCAGAGGCTAAGTTCAAGGGGGCAGATTCAGACTATTTAGGACAATTAATTGTAACCCCGGAAATGATAGCTAAGAAAATAAGGGCTATGAAGGAGAATAAATCACATGGAGTGGATGGTATTCCACCCAAACTACTATTGGAATTTGTAGAACAAATTAGCATACCACTTGCAACAGTTTTCAACTTGTCATTAGAAGAGGGAGTGGTTCCTTTAGAATGGAAAGAAGCAAACATTATACCGTTATTCAAAAAAGGTTCGAGAAACAAGTCACAGAACTATAGACCAGTGAGTTTAACATCAGTGATTTGTAAATTATTAGAAAGACTAATTAAAGATCACATGGTGGATTTTCTTGTTAAACAAAACTTGATAAACCCATCTCAACATGGTTTTTTTAAAGCGAGGTCATGCTTAACAAATATGTTATGTTTTTTGGAAGACATCACTAAGTGGGTAGATGAGGGATCACCAGTAGATATCGTCTACTTAGATTTTCAAAAAGCTTTTGACAAAGTACCACATCAAAGATTACTGCTTAAACTAAAGGCCCATGGCATAGGAAATGGTATAATAAACTGGATAGAACAATGGCTGATTGACAGAAGACAACGTGTAGTAGTTGATGGGGAGGCTTCAAACTGGAAATCGGTATTGAGTGGGGTACCACAGGGATCAGTATTAGGTCCTATATTATTCTTAATATACATCAACGATTTGGATGATGAAATAACATGCAAGGTGTTGAAATTTGCGGATGATACAAAAGTGTTTAGAAGGATTAAAAGTGATGGAGATAAACAGCATTTACAAGATGATCTTGACAGGTTGATCAAATGGTCTGAAAAGTGGCAAATGGTGTTCAATTTTGGGAAATGTAAATGCCTCCACATAGTACATGGGAACGAAGAGGTAGAATATACAATGGGGGATACTGTACTAAGTACTACTGTATAAGAAAAGGACTTAGGGTTAACCGTTAGTGCTGATATGAAGATTTCAGAGCAGTGTGGAATTGCAGCTTCAAAGGGAAATCAAATCCTTGGATTAATTAGGCGAAACATAATGTATAAGGAAAAAGACCTAATAATACCGCTGTACAAAACAATAGTTAGGCCTCATTTAGAATATTGTATTCAAGCGTGGAGGCCATATCGCAGGAAGGACATAGATATGCTAGAAAGAGTGCAGAGGAGAGCAACTAAAATGATACCAAATCTGAGGGATCTTAGTTATGAAATACGCCTAAAAAAATGCGGTTTAACAACACTAGAGACCAGGAGATTGAGAGGAGATCAGATAGAAGTGTTTAAAATATTGAAGGGTTATGAAAATATTGATAGAAATATGTTTTTCTCAGTTAAGAAAGACAGAAGGACTAGAGGACATGATCTTGCATTAGCAAAGGAGCAGAGTAGATTGGATATAAGAAAGTTTTAATTTTCACAAAGGACTGTACATGAATGGAACAGATTACCTGCTGATTGTGTGGGTGCTAGTAGCGTGAATGTTTAAAAATAAAATCGACACATACCTCAGACGGGCGGGATACACATATATAAAAAGGTCGGACTCTCGATAAGCCAAGGGCTTCCTTGTCCACCTGCTACCTAGAGTTAATTCTCTGGGTGGCAATCTTGTTAAATCTTGTTAAATCTAAATCTATGTCAAGCTTAGGCGTAGCGGGTGTATGTGACGAAACGTTACATGGGATGGGACGGGTGTAGGGGTAATTGTTACGTTACCATTTAAAAAATGGTTGTAAACGTTGTGTTTTCTTTATTAAATATGAATAGCGGGAACAGATTGCAAACAAACGCCACAGCTGACACACGAAACGTTATATGAGATGGGAGGGGTGTTGGGGTAATTGTTACGTTACCATTTGTAAAATGGTTATTTAACAAGATTTAACAAGATTGCCACCCAGAGAATTAACTCTAGGTAGCAGGTGGACAAGGAAGCCCTTGGCTTTTCGAGAGTCCGACCTTTTTATTTATGTGTATCCCGCCCGTCTGAGGTATGTGTCGATTTTATTTTTAAACATATTCACGCTACTAGCACCCACACAATCAGCAGGTAATCTGTTCCATTCATTTACAGTCCTTTGTGAAAATGAAAACTTTCTTATATCCAATCTACTCTGCTCCTTTGCTAATGCAAGATCATGTCCTCTAGTCCTTCTATCTTTCTTAACTGAGAAAAACATATTTCTATCAATATTTTCATAACCCTTCAATATTTTAAACACTTCTATCTGATCTCCTCTCAATCTCCTGGTCTCTAGTGTTGTTAAACCGCATTTTTTAGGCGTATTTCATAACTAAGATCCCTCAGATTTGGTATCATTTTAGTTGCTCTCCTCTGCACTCTTTCTAGCATATCTATGTCCTTCCTGCGATATGGCCTCCACGCTTGAATACAATATTCTAAATGAGGCCTAACTATTGTTTTGTACAGCGGTATTATTAGCTCTTTTTCCTTATACGTTATGTTTCGCCTAATTAATCCAAGGATTTGATTTCCCTTTGAAGCTGCAATTCCGCACTGCTCTGAAATCTTCATATCAGCACTAACGGTTAACCCTAAGTCCTTTTCTTTTACAGTAGTACTTAGTACAGTACCCCCCATTGTATATTCTACCTCTTCGTTCCCATGTCCTATGTGGAGGCATTTACATTTCCCAAAATTGAACATCATTTGCCATTTTTCAGACCATTTCATCAACCTGTCAAGATCATCTTGTAAATGCTGTCTATCTCCATCACTTTTAATCCTTCTAAACACTTTTGTATCATCCGCAAATTTCAACACCTTGCTTGTTATTTCATCATCCAAATCGTTGATGTATATTAAGAATAATATAGGACCTAATACTGATCCCTGTGGTACCCCACTCAATACCGATTTCCAGTTTGAAGCCTCCCCATCAACTACTACACGTTGTCTTCTGTCAATCAGCCATTGTTCTATCCAGTTTATTATACCATTTCCTATGCCATGGGCCTTTAGTTTAAGCAGTAATCTTTGATGTGGTACTTTGTCAAAAGCTTTTTGAAAATCTAAGTAGACGATATCTACTGGTGTTCCCTCATCTACCCACTTAATGATGTCTTCCAAAAAACATAACATATTTGTTAAGCATGACCTCGCTTTAAAAAAACCATGTTGAGATGGGTTTATCAAGTTTTGTTTAACAAGAAAATCCACCATGTGATCTTTAATTAGTCTTTCTAATAATTTACAAATCACTGATGTTAAACTCACTGGTCTATAGTTCTGTGACTTGTTTCTCGAACCTTTTTTGAATAACGGTATAATGTTTGCTTCTTTCCATTCTAAAGGAACCACTCCCTCTTCTAATGACAAGTTGAAAACTGTTGCAAGTGGTATGCTAATTTGTTCTACAATTTCCAATAGTAGTTTGGGTGGAATACCATCCACTCCAGGTGATTTATTTTCCTTCATAGCCCTTATTTTCTTAGCTACCATTTCCGGGGTTACAATTAATTGTCCTAAATAGTCTGAATCTGCCCCCTTGAACTTAGCCTCTGGTATTGGCAGTGAACTAATATCTTCCCTGGTAAACACTGAACTAAAGTACTCATTCAGGTCTTCTGCCATTATGAATCCCTCTGATATCATATTTCCAGCACTATCTTCTAGAGGACCGACCTTATCTTGAACTTTCTGTTTGCTTCGAACATACGCATAAAAACTCTTGCTGTCATGTTTTATATTACTAGCTAATTGTTGTTCATAGCTTCTCTTTGAATTTCTAATTTCAGCTGTAGCTTGGTTAAGTGCTTCTTTATAATTGTTGTAGTCTTCATCATTTCCAGTACATCTATATGACTTCCACATCATTTGTTTATACTAAATTTTTCTAATGGCTTCTTTCGATAAGTGTTTCTTTTTGGACCGTTTTCCTTGTTTTTTGAAGGGTACAAATTTATCGATTATGCACTTAATTTCACTCTTTAATATATTCCAGCATTCTGTTGCCGTCTTATTTTTCAGTGTCTTATTCCAGTCTATCTTTGCTAAATATTTCCTCATGTCCTTATACCTTCCTTTGTGGAAATTTCTCCTATACTGCTTTTTGCTATTCCTTTCTGATTTTACTTTGATGGTAAAATGTATCTGGTTGTGATCGCTACTCCCCAGTGGCTCACATATCTTGACATTGTCAACTAATTCATTCTGTGAGGACAAAACTATGTCTAACACATTCTCACCCCTGGTTGGTTCTAGCACATGTTGAGAAAGGAATGTATCTTGAACTAAAACTAAAAACTTGTGGTCTTCTCTCCCCATACTCTGTAGAGATTTCCATTGTATATGCCCATGGTTAAAATCCCCCATAATAATACAGTCCCGTTTGCTTACTTCCCTTATAGCGTTTTGTATTTTTTCATTCTCTTCTATGCTTATGTTTGGACTTCGATAAACCAACCCAACCGTCAACGTTGAGTTTCCTGTAACTATGTTACACCAGACAGCTTCTTCGCAATCTGCTTCTCTTTCTAATTTTATTTCATAAGCCTGAATAGATTCTTTAATATATAAAATAACTCCACCTCCCTTTCTTCCTATTCTATCTTTTCTAAACATTACATATCCTGTCAGTCCCAATTCAGCATCTGATATATCGGTGGTGGTCCAGGATTCGGTTATACCTATTATATGAGGGTCAATATCTTCTACCATAATGTTTAGTTCATTTCTTTTGTTTACTATACTCCTTGCATTTAAACAAACACATTTATATCCAGCTTCAGAAGAGTTTTCGAGACTGTTATTTGTTGATTTATTTGTGCTGTCTTTATATATGCCTCCATTTTCAGGCTTTTCTGTGAGTCCCCCCTGCGAATCTAGTTTAAATAGATGCAACCTGTCCCACTGTCAACAGATTGCAGCAGATTCTCTGAGAAAACTGCTGCCCCCTTTCCACTAAGATGGAGGCCATCTCTCATGTACATATCTTCCCTCCCAACAAAGTATCCCCATAAATCTGTGAATCCCACCCCCTCTTCTTCACACATCTGCTCAGCTAGTGCATTGATCGCCATCCTCTTGCAGTTTCTATACGTTGCCCCCCTTCCTCCCATTACTGGCAAAATTCCTGACAAAATAACCTGTTCGACTCTCGTCTTCTTTAGCTTCCTCACTAACTGTCTATACTTCTGTACTATCGCAGTTGTTCCCTCCCTGTCTGCATTATTTGTTCCTACATGTACCAGTATAGACCCCCCCTTGCCATGTCCCAATACCTTCTCTACCCTGTCAGTTACATGTTCAATCCTAGCCCCCGGTAAACAAACAACGATGTCCTCCCCCTCGCTCAGTGTCTTGTCCGTCTTTCTCATAATGGAGTCACCCATAAACACCCTCTCTTTCCTCATTGCCCCCTCAATCACTGCCTTAGAATAGCTCCTTCTTCGGTTTGCATCTGTCTGTTTGTTGTCTTTCCCCCCTGCCGTCTTCTCTCCTGTCACATTCTCTTCCGATCCATTCTTTCCTGTCGCTTTTTCACTTGTCACCTTTCCTCCTGTCAGCATCCCTTTTATCGACTTCTCTTCTATCACATTTGCTCTCACTTCCCTTCGTCCCTTCTTCTTTCGTCCCGTCTCATTTTCCTCTCTCCTCTCCCGTTCCATCTTCCCTCCCTCCTTCTCTACAGTCACTTTCTTCCCTGTCACCTTCACGCTTGTCACGTTTTCTGTTGTCGATTTTCCAATTTCTTCCCCTCCAATCACCTTCTCTCCTCTCAATCTCCTTTCCTCAGTTTTCTTGCCACTGCTATTCTCCTTCAGTCTTGCAGTATCCTCACCTCTCTCCCTGTCTTCTCTCTCCGTTCGACCTGCCTCCTTGCTAATTCCCATCTCCATTCCCTTCACAATATCTGTCAACCTAACTATCTCCTTCTGCAAACACTCCACCTTCCAACATCCAATGCACTGAAAGGTGAATCCTTCCTCCATGGTTTCTGCCCATGACTTTCCACACCCGGACGATGCAAAATCTACCCAGCTGTAGCAGTGATCGCACACCAAGTGTCGCTTTGCCTTGACTTTCCGTTTGCAAGGCGCCATATCCCGATCAGAATTTATTTAATAACTTAACTAACTTAGTCTTTATAAAGACTGTTTCCTGTGTACTACAGCACACTTTAGGTTACAAATTTCAATTACACAGCCGACTATTTATCCTAATACGAACGCTAACATCACCGGTAGTGACCTAATTTAAATACAATCAATTACGTTATGTTAGGCTGCTTTATTTATTTAGGTTACGCCGCCCGACTATCGCCCTTGCTTAATTTTAACAACAATGCTACCTAACCAAAATATATAGCAAGTACTGGCTTACACAGATATTATCTTGTGTAAGTAGTTTGATGGTTGTTACTTTATCTCCTATATATTCTACCACATAATCAGGTTTGTTAAATCTTGTTTACAAGTTATCGAAGGCTAAGCCGCCTAACTGAGTTACCCTATTATCACTCACTATACTAAGGTGTTCTAAAATACTTTAACTAACTAACTTTAAGCACAAATGCTACTCAATATATGTTTATTGCAACTTTATGAATGATATTAAGGCAAAAATAATACTTATCAATCAGTAATTCCACTTGTTTATCCACTTTTTACACCACCAATTTCTACGATCAATCTCCGCCAAATATAGCCTCGAATTCTATATCTATATTTAACACGTTGTTAAACTGTTTGACACTTTGGTCAATACATGTTTTTTTTATAAGTTTGTTCAATCAACTGTCTGCATCTAGTCCAGTCGGCAACGGAAATAAGCCACAAATCTACATTTTATATAAAGTGGCAAATACAATTCTTAGGTTTCTGTTTAAAGATATTTAGGCGATCTTTTACTTTCTGACCTAACCATGAAAACGACCACCTACAGCCACCAAACTTCTCCTCACATATCTTACATACATATACACACACTACGTTACAACAACAATTATTTTACATTCCTACAACGATCAAATTTCGCAAAACAAACTCAAGTACAACTCCACTTCTACGGCGGCGACTATCGGTTGCTCCGCGGTTACCGTAAAATTGACATTGCGTCGAGCTTCACAGAAATCCCGTACAATGGCGCTGTCATTACTGTTCGCGCGCGATATAAATATAATATATACGGGCGCGTGAGCGTGTGGTAGTTATAATATTGGCATTGTTTCTGTTAAAAAGTAGCTCGATTAATTAAAGCATAATTATTATCATCAGTACGGTTTACAGGTAATGAAAGGGTTCTCCTCAATGTAAAAAACTAAATAAGTCTTACGAATAACCAATAATTGTGTTCCCGCAGGTCAATTCTTTTTCGGTTGATGACCAACACACGAGTCGGTGCTCCAACGAATTACACAATTTTTGGGGGGCATTCAAACTTAGGATGATTCATATATATTCGTTTATGTGAACATTTTGTTTAATTGTGCATTTTGCTAAGCTGGGAAAGTCGTTTCCGTAATTAGTTAATGTGACAAACTGAACTAAGAAGACGCAAATCCTTATTTCTAGCTAGTTTTGTGTGTCACCGTTAAAAGTGCAGGTTTGGAAAAAATTATGCACAATTCGTAAGACTTATTTTGTTTTTTACATTAAGTAGAAACCTTTCATTACCTGTAAACCATACTGATAATAATAATAATGCCTTAATTAATCGAGCTATTTTTTAACAGAAACAATGCCATTATTATAACTACCACACGCACCCACACTCACGCGTCCGTATATATTAACGATATATTATATTTATATCGCGCGCGAACATGTGTACAGTAATGACAGCGCCATTGTACTGGAATTATGTGAAGCTCGACGCAATGTCAATGTTACGGTAACCGCTGAGCAACGGCTAGTCGCCGCCGTAGAAGTCGAGTTTTACTTGAGTTTGTTTTGCGAAATTTGATCGTTGTAGGAATGTAAAATAATTGTTGCTGTAACGTAGTGTGTGTATATGTATGTAAGATATGTGAGGAGAAGTTTGGTGGCTGTAGGTGGTCGTTTTCATGGTTAGGTCAGAAAGTAAAAGATCGCCACGAACGACTCAACTATGTTTACAAATAAATAAATAAGTTTATGTTGATATACATAGTAGGCCCATATAACTATCTGTGTTGGCTTAATAAAAATTAGATAGACATGTGTTACAATATGGTATATAGGTGCGCTTAGTCATGCATAAGTCTAAGCTAAGCATACGGAGTCCAGTAAACAAATGTGTATTGCACTGTTATTGCGCCTCACTGCATCGCAGCAGATGAAAACAAGCAAGTCGTAGGTCTTTTTAAAAGTTGTCAAACATGCATACATATAATTTTTAACTTTCTTTATAAGCATTGTTCCTAAAAGGTGTAGCTATTACTCTGTATAGTTACATTTGAATTACCATAACTATTTGTGTACGAAATAAGTCGGCGTTTGTACTTACGCAAACTATCCATGTTTGGCGTTCTTACGCTAAGTCGAACTGCATATTCCGCGTAAACTTCCAATTGGATCGCAAAAGCTGTGACGTAGAACTCAATTAACTTTGCGGTTGGCGTATGTTTTGGCGTCAGGTTTGTGCTTATTGCGTTAGCTAGTGGTGTAGGCCTACGTTTTGTTATGTATATATGAAACTGAAAGGGTTGTTCCATATATATAGCTGAATATATATTATATATATACATTTGATTTCCATACATATTATTTATTATTATTATAAAGCATTTATAGAGCGCCGTGTGTCCGGATGATAAATCTGCTCAAAGGCGCTGACAATCGTAGAGTATAAATAAAATACATTAAATGACCTAAAACATATTAAATAGAAAGGTAAACGAATATGATTTAAAAGTAGCATATAAAAATTACATAAAATATAAGTTAGATAAACCTGAATAAAAATAAATATATACATACATATTTTATGTATATATATATATATATATACAGTGTATATAAATTATATATATATATATATATATATGGTGCAATGCTATGGTGCATAACCAAAGGCATCCAACATCGAGGTGTTGCGTACAAAGAAGTTCAACTTGCTCTCGTATGACATACTCGTATCGTGAGTCGTCTAAATAGCAAAGCCTCCCATCCACACCGTGCACCAACAACTGTTACTTTTCTTCTGGTTCAATAATATACTGGAATTCACCACAACAGCCAGCATAAATGAAAGCACTGCGATAAATACACGTACTCTACAGCAATTTGACTCCACCGGCCATTATCAAATCACAACCCACTAACTACAGCTAGACCTGTAAGTCTAACATCACAGATATCTAAAGTAATGGAAGCCATCATCAAGGATAAAATCGTGGGCCATCTTCAAAATCATGTTTTGATTAAACCGTCGCAACATGGGTTTTGGAAGGGACGTTCATGCCTGACGAACCTTTTAGTGTACCTGGATAAGGTCACATCCTATATCGATAAAGGGCTTCCAGTGGACTCTATTTATCTAGATTTTAGTAAAGCTTTCGATCGAGTCCCACACTGCAGGCTGGCGACGAAACTAAATGCACATGGGATAGGAGGAGCGGTTAATAGATGGATATCGCAGTGGTTGACGGACAGAGTACAGCGTGTCATTATAAATGGTTTCAGTTCAGGGTGGTCACCTGTTAAGAGTGGTGTCCCCCAAGGGTCTGTACTGGTTCCAATTTTATTTGTAATATATATTAATGACATAGACGAAGGAGTGTGCAACCATCTCCTAAAATTTGCTGATGACACTAAACTGTTCAGTCAAGTATCATCCTGTGAAGATGCTGAAAAACTTCAGAAGGACCTAAACAACTTGCACGGGTTGAGTGCAGAATGGACAATGTTGTTTAAGTCACTTAGATTACCAAAGACGTTTAAGAGTGCTAAATATCACAACTCTGGAGACTAGACGACTGCGTGCTGATTTACTGGAAGTTTATACAATATTCAACGGGTTAGAGAGTATTCTTCCTGCAGATTTCTTTGTTATGGAAAATAAACAGACCAAAACAAGAGGGCACCCCTTCAAAATAACCAAAGTGCACTCAAGATTAGATATACGCATGTCCTCCTTTACTCAAAGGATAGTTAACGACTGGAATAGACTTCCGGAAGCAGCAGTGATGTCCAAAAACATCAACCAGTTCAAGGGTCACGTTGACAAATATTTACGCAATAGGGCGGAGGATTACACGAGTCAACGTTTGACTCCCTTCCTCGCTAACTCCTTGACTACTAAGTAGAAGAGGAGGATTCAAGGTAAATTACAAGACAAAACACGACAAGTTCACACAACTGTCATCCTGCAGTGCTGCCACACGGTAGGAGGTATCACACATTGCGCCCAGGCGTGTCACATGACACACGCACTGGTCGGCAGACCGTGGACGAACTGATAGTGACAGCCGCAATTGTCGATACCGTTTTGTCGATAATTGGCTGAGTCCTTTTGTCGGGATATTTACGCCAACGGTAGCTTAGGGACTGTGTATCCCAGCTCTGTGGATCCACTACAGCCTGCAGGTAACACAATTACCCTCTGCGTGGGATACACCCATGGCCATGCCCATGGTCATGTCCATGCCATATTACTAGACACCAATCAGAAGCCGAGTCGTGATCAACGGCTTGTCATGAACTTATGGCTATGCCTTTTATGCCGTCACTTCTGGAAGACACATGCAGCGTAGGATAAAATTACCCACATTTTGAGACGGCTGCCGTGGGCACTTTAACCCCGATCCCATCGATCGACGGTCCGGCGCTATACTGTTCGACTACCGACTCCGACAAGATGTGGTGCTGGAACAAAAAGCTATGCCGGCTTTGCTTGGTCGAAGTCGACGAACGCAAGCTCAACGTCATACGAGGTACCGTACGCACTTGTGACGTTATGGTTGTACTAACGACCGGAAAATCTGGTTCCAACAAACGTTTTCAGTCATATCTGTTAACATGGTGTTACGTTTTGTTCTACACTGTAATCAATAATCTGAAAGTCATACGCAGAGACCAGAGTGTATATATATATATATATATGTATACCTGATATGTTTATTGTATGAATAGTTTTTATATTTTGTTGGGGTCAAAATAAACTTCTTGTTCTTGTAGTTTCTTTATGGTTCCCATAAGTTGAAAGTGGGTCCTGAAAGAGAAAAGCTAACATGGGTGAAACAAATTTGGTATTTTTAATATTATGGAACGAGAAAATAATTGTGTAACTTGATGATTGACAATATCAGTTGCAGTGCAACACTGTTTTTTGTTGTGCATCACGTTATTTTCACAGTAAAATGCGAAAGGAGAACCTGTCAATACTATTTAATTCATGTACGAAATTGCCAATTACCCCAATATCGAAGGATTTTATATATAATGAAATAAGGAACAAAATAAGTTTCAGGCTGAGAAGTTAAGGAGCGGCCATTATATAAGTTGGAGTGTTTTGCTCACTGTCAAGGAGGATGCAGTCGGAGGGTTTTTGGGAACCTTATTTTGGGATTTTGCTTGAAACATTCCATTATACACCCAATATTGCACTTACTTAAAGACATTGCAGATGCAAATGACAAAACTACCAAAGGTATTACATTGGCTGTGTTTCTCGACTTATCTAAGGCATTTGATACAATTAACTATGACATTTTCTTGTATAAGTAAAATCATTATGGTATCAGAGGAAAAGTAATAAATGGTTTGCCAGTTACCTTTCTAATCGTAAACAATATATTGAAATAAATATTTGCAAATCTCCACTGATCAATATAACGTATGGAGTACCACAAGGATCCATACTAGGGCCTGTGGTTTTTCTAATTTATATTAATGACAGTGAATTCTAGTTCTCTAAACTTGTTATCCTTTGTAGATGATATCACATTAGGAGACATTAGGCCAATCATCACTCGTCCTGCGTTGTTGCCAGCACAAACATACATATACAGCACGGTGCCATGGCCGCATATTCTCATATTTTCATCAAGTGAATTGTTTGAATCCTTGATGTTCAGAATGTAATTAAACTAATTAAATGAAACTCTGTCTTTTTAAGTTTATTGCCGTTTTTACACTACTTTGTAAACCAAGTAAAAATGTTTGGATCATGTCTCTATTCACTTACATATATATTTTAATGCATCAAACTTCTCAGTTCCTTGTCATATGTCACCAGCTGCACATACTACATGTTAAATAATACTCCGGTTTAATACTATAAAAATTATAGTATGGAGGTGGGCTGGTGATGAATTTGAGTGAGTTGTTTAACATGATTTTGATGATTGTTATGGTTGTAATCATAGAGTAATGATAATTAAATGGTGTCACTGGCAGACAGCTTTTAGCCAAGTGACATCCATGCAAGGTAACACATTTCCATTTGTAAGACATGTATGTGTTAACTGTATGTTACGTTGTAAATAAATTTACTTACTTATTGAACCTCGAGAGGGGTGCAGTTCGATTTTTGGGTGAGCCTGCAGTTGGAGGGTTTTGATGATATATTCATCACGTTCCAACGCATATATATAAAATGTCAACAACATGACTATTAACATATTTAAAAAATGTAAACATGCTCTTAGGAAAACTACTCACTATACAAAGTTAATAAACACATTATGCTATTAATTAACAATAAAATTAATCATGTATTGCATATAATAATTAACTATGAACATAATATTATAACTGTGAGCCTTGCTATCACAAAAACTGGTTATTGCCTTAGATTTGAACCAATTTCTTGTAGTTTTCACAGCATATTTTCAAACTTAGCACTATTATGAATGATTTCTCCTGAATTAGTTCTTACTAGCATGCTCCACACCTCAAAGAACACTTGGAAAATAAGTGTAACTACTAACACGATCAGATCTGACATGATTTTCTCCCCTTTTAACCGGTTTGGGCTCATCTGAGAAGTATGCAGCAAGTGCAGAGACAGGGGTCTACTGACATTAGCAATATTCGAACAATTGTTGGAACCAGCACTGCAGCGTGATGGCACACTTCAGTGCTCTATTTTAATGCACTGCGTGGTCTTGCACTGGTGACCACGAATAACTTACACAGTGTAGATAGGACCACGATTTTTGATGCAGGCGTCTTCAACGAGATTTGGATTTCGTTGGTATAGTTTCATAAATACTTCACTCAGAACAAATTTTGTTACAGTTTGTTTGCAGAAATTGGAAAGAATATGTGTTAGAGATTTAGCACATAAATATCTTCGGAAGAATTTGATCAGGTTTTAGTAAAAATGGCAAAACACGATTGAATCCACGATTGTTGCTCACACCTGTATATAGCCATACGCTTTCCCGTTGGTTATATACCAGGGTTGAACGGTTTTAACCACCCGGTTTTAACCTGGTTAAAACCGGGCTCATTTTCCCTGAAAAAAGATGAAAGCCCAGTCAAAACCTAATTTAGTGATAATTGTATGCAATATTTCTGTAATTAATTGTTAATTACTATAAAAGCAATGCAAGTGTCAAAATATATGTTCAATATGAATAAGAGATGGTGTTCGATTGAACCGGTCTGCCAGGGAGTAAAGTGTAAAGCACTTTGAGCAGTCCTGAGGACTGGATACTGCGCTATATAAGACCTTACCTTTACCTTTATTGCTTGTGTGCACTGGACCATGAAGACAAAAGATATTTTTTCTCACTTCATTATAAGGAGTACAAGCTACTCTACCTGAGCCACACATTATGTTTGGTGTGAGCCTGACCTCAATACTGTTCGTCGATCTCTGTTTTATTTTTATTTCTCCTAACTGTCTTTGCACTGCCTTCAAGTATCTGATATCTACTAACCACCTCCCCCCTCAGTGTTTCCACCAGCAGGGTAAAAGGGTAAAATTTTGTACCCAAAAAGTAATTCTGGGGTACAGATACATACCTAAAATAAATCCAGATTTTTAATTTTTTTTTAATATTCTGTGCAATGAAACTCATACTAGATGACGTTTTTAAAGGTGAAGAATGAGCCCGTGCCAACATGTTTATGCTGGCTATTCTGTGATTGGTTAAACGTGGTATTCACGGTGGGATTTAAACCTTCACCCCAGGATAGAATGTGGTGTACCGGTATATTGGTAGGCTTACTGTAACGAGTACGGAGTGCTGTCATGGCTGTACACGTTTCGCGATGGTTTTGTGTATTCATTGTTTCTTCATCATGAATCGGACTATTTATTCTTGCAAGTTTACAATTTTCCTTCAGACTTACATTTATTATTCATTCTCCTACGAAACATGGAAATGATCATCATGAGCCGGGTGGGATTTCCGACTCCAAGTGCCAGGAAATCACTTCTCCAAGCATCTAGAAATCGCCCATCAAGTAGGCGCCCGTGGCAGGCTTAGCCTGCCAATTCCGCAGTCTTAAAATTGACTAACTCCGTACCTAAATTATTTTTTCTGGCGGAAACCCTGCCTCTCTGTCCTTTGCTCTCATTCTCCACCCCTCTCCTATAGGTTGGTTCAATAATTTTGGATTCTTGTTAAGCCAATGGCTTCATATTCAAGCTGCCGCGAGTGTTGCACAGAGTTTGGCTTTGGATGACAATCATGTTCTTCTTTTCTTTCTCATGTTTCCTTTGATTGATTGATAATTTTATTTTCACCCAGTAACATGCCCAGTTTACACTATTTTCGATGGCCGAGCCATTTATGCATCATTTACATAAATCATACAACCCACATTAACATAATATATGTACAAACGATTAAAATTTAAAAAAAATACAAAAATAATAATTAAATACATAATAAATATAAATAAATTAAATCATGACATACATGAAACAGTTACAAACAAAGTACATTTAAGATGTACAAGTATGAGGTTTAGCTCCTGTGTTGGTGCACTGCTCTTTCTGTTGATGCGTCTTCTACCGTCCTCCATCTGTCAAATTCCTAGCCGGGGAGTCCTTCCTTGTGAGCTGTGTTCTTTTCCCCTGCGGCCTTGATCTTTCTCTCCATCTGCACTCTTTCATAGCCTATCGTCATTCGTAACACTTCCCATCATCTAGGTTCTGATTAATCATCCTGCTAAGCCGACCTTCATCCTGATCTCCTCCTACGCATACAGTCATCTTACTTATGTACACCCACTTTGCTCCTGGTCAGTCTAACTATATCTAGTATAACTGAGCTAGCAGGTGCATGCGTGCGTGCGTGCGTGCGTGCGTGCGTGAGTGCGTGCGTGAGTGCATGTGTGCAAATGATGTCGATAACAACATCTCAATATAAGATTTGCTAGGGTGTCTTGTAAAAGTTATTTTGAAAACATATTTGGAATACTTCCCAGTGTATTTGTCTTTAAATACTTTTGCATTTCGTTGCATTTGAACCCCTCAAGAGAATTTGTATCAGTTGGTATTTAAATACATTTAAATGTTAAGCTTTTTCCTCATAGACTCTTTGCATCTCTGACACCTTTATTTTTTCAAAATTCCTTGTTTGTTGAGGGTTCTTCCTGGCTTTAGGGTTCATACTGTATGTTAGACAGACGTAAATCAATTGTTCGTTGTTCATAACGTTAGGTATATTTTCTGTGATTGTTCCGAGGACCACCAATCAGTCAATCAGCTGGGGACATTTTACCTAATTAACTTGTATTGCCATGAAAAACTTCAACAAAACATTAGTACAAATATTTGGGAAGCCATCATCTGCATTTGCATTTATCTACCACCATCCAGAGTATGAGCCCTTTCGTTAGTGTCGTCTAGTTATTAATGCTACGCTACCAGAACGCAAATTGGTGAAATACTGAGCACTCCCTGCAGATACGCGGGGGCGCATGCAGCGCTTCTGGAGGGTGCACTCCACGGAAGGGTCTGACAAAGAGATGATGCTGGATGATGAGGCTGAGGCTCTGGGCCTGGAGGAGATCCCAGAGTTGCTCTCCCTTCTCCCTGACCTCACTGGGAAGGATGTCATCGAATTGGGAGCCGGCATTGGGTATGTTGCGATTGCATTCTTGTTATCATTAGAATTTGAATAATAATAATATACATTTGTACCGGGCGGAATGTGTTAAAGGGATGTGATCCATTCATTTTTATTGTAAAATTGTGTAAATAATACGACATGTGGAGCACAGTGGCTAGAGCATCGGACTCTCAGTAGAGAGAACTTGGTTCAAATCCTGACCTGACGTGTCGAACCTTGGGCAAATTCGTTCACTCTATGTTGCTTCAGTTCACTCAGCTATATGAATGAGTACCTGGCCATAGACAATTGTGGATATTTGTGTATGAATAATCTTCATACGTTATTTGCATCGTAGCTGAATGCATCCCAGAGAAGTTGAGATGGTGTTCGATTGAACATGTCTGCCAGGGAGTAAAGTGTAAAACGCTTTGACCAGTTAAAAAAACTGGATACTTTGCTATATAAAAAACTTACCTTTTTAAACTATATTATATGTCCTTTGGATTGAAGTGACGATCTGGTTTCTTGGTTATTCATGTTGGGTATATTTACATCTCAACAAACTTGCTTGTTTTTTCTCTATAATTTCGACCTTGTCTCGTGGCCTTCTTCAGCAGACTGAATTTACTGTTGTGTCACATGACCTATGTCATGTGACACCACATATATTATATGTAATCTAACATACTTACTGCCCAAATATGTTTTAACGAATCAGACACACCTTTTTAATTAATCAGTTCTGTGTTTACAAAAATTGCTCAGCTGTCTCTCAAATCACCGTAAATAGCAAGCTCAGATAATTCTGTGAAAGGTTGTGACCTGACGGCGTAATGTGTGATGTACATATCCATCTCATTTGTAAGCAGACCAGAGGCCACGCCTTCAGATGTGGCGTGCTGCCATCCATATAAACAAACTGCTTCCTACAAAAACATTTAAATTTCAACAACAAACAATAGGTTATTATAACATATTTGCAGTCGGTCGGTATGTTGTTATAGATATAGTTTGTATTGTGCAACATAATTTTGTGACAAAAACCAGTGGGCATCCTCCCATTAACTGAGACAGTTCAAGAGAATGACGATTTATTTGTGTGCATTACGTTGTGTATGTTCACTTCATTATTATTAATAAATTATATCATGACATTTGACAGCAAAATAATACAATTTTTGTACTGCAAGTATTTATTTTAAAAAGAACTATCGAAATTTTGTTTGTACAAATTCGTTAAAATAATATTAGTATAATTTCATAACTCAACATATTTCATTTATAATTTCTCAGGTATTAATAATTGTTGATAGTATGAAAGCTCTCCCAACCACTACATTTATTCAGAGCAAAGAAACATTTGAAAAAATCAAAGACTGGCACTGAGGCCAGTTTCAACCCATGCTATGGGGAGAAAGAGCAATGTTAACTAATTTTGCATGTATTCTTGCAGGCGATTCACTGGCGAACTTTCAAAACGGTCTAAGAGTGTTCTGGCAGTCGACTTCATAGAGAAGTTTATCAAACTAAACGAGGAGCAAACTAAGGATTGCAGCAACATCGAATATCTGTCAGCAGATGTCACAAAACTTGACAGACCTGCAGAGAGGTAACTGGTACTCGTTCATCTTTAAAGGTGTGATTTTTGTTCGATACTAACAAAAATCAAAACTGTTGTTAGTGTGAATAGTTTGGCTACTTCCAGAAAGGTCACATCTGAAAAGGCAAAGCTTGTAAATGTCAGCATCTGTCAATTAAAATAAACAATTTGGAAAATTATTGTTCGTCAACGTAGGTATTTTTATCGCACATTGTCGTCAATATTCCGTTTGTTACCGAGTTTTAGATTGTGTTATTGTTCACATCATTTGCTGCCCTGCTTATGTGTGGCATAATCAAAAATGTCTACTGGAGTTTGTTGTTCTTTCGCAGGCAGATAGAAATTTCCAAAACATTCTACAGGATTAGTAAATGCAATTTGTACAGATGGTCTCACTATAAGTCTTGCAGTGTTTCAGAAACAAATTTTTTGTAATTTAGTCATGCAGTGAATCAAACTTGACATTTCTTATAACAATTACAAATTAATAAACATTATTATATTATAATACAGTGAAACCCTGCTATTCTATACGGAAATACTGAGGGACCGTCCTAGGTTGACCTTAATTGTGCGGTGACTATTACCAAGGTGACCGTAAAGCGATATTATAATTTTATTAATCCTTTGGGCTGAAGGTCCAACGGACTATTGCCATCGTTATAATTAATTGGTTGCTTTGTTTCCATTAACAGCGTAGACGTGATTTTCTCAAACTGGCTGTTCATGTATCTGGATGATGAAGAACTGTACAAAGTTTTGAACAAATTGTTGTTGTGGTTAAGAGAAGGGGGATACCTGTTCTTCCGCGAGTCATGTTTCCACCCATCAGGTATATCTGTGTGTTATGTCATGTCTTTTTGTATTAGAATGTATTTGCTGACATGCCACATTTTCCTGGTTGAAATCCGTATTTTTGACTTGAAATTCTGTATCGATCCCTATTATATTTTTCATTGTTTAAACAGCCTATGGCAAATCTATTCCAACTAGTCTCTTTTAATAAATATTTGATGTTTGAGTGGTTGGGACTTGATAATTTACTGATGACTTAAACTGACCTACCTACCTGTTGCCTAGCAGCAATCTCTGACATGCTTTCAAAATGGACTCCACACAAATGCAGCTGTCGGACATTTGTTGTATATTCTGTTGAAATTCTGGCTGCAAATGTTTTGTTTTACTTTGTGACAAAAAATAAGACAGAGTTGTTTAAGTGAGAACTGCCTGGAGAAAGATTGGCTCAGCAGATATCCCTGCCACCCTCATAATGTAAAGCACATTAATAGAGTAATAGCAGCCATGTCACTGAGTTAGGCAGTGTAAGAAAAAAGTGGATTAATATTCTGAAACAAACATAATGTTAATCATTAGTTTTGTTACCATGAAACATATTAATTACATGCAGTACAACTACTTTTAAATAACGTTGCAGGAAACATCAAGAGATCTGACAATCCTACGTACTACAGGCGTCCTGGAATCTACTGCTCCATGCTTCGTACAGTTTCAGCAATACAGGGCGGTCTCAATTTTGGACTTGACTTGATTTTCTCCAAATCTGTTCGAACTTACGTTGAGGTATGTATAATGATAATAAAATTTTTGTTATTTTCATTTCAATAACCAACATCTGGTTGCATGTTTTGTATGAAGCTGTTGATCTTTTAGACATGTATTATTCACATTTATTAGAGGTGTATCTGCTGAAAAGAAAATATCACATTTGAAAAAAATTACGAAAGGATGTTGAGCTGAATACTGCAGATAAGATATTGGGTTTGATGTCGAAGATATGTTTGTTGGTTGTACATCTCCTTGGTAACAGCGTACATTGTACCTATGCCTCCATGCCGTTGTAGTATCATTCTACCTGAAATTAAATTGAACATATTGCTAAAACAAACTCACTGGGGCAGCAATTTTGTGGCAGATGATATATTTATTTACCCCCTTTCACAAACTTCACTTACATAACTAATAACTAGGCTTTAATAGCAAAATTTATATAGGAAAATGCACACATTTTATTCATAAATTTGCAATTACGGGTCTTTCACATAACAACCCACAAAGTAAACTTAATAACAGCATCCAAACAATGCTAAACATTCACATACAACTACTGTCTAAGTGAATTTGTGGAATATACTACACTGCATTATATACAGTCGTATATCGCATTCCAAATTGTCACATTGTTGTTTAAACCAAATTATAATTTATACCATATTATATACTGATTGTTAGTATATGTATTAGAATTTGTGTGACAACCATTTATATTTGTGCAAAAATTAGAGAAAATGTTTGTCAAATGTACAAAAGTTTAAAAAGAAAGATAGAAAGTAACCATCTGGATTATCCACATGAGTCTTTGTAGATATGTCCCACTTTTGGAACTGTTTTACTCTGCAGTAGGTGTTGTTAATAATTCAGTGTTTTTACATGACGTCAATGTTATTGCTTTCTCTATGAATTGTATTGTTGTGATGTCTTTGAGACGTATAAGAGAAGTTTGACACCATACATGACAAACAGCACCCTCACTTAAGACAGGACTGTCAATGTTTTGAAAACTGCTCTCAAGATCACCCTAAATAATTTGTTGTGTGCAGCTACCTACACTTGTTATCCTATTCATGGTTATAATAATAATTAATATGTATACTAATAGTTAAAGTGGTTATAATATGTATACTAACAGTCAGAGTGGTTATAATATGTATACTAACAGTTAGAGTTTTTATAATAAGTATATTAACAGTTAGAGTGGTTATAATATGTATACTAACAGTTAGAGTGTTTATAATATGTATACTAACAGTTAGAGTGGTTATAATATGTATACTAACAGTTAGAGTGGTTATAATATGTATACTAACAGTTAGAGTGGTTATAATATGTATACTAACAGTTAGAGTGGTTATAAAATGTATACTAACAGTTAGAGTGGTTAACTAGAACATATCTACACAATGATAAGCAGACAAAATCTACTTAAGCAACAGTGCAGTAACAATCTGTCATAGGCAACACTAACCTCTTAACCTGTCGGCCTATGCAGCGTCTGGGAAAATAGGACAGCAACAAGAAAAAATGCACTTACTGTTGATCTAGTAGTCCTTCTAGCCAAGAGCTCAATGGTTTGACCTATTTTGTAACTACCGATCTGGCAAGGAACAACGATTTGATTGTTTTCTTATGGTAGTTTTTTACAGCATGTCACTAGCTCGAAGGGATCCAATGGCACCATGAACCACATGACTGTAGTGTTTGGGCAACACACCCACCCTATGGACAATATTATAATAAATTAATAACACTTAGATATGATTATATGAAAATGTCAACCTTACTGTGTTGTAGTCTGTGATATGTGTTAGTGAAAATAGCTGTATCAACATTAACATGTGTTGTATTAAGCAAGGCCAGGGTTGAATTGTTTTAACCTGGTTTAACCGGGCTCAGTTTCCCTTAAAAGTGGTTAAACCCCGGTCAAAACCTAATTTAGTGATAATTGTGTGCAATATTTCTATAATTAATTGTTAATCACTATAAAAACAATGCAATTGTCAAAATATATGTTTAATATGAATAAGAAACAGGATATCTTGAGGTATTATTGCTCATTGTATTAAAATAAAGCTGGTACAAAAAGTAGACCATAATTTTCAACAATATTTGTAAACATGTCAGAGCGGTAATCAATGTAAAGCATAAAAACTAAAAAGTATTTCATGGTTCATGCTCTGTTGTTGGTCCTGTTTTATTCTTTAGATTAACCAATTGAATTGTTTTCAAAAGATAGCCTATCTATGTTCTCATGAATGATGATTACAGATACATGGAACATTTCTTCTTCCCCTAGGTCCCTTGCGGGGTGGGGTCTCAGTTCTTTCCACCTCTCTCTCTCGTCCGCAATGGTCACCTATTCATGGCTGTTCACGCGAGCCCTCCCCAGGTCTCGTTTTATGCTGTCGTTCCATCTCAGCCTTGGTCTTCCTCTCCTTCTTCTGCCACCCTCTTCTACTTTCCACGCTCTTTTCGCCAGTCTGTCTTCACCCATTCTATGTACATGTCCTGCCCATCTTATTCTGTTACCAGCTACTTTCCTCTTTAGGTGTTTTTTCATTCCAATCTCTCTCAATTCCTTCATCTTCTTTCTATCCTCTCGCGTTATTCTACATATTCTTCTGACCCAGTTGTTTTCTGCTACATGGAACATTTACCCTACTATATTATTATATAATTTTTGATTAACTAGTTTTATTTACATTAAGTGATAATTAATGACAGTGTAAAAATTTACACCAGACAACGTATTCGAATTTGGCGTAAGCAGGCCATGTCCGTAGCGTAGATTTAGGGCCAGACAGTGGTCTATGTGAATTATTCAAGAACACGGCCACCTTTTTTTTGCCAAAATAATTTCTAGAATATTTGTGCATGTAAAGAACTTTGTAACTAGTGAATGTCGCATGTGTGTCTATTAAATTTCAGTTGTGCAGGAACAAGAATAAAATTTTCCGACACTCTAAAAATGTAAAAAATAATTATTTTCTGTCCTGTATGTTTTTGGACACCTCATTTAACTGTGAGAGATTGGATGATTGTGACCAAAACGTGCAGAGGAACCACCAATGTGTGCACTGAGACATTAACAAAATTGACATCCAGTCAATACAGCATGCCTGTTGACAGGTTTTGTTCCAACGATAACGTAGTAGGTATTTGGAGTTGCTACTTCAACATGTTGTAGTTAGCAAGTGCTGTTATCTTGAAATGTTATAGTTTTTCTAGTTCAGGGGATCCAGCACCCCAGTGGACATCCAGTTACCCCCAGGGGAACCCCAGCAATTATACAAATTACTTTGAAATGGGAAAGAAGCACAAGCAATATGTGGACATTATGGAGTGCCTTCTGCTGAAAATGTTTTGGGAACCCCTGGTCTAGTTAACATCTATATGTGACCCATCTTAAAAAAATGAGTCGCATGTTGGACATTTTTTATATTGAGTTATTAGTAGCGTTGGAAAGAGCAGAATCTCTGCTTTCACGTGATCTATCATGTAAGACGATATCTTAATTCTAACTGAAGGTATGGCTTAACAAACACATGTTGTGTAAAAACCTTCAAACCCCCAAAACGGCCGTCAAAGTTGATGCAAAATATTCCTTGTTTCATTAAATGTACCTTAGTTACCCTGTACAGATCTTGCTCAAAGTTGGAATACTCGAAGATAATGTAATTCTCAAGACATTGTGTTAATATGAATACAACATCTTTGTTAGAAAAAAGTAGCATATTAATTTAATAATATAACTACCACCATTGTTAAGAAAAGCGAAAACCTGCACTATTATTATACCTTGGTTAGCAAGGACACATCTGGCTGAAATTTGGGTAACTCGCAGATAATGGCATTCTCGTGGTGATATCCTATTAATATGAAAACAAAATATTTTTTGGAAATATTTAACAATACAATTAATTGCCACCCTTATTGTGAAAAGCGACAACCTGCAGCACTATTATACCTTAGTTAGCATGGACATATCTGGCTAAAATTTGTAACACTTGAAGATAATGGCACTCTTGTGACATTCAATTACTATGAAAACAAATCTTTGTTTGAAATAATTAGCAATAACATTAATTGCATATGTAATTACTGCCATTGATAACAAAAGCAAAAACCTGCACCACCGTTATACCTTAGATGGCATGGACATATCTGGCTGAAGTTTTGACAACTTGAAGACAGTGGCATTCTCATGATATTCTGTTAATAGGAAAACAAGATCTTTGTTAGAAAATAATTGCTTGTGTAATAACATTGTTAAGAAAAATGAAGACAGGCAACACTACTACACCAATGTATACGTAATTTTTCGAGACAGTTGTCATTAGTATCTGTAACAAAGGTGGGTCAGTAAGAATGTTTTAAACTGTCAATCTGTGCGCCATCACTTCCATCCGAATTTTACAGCTTCGCCACATTAAACGCCAGTCTTCGCGTCTTCCTAATCGCTATGTGGGTCAGCACTGACGCGGTGGAAATACACAGTGCGCATGTGTGTGTTTACAGATTATGTAAATGACCCATAATTGAATCAATGAGAACAGCTGCCTGGGTCACGCAGTTGCCGTTGCTACCACGTGATCCGAATTGTTTGCACAACTGGCCAAAACAGGGGGCGTCTACAAAGCACTCTGGAGGTCACAGAATATAGTTATTAGCAGATTTATGCCCATATATGGGAAGATGACACGTCAAGCTTCGTGGTGGTATCCAATATGTTAAGAGCGTCCCAAAATTAGCGGCTGCGAACGGGTGCAATTACTGGCATTTTCGGCTTTATTTTAAGGAAAGCGAGCGGAACACTTTGTATAGCTCTAAAAAATCGCTTTAAAATACACAAAACAGAGTTAATTAAAGGTAGCTAGAGTAGCAATCAATAAAACGAATACCAAAGAATAATTTTCAGGGGAAATCTCAAAATCGATGGATTCGCGATTGTTTCACATAAACGGCATTTACGGAAAATCAGTTTTGCCGACATCCGACTCATTTCGTTAAGATGGGTCACATATGTTAATACGCTAGCTTTGGATCATTGCAAGTATATTTCCTCCCAGGCACCACAGTCCACTCACCTCTTTCTGTGTTCATTTGCTTCCGTTGTCCATTCGCCTCTGTTCCACCAATTGGTACTGCAGTTCAGAAAACACAACGATAGTTATTTCGAGTTATTCGCTTTAATTGCTTACCTGTTTTTTGATATGCTATGCTTTTCTGGACGGCCTTTCTCTTACCTTAGAAAATTGTGTGTTGACGAATTATCCAGATGGCGCCACATTGAACAAGTGGTTTGTTGCTTTGTGGGTGGACGTAAGCTGGTGAATTATTATTAACGTAAATGTCATACTTAACTAAGACCATTATCAAAATTTGTTGTTAATAAGAGTTGTTAATCAGCCTAATGTAACCATTTGTTGTTGTTGTTATTAACATGTTTAATTAGTTAACTTGAATGATGCAGGGTACCAACATATGGTTTAGGTTAAGGTATGACATCTGTTCCTCTGTTACTAACAATATTGTTGTTAATATAAGAATAAACGTGTTAAATGTATATTGTCCACCATGCTGCATTTAATAAGGCTGTACCTTGCAATTGTATTTTTTGAAGGTTACACCCAGGTAAATGGTCAATTTAAGCAAAACATTCTGTTTGTAAACTTGTTCTTATGTGCATAACCAAATTGGGACTAGTAGAGCGGGAGCCCAAAGTTGTTCCCATAGATAAATCAATTTCTTGGGCCCACCCCTGACCCCGCAGCAGCTCATGTTTATGATGTCAGGGGAAAGTCGTTAGTTCAGTCTATAGGGTCAAACATTTGGCATCGTTTACGTAAATAAAAGCTCTGGGCTCACGGTCTGTAAGTTCAACTGATTCACCAACCTTCCTACCAATAATTACGTAACAAAACAGTTAACCTCTCTTTATCACAAAGTAGAGCACAAATGTAGCACAACTAACATGACGTTAATTAAAATGATGCAACCGGGAACAAAATGTCTGTTTACAGAGGAAGAACAACAGCAATCAGATCTGCTGGTTGACGTGCAAGGTGCAGAGAGAAACGAAGAAAACGTACATACCGGACGGCTTCACAACGTTCCAGGAGTTCCTCGACAGTCAGCAGTACAGCCACAACAGCATCCTGCGGTACGAACGAATCTTTGGGCGCAACTACGTGAGCACGGGAGGCAAGGAGACAACGGAGGTGGGTGCAGATGGTTTGACCATCAAGGAGTTGTGTTGTCGTTAAAAACTGTCTGTGAATATGCTAATTTTGGAGCGTTGTAAGTGGATCTCCTCTGAGGTGCCAAGATCCATTCACCTCTTCCTAAGTTCCTTCACTTCATTTAAACGTTGGTGTCTTATCTACCAATTGGCGATGTATTTCAGAAAATATAACAGTAGTTATTTATAGTTATTTACTTATGTTTTTTTGATACGTGCTACTTATCTAGATTGTCTTTCTCCTATCTGGGAGAAGAGAGTTATCAGACGGTACCATTGTAACAGTGTTAGTTCATTCCCTTGGTTTGGCGCCCAGTGTGTCAATATAAACTAGTAATGTTTAATTACTTTACTTTATGTTTCTGGTTTAGACTTCAAACACATGTAGCCAGTTTTGCATTATCCTCTTTAAAGTGTCACCCAATGAATATAATAATGGTCGCTGAAGGTGAGCACAAGTCGATAAAGGTCAACATTTTATGTAGGCAGTAGGGCATGGGGATCGCGTGGGGTCAATGGTTCAATTATGTTTCTTTCATATAGTGTCATTCTACGATATTTTGCGGCCGTCCCATGTGGTTTTCCATAGGCCGTCCCATGTGGTTTTCCATAGGCCGTCCCATGTGGTTTTCCATAGGCGATGATGCTAATGTTTCTCCACGCTGTTTCTAAGATAACAGATGTGATACATCCAAATCATCATCTTAGAAACAATGGAAAAACAAATGAGTCATCCCAAAGACTGCAAGACTGATAGTTAGATGGCGTGAGTGGGTGAGTGATCCTGTGTGAACAGATAGTTAGATGGCGTGAGTGGGTGAGTGATCCTGTGTGAACAGATAGATAGATGGCGTGAGTGGGTGAGTGATCCTGTGTGAACAGATAGTTAGATGGCGTGAGTGGGTGAGTGATCCTGTGTGAACAGATAGTTAGATGGCGTGAGTGGGTGGGTGATGCTGTGTGAACAGATAGTTAGATGGCATGAGTGGGTGGGTGATGCTGTGTGAACAGATAGTTAGATGGCGTGAGTGGGTGAGTGATGCTGTGTGAACAGATAGTTAGATGGCGTGAGTTGGTGATCCTGTGTGAACGCTGTAGGAGCTGGTGAAGGTCTTGAAACTGAAGGAAGGGCAGACAGTGCTGGACATTGGCTGTGGCATTGGTGGGAGCGCCTTCTACATGGCCAAGGTCAGTGTTTACAGCAACAGTGGACAATCTCCACGCCACGCACACACAACACATCATAGAGAGTAACTCTTACCTCTCCATCCCATTGTTTTAAAATCAAAGTTGTCTTAATAGTCATGCTGTTTGTGTTATAAAAATGCCTGTGTTAGATGCATTTTGTGTGTGTTAATATGCATCTGTTCTTTTGCGTGAATTATGATTTACACACTATTACGCACCTGAATAATGAACACAAGTAATTTGTTTTGCTTCATTCCAGTTGTTCCATAATGTATTTATATAACTATGTGGCCTGCTATGCTTCTATACTGAACCTGGTGTAACAATAAAGATTATTATCTGTGTGTGCCTGCATGCATGGATGCGTGTGTGCATTTCAACAGATTTTGCTTTGTTATCTACAAACTATTCAGTAAAGATTTGACGTGTATGTGATTTGTAGACGTACAATGTGAATGTATATGGCCTGGATCTGTCTGCCAACATGGTAGAGATAGCCCTGGAGAGATTAACTGGCATTGGGGACAGCAGGGTATGAACTATGTACTCATTGTATGTCATATATCTATATGCACTCTGTAACATTTTTACATTATTTTCTATCTTTGTATCAATCTAACAGTTTTAGTATACCTAGTAGTTTTGTAAAAAATAATACCTTTCCGAATTGTGTACCATCAGAATCAGAACGGATGGTGGCGGAGTGGCTCAAATAACAGGCAGCGTCAGATTATTTGGATTAATCCAACAGTGTAATGTAATTGTACTTGGAAGTGTACATGATAAGTTTATGTTTTAAAGTACATGTACCAAAAACCCTATAAATTAAGACTAGACAAGTCAATAGTTATTGGTTGACTGCTATGACACATTGTGGCTGGGTTCAACTCGCTAAGCAACAGCAGTGTTGACAACTGGGAGAGAACAAATCTATGGGGCAGAAATTGTTTAGGTGAGCTTTCAAGCTGATGATGGCCCATAGATTTTTTGTTTTTTGAATTTCATATGGGGACAGTAGGATGAGGATCTTGAGGGGGGCTCCATATTTTTAAAAAGTTGTACCTGAATTTGCAACAGTGGAATGAAATGTTTTCCTGTATCTTCTTAAAGATAATAAATTTATTATTGCAATCTACAAATAAATCATTAGGTGTATTTGCTTTTACTTCTAAATTAATGCTGTTATTATGAGTATGTAATCCTGCATTGTGTTACTGTGTGATGTTAAAAATTACATCACACCATATCCACAAAGCAGCAACATTTCATCAATTAAATAGCTATGCACACATGTTAGTAACTCTAAAAGTAAAAACAATTGCTATCTACACTCCAAGACATTTTTGTAGATTACAATATTATCTTTACAGAAAATATAAGAAAAAATGTAATTCCACCGTTGCAAACTTCAGATACAGCCATTATAAATATTGAGCCCACCCAAGATCCCCATCCCATTATTCCCCCGGCCGAAACTCAAAAAACTTTAAATCTAAGAACAGCCCAAATCAGTCATGTCCCACTGGGCAACAAGGCTCTTGTTGAATAAGTTAACTATCTCCATACTTGTACGTCTTAATATATAGGGTCTTTGCTTGTACTTGATCTAAAGTACTCGTATTTGGAATTGTACTTGGATCATATGTACTTGATGACAATCCTGCGGGAACCGTGTCAAGTTATAATCAAAGCACTTGACCGAACTAGTCAGTCCTGCGTGTCTTGCCTACAGGTGCAGTTTGAAGTGTCGGATGCGACGAAGCGTGAACTTCCAGCTGCCTCGTACGACGTCGTATACAGTCGTGACACCATCTTACACATTGAGGACAAGAAGGCCCTCTTCACAAGGTTCCTGGTATGTAGCTGAATATTCTATCCTCGTTGCAGAAATGTCATCTACAGAATTTGATTAATGTACTATTCTGTATACTTATTTTTATTAACATTAATTTAGATATCGTTTTTAATATGGTTATTTCATACCAATTGCATCGACAGTGGAGCAAACATAACATCACAGAGGCGCCCTCTGGAGAAACACCCGCTAGAAAAGCATATCACAAATACATAAGTAAATAGCTCTAAATAATTATCTTTGTATTAAAAAAATAATAATATGTGAATTTATGCGAAGAACTAGGTTGCATTTTAAATATTTGCTCAAACAGTGTCAACAAAGAGAAGAAATGGCTCGCGCAAATGCCATGGCTAAATCCATGCATACGAAAGATACAGCTTCTTTTTGGAAAAATGTGTCCAAAATGTACAAGAAAGTTTTTGCTAATGCTTCTATTATCAATGGGGCTAGGAACCCGCGTTCCATTTCCGCCATGTGGAAACACATTTTGAATCACTGTTAAATAGTGTCACTTCAGATGTAAATGTACAAAATGTAAAAAAGCATGTACACAATACTGGGAATGTGTGTAACGACAATGATGTACACATTACACCTTGCATGGTGCAGAATGCTATAGACAGTGACATACACGTTACACCTTGCATGGTGCAGAATGCTATAGACAATGACATACTCGTTACACCTTGCATGGTGCAGAATGCTATAGACAATGACATACTCGTTACACCTTGCATGGTGCAGAATGCTATAGACAATGACATACACGTTACACCTTGCATGGTGCAGAATGCTATAGGCAATGACATACACATTACAAGTTGCATGGTGCAGAATGCTATAGACAATGACATACACGTTACACGTTGCATGGTGCAGAATGCTATAGGCAATGACATACACGTTACACCTTGCATGGTGCAGAATGCTATAGACAATGACATACACATTACACCTTGCATGGTGCAGAATGCTATAGGCAATGACATACACGTTACACGTTGCATGGTGCAGAATGCTATAGGCAATGACATACACATTACACCTTGCATGGTGCAGAATGCTATAGGCAATGACATACACGTTACACCTTGCATGGTGCAGAATGCTATAGACAATGACATACACATTACACCTTGCATGGTGCAGAATGCTATAGGCAATGACATACACGTTACACCTTCCATGGTGCAGAATGCTATAGGTAATGACATACACGTTACACGTTGCATGGTGCAGAATGCTATAGGCAATGACATACACGTTACACCTTGCATGGTGCAGAATGCTATAGACAATGATGTACACATTACACGTTGCATGGTGCAGAATGCTATAGACAACGACATACACATTACACATTGCATGGTGCAGAATGCTATAGACAACGACATACACATTACACCTTGCATGGTGCAGAATGCTATAGACAACGACATACACATTACACCTTGCATGGTGCAGAATGCTATAGACAACGACATACTCGTTACACCTTGCATGGTGCAGAATGCTATAGACAACGACATACTCGTTACACCTTGCATGGTGCAGAATGCTATAGACAATGACATACTCGTTACACCTTGCATGGTGCAGAATGCTATAGGCAATGACATACACATTACACCTTGCATGGTGCAGAATGCTATAGGCAAGGACATACACATTACACCTTGAATGGTGCAGAATGCTATAGGCAACGACATACACATTACACCTTGCATGGTGCAGAATGCTATAGGCAACGACATACACATTACACCTTGCATGGTGCAGAATGCTATAGACAATGACATACACATTACACCTTGCATGGTGCAGAATGCTATAGGCAATGACATACACATTACACCTTGCATGGTGCAGAATGCTATAGGCAAGGACATACACATTACACCTTGAATGGTGCAGAATGCTATAGGCAACGACATACACATTACACCTTGCATGGTGCAGAATGCTATAGGCAACGACATACACATTACACCTTGCATGGTGCAGAATGCTATAGGCAAGGACATACACATTACACCTTGCATGGTGCCGAATGCTATAGCCAACGACATAAACATTACACCTTGCCTGGTGCAGAATGCTATAGGCAACGACATACACATTACACCTTGCATGGTGCCGAATGCTATAGACAACGACATACACATTACACCTTGCATGGTGCAGAATGCTATAGGCAACGACATACACATTACACCTTGCATGGTGCCGAATGCTATAGACAACGACATGCACATTACACCTTGCATGGTGCCGAATGCTATAGACAACGACATACACATTACACCTTGCATGGTGCCGAATGCTATAGACAACGACATGCACATTACACCTTGCATGGTGCCGAATGCTATAGACAACGACATGCACATTACACCTTGCATGGTGCCGAATGCTATAGCCAACGACATAAACATTACACCTTGCATGGTGCCGAATGCTATAGACAACGACATACACATTACACCTTGCATGGTGCAGAATGCTATAGGCAACAACATACACATTACACCTTGCATGGTGCCGAATGCTATAGACAACGACATACACATTACACCTTGCCTGGTGCAGAATGCTATAGACAACGACATACACATTACACGTTGCATGGTGCAGAATGCTATAGACAACGACATGCACATTACACCTTGCATGGTGCCGAATGCTATAGCCAACGACATAAACATTACACCTTGCATGGTGCCGAATGCTATAGACAACGACATACACATTACACCTTGCATGGTGCAGAATGCTATAGGCAACAACATACACATTACACCTTGCATGGTGCCGAATGCTATAGACAACGACATACACATTACACCTTGCCTGGTGCAGAATGCTATAGACAACGACATACACATTACACGTTGCATGGTGCAGAATGCTATAGACAACGACATGCACATTACACCTTGCGTGGTGCCAAATGCTATAGACAACGACATAAACATTACACCTTGCATGGTGCCGAATGCTATAGACAACGACATACACATTACACCTTGCCTGGTGCAGAATGCTATAGACAACGACATACACATTACACGTTGCATGGTGCCGAATGCTATAGACAACGACATAAACATTACACCTTGCATGGTGCCGAATGCTATAGACAACGACATACACATTACACCTTGCATGGTGCAGAATGCTATAGACAATGACATGCACATTACACGTTGCATGGTGCAGAATGCTATAGACAATGACATACACATTACACGTTGCATGGTGCAGAATGCTATAGACAACGACATACACATTACACCTTGCCTGGTGCAGAATGCTATAGACAACGACATACACATTACACGTTGCATGGTGCCGAATGCTATAGACAACGACATAAACATTACACCTTGCATGGTGCCGAATGCTATAGACAACGACATACACATTACACGTTGCATGGTGCAGAATGCTATAGACAACGACATGCACATTACACCTTGCATGGTGCAGAATGCTATAGACAACGACATACACATTACACCTTGCATGGTGCCGAATGCTATAGACAACGACATGCACATTACACGTTGCATGGTGTCAAATGCTATAGACAACGACATGCACATTACACCTTGCATGGTGCAGAATGCTATAGACAACGACATACACATTACACCTTGCATGGTGCCGAATGCTATAGACAACGACATGCACATTGCACCTTGCGTGGTGCCGAATGCTATAGACAACGACATGCACATTACACGTTGCATGGTGCCGAATGCTATAGACAACGACATGCACATTACACGTTGCATGGTGCCGAATGCTATAGACAACGTCATGCACATTACACGTTGCATGGTGCCGAATGCTATAGACAACGACATGCACATTACACCTTGCCTGGTGCCGAATACTATAGACAACGACATGCACATTACACCTTGCGTGGTGCCGAATGCTATAGACAACGACATGCACATTACACCTTGCATGGTGCCGAATGCTATAGACAACGACATGCACATTACACGTTGCATGGTGCAGAATGCTATAGACAACGACATGCACATTACACGTTGCATGGTGCCGAATGCTATAGACAATGACATGCACATTACACTTTGCATGGTGCCGAATGCTATAGACAACGACATGCACATTACACGTTGCATGGTGCAGAATGCTATAGACTATGACATGCACATTACACTTTGCATGGTGCCGAATGCTATAGACAACGACATGCACATTACACTTTGCATGGTGCAGAATGCTATAGACAACGACATGCACATTACACGTTGCATGGTGCCGAATGCTATAGACAACGACATGCACATTACACCTTGCATGGTGCCGAATGCTATAGACAACGACATGCACATTACACCTTGCATGGTGCCGAATGCTATAGACAACGACATGCACATTACACTTTGCATGGTGCCGAATGCTATAGACAACGACATGCACATTACACTTTGCATGGTGCAGAATGCTATAGGCAACGACATACACATTACACCTTGCATGGTGCAGAATGCTATAGACAACGACATACACATTACACCTTGCGTGGTGCCGAATGCTATAGCCAACGACATAAACATTACACCTTGCATGGTGCCGAATGCTATAGACAACGACATGCACATTACACCTTGCGTGGTGCCGAATGCTATAGACAACGACATGCACATTACACCTTGCATGGTGCCGAATGCTATAGACAACGACATGCACATTACACGTTGCATGGTGCCGAATGCTATAGACAATGACATGCACATTACACTTTGCATGGTGCCGAATGCTATAGACAACGACATGCACATTACACCTTGCATGGTGCCGAATGCTATAGACAACGACATGCACATTACACGTTGCATGGTGCCGAATGCTATAGACAACGACATGCACATTACACGTTGCATGGTGCAGAATGCTATAGACAATGACATGCACATTACACTTTGCGTGGTGCCGAATGCTATAGACAACGACATACACATTACACCTTGCGTGGTGCCGAATGCTATAGACAACGACATGCACATTACACGTTGCATGGTGCCGAATGCTATAGACAACGACATGCACATTACACGTTGCATGGTGCAGAATGCTATAGACAATGACATGCACATTACACTTTGCATGGTGCCGAATGCTATAGACAACGACATACACATTACACCTTGCGTGGTGCCGAATGCTATAGACAACGACATGCACATTACACGTTGCATGGTGCAGAATGCTATAGACAATGACATGCACATTACACTTTGCATGGTGCAGAATGCTATAGACAACGACATGCACATTACACGTTGCATGGTGCAGAATGCTATAAACAATGACATGCACATTACACTTTGCATGGTGCAGAATGCTATAGACAACGACATGCACATTACACGTTGCATGGTGCAGAATGCTATAGACAATGACATGCACATTACACTTTGCATGGTGCAGAATGCTATAGACAACGACATGCACATTACACGTTGCATGGTGCAGAATGCTATAGACAATGACATGCACATTACACTTTGCATGGTGCAGAATGCTATAGACAACGACATGCACATTACACGTTGCATGGTGCAGAATGCTATAGACAACGACATGCACATTACACTTTGCATGGTGCCGAATGCTATAGACAACGACATGCACATTACACGTTGCATGGTGCCGAATGCTATAGACAACGACATGCACATTACACCTTGCCTGGTGCCGAATGCTATAGACAACGACATGCACATTACACCTTGCATGGTGCCGAATGCTATAGACAACGACATGCACATTACACGTTGCATGGTGCCGAATGCTATAGACAACGACATGCACATTACACCTTGCATGGTGCCGAATGCTATAGACAACGACATGCACATTACACCTTGCATGGTGCCGAATGCTATAGACAACGACATGCACATTACACCTTGCATGGTGCCGAATGCTATAGACAACGACATGCACATTACACCTTGCATGGTGCCGAATGCTATAGACAACGACATGCACATTACACGTTGCATGGTGCCGAATGCTATAGACAACGACATGCACATTACACCTTGCATGGTGCCGAATGCTATAGACAATGACATGCACATTACACCTTGCATGGTGCCGAATGCTATAGACAACGACATGCACATTACACCTTGCGTGGTGCCGAATGCTATAGACAACGACATGCACATTACACCTTGCGTGGTGCAGAATGCTATAGTCAACGACATGCACATTACACCTTGCATGGTGCCGAATGCTATAGACAACGACATGCACATTACACCTTGCATGGTGCAGAATGCTATAGACAACGACATGCACATTACACCTTGCATGGTGCCGAATGCTATAGACAACGACATGCACATTACACCTTGCATGGTGCCGAATGCTATAGACAACGACATGCACATTACACGTTGCATGGTGCAGAATGCTATAGACAACGACATGCACATTACACGTTGCATGGTGCCGAATGCTATAGACAACGACATGCACATTATACCTTGCATGGTGCCGAATGCTATAGCCAACGACATAAACATTACACCTTGCATGGTGCCGAATGCTATAGACAACGACATGCACATTACACCTTGCATGGTGCCGAATGCTATAGACAACGACATACACATTACACCTTGCATGGTGCCGAATGCTATAGACAACGACATGCACATTACACCTTGCATGGTGCCGAATGCTATAGACAACGACATACACATTACACCTTGCATGGTGCCGAATGCTATAGACAACGACATGCACATTACACCTTGCATGGTGCCGAATGCTATAGACAACGACATGCACATTACACCTTGCGTGGTGCCGAATGCTATAGACAACGACATGCACATTACACCTTGCGTGGTGCAGAATGCTATAGTCAACGACATGCACATTACACATTGCATGGTGCCGAATGCTATAGACAATGACATGCACATTACACCTTGCATGGTGCAGAATGCTTTAGGCAAACTGAAGTCTGGTGAAGCATGTGGTAATGATGGGCTATCTGCAGAACATTTTATTCATCCAGACAGGCGCATCACTATATTATTGTTCATTTTTTACACTGATGTTATCTCACATGGGTATCTGCCTGATGACTTATAAAAACTATTATTATACCCTTGGTGAAAAACAAGTCTGGTGACACAAGAGATGTCAACAACTACAGACCGTTAGCACTGGTCACGGTTGCTTCTAAGATCTTTGAAATAGTATTACTTGAACTTATGGAATCTTACCTTGATACAACAGACAATCAGTTTTGATTCAAGAAGGACCATTCTGCTGATCATTGTATATATTGTGGTAAAGAACGAACGGGTAATTAGTGGTAACTTACGTGGCTTGCTCTTTATGTTCGGTTGCTGCGTTGCTTTCTGTGGTCGCCGTTGATCCTGAGCTGGCACATCGGAGGTAGGATGTCTTGCTCGGGTGGATCGGTGTGGCGTGCTTGGTATAGGTGTGGTTGGGGTTTATATACAGGGCTGGGGTATTGGTGTGCAGTGGTGTGTGCAAGGGGTAGTGGATGGTTGGCGATGAGTAGTGCTGCCATATGGTGACTACCACATTCCTCCCTCCTTATGATGTCAGATCGCCAACCATATATTCAACTTGAATTCCATTTTTAAATTTAATATAATTATGTAAGTAATAATTAACAAATTAGTCAATCAAACAACCTAGTCAATTTAATAAACCCAATGAATTTAATAATCGTTACAATAATTATACACCGTGTATAATGAACGTATTGCCAGTGATTGTTGTGAACAGGGTTAGTACAATAAACATTCAAAAACTAAAACTCTTTATAACATAGTAATGTGGTGGGTAACAAAATGTTGTTGCACTAGTCTTATTTGACCAGGCAGTGCAAGTGCAGGGTCCTGTTGACAGCATAAGAGGGCTGATGCCCGGCTGTCATGATATTTGCGTTCTACACCTTATAGAACGCCTGTGCGTTGAGGGTGGCCACGCGAAGCACTACCCAGCTTGGCAGATTGCGCAGTGCTGCAATGTACCGTGCCTGATGCACCAGCTCATATGGGTGTCAGTTGTTATGACCCCGTGGTGACAACAGGGGGCATCTGTTTCCAACACCAGTCGGTATAGGTCGATCTGTCGTGCCAGTTCGCTAAATCCTGGCGCGGACACCGACTTGTTGGTGATTCCAAAAATACTGTTGGTAAACTGCCGTACCCACTGCCTGTAGTCTGTCAGACTACCGGTGAAGCAGTGCACATGTATAAGTTGGCGTTGATGTGTGTGCCTTTCTAATATTGCCAGAGCTTCACACATGACACTCGAGAAAGGAACGCGTGCGTTCCCACGCAGGTGGAGAACCAGCGGCTTTTCCAACTCCTTAGCCAAGGCAATATGCTTTTCTAGCAATAGTCGTTGGCTGGGAAGCGAATGTAGTGGCTCCGTATAATCGAGGCCACATTCGCCTATCGCCGTGCAGTCAGGACCGCAGATCTTGGCTTGCACCCTGTCCCATGATTCATTATCAAGCGACTTTGCCAGTCGAGGGTGAACACCGTATGTGGTTTTTATAACCACTGTCTGATGACTGACGGTGACCCCCTTTATGACTGGTCGCAACCAGTCGTCTGGAAAGACGCGGTTATCCACCAGTATGACCTTACTATCACCTCGCCAAAGGGAGAAGGCCGTTTCCCACGCTGGGACAGGTTCCGTGATAAAATCAAATGGGACAGCAGTTCTCTCCTGGGTCCCTGTCTCCTGGTGTTTCCTCGCCCTCGTCTCCCTAGCCTGCAGTAGTTGTAGGTGGCAGTGGGCGTCCATGGCGGACTCCGTTATAATGTGAGCCTGATGGAATGAGGCAGACGGGACTAGTCATTCCCTGAAGATGTCCTGCTTGTGGGGTGGCATCTCCACCAACATCCTGCCCATGCTGTCCCAATTGAGGAGCGCCACTGGGTGATTGGGTGGACTCTGGATGTTGACGGCAGCGATGGGTCGGCCTATCATCTCAGCTACTTCATCTAACATGACTCGCAAGGCCATGTTAGATCGGGAACCCTGTTTTGGGTACCATCCTCTCTTTCTAAATAGGATGACTAGCTCCTCAAAGGTATGAATGAGGGCCATTCTCCGTGTACTCTCGAGGAGTTCGATCATGGAGTATGCCCACCTAGCGAAATATGGGGCAAACTCTCCTTTTTGCCTATCCTCCACAGAATGCCCGGCCAGATGCGCCCGTAGGGGAGGTATGGCGCCAAACTGGTGCTCACACAACCAGCAAGCAGTGTCAGGATGGAAATGCCAAGGTAAATGTGTTACCTCGACATGGAATCGCATGCAATTGGTGGTTACGTTACACACGGTGCACTTTCCTAGCCCAGCTTGCACCCTTCTCCTCTTTCTGGGTGGGGGCATTTCGGCAGTAGACGACGCATGTTGCGCCGCCTCACTCCCCCTCCGTCGTGACAAAGTCTTCTGTTGTGAAGGTGCTGGTGGTAACTGTGGACTGTTGTCCGCCTCCGTGTCACATTCATCATTAAAGGAGACGGGGGGTGAGGGGTGGGGGGCCTGTGATTTCTGGCCCCTGTTTCGTCGCCGCCATCGCTTGCCGAATACTATAGGGGGTGCCCTGGCCTCGAGGTCTCTGGCCCCTTCCCCCGTGACAGAACTATTGTCTGTCGCCGTTGGGGCTACCCCTGTGCCTATGGTGCGTACTAGTGGCAGTGGTGCAGGAAAATTGTGTATGGTGCGTTGGGGTGGTGTCCCTGTGTATAGGGATGACGTGGTTGGGATGGTCGTGTGGGTATTTTGTAGCAGAATTGGGGTTCGTGCGAGGGGTAGTGCATGGAGCCTGTGATTCGCTGGTATCTCCGTGTATAGAGGTGACGTGGTAGGGGTGGTCGTATTGGTATTCTGTAGCCAAATTGGCACCCTGGCACCTTGCACTACTTGGGCGTATGTGGGGGGCGGACGTGTGGACAATGGCGTCTAATGACACCTGCACGCCACCCAGTGTCACATGTGGCACCAAGTTGCCTTGTGCTGCATTCACTAGGTGTTGGAGGTCGCCCAGTGCGGCAGTCCGAATGGAGACTGACTGGGTTGTTGGCCGATTTTTGGGCCTCCAGTTCCTGACAGGGCTAATGTATCGGTGGCATCCATCTGTAACATAAGCATTGTAATTACGGTTAGTCGTCATACCTGCAGGGTCGATTGATGAGTCGACCCCCGCGGGTAGTTCGCGGGATTTTCCCCTGTGTGATGGGCATTCCCAATTCTCGCCTGATTAGTGGTTGGTTAGCGTTGAACAATGACACAACCCCGTCTAGCAGATCATCAATGGGCATGACCTCGGTGGGGGGCCCACCCAAGTTGAGAATTGTCTGTCGTTTCCGTCTTACCCATAGGGGGATATCACGGTCGTCGCATACCCGAAGCTTGTCATGGTGCTTCACGTATTCCCGCTTACGACCCGCGATACGGTATAAGAAACGCGACACTACTTTCGTAATTACAAATGGTACCTTCCATATTGGGAGTAATTTCTTACTTTGCCCCAAGATTGTCCCAGAGTTACGGATATACACTAGGTCACCCACATCAAACATTCTTTCTCGAATTGGGGCTCGGGTGTCATAATCTTTCTTCTGACGGTTTTGTGCCATGCGTAGGTTATTCCATGCTGCAACGGGAGCTGTCCTGATTTTCTCAACCAAATCCTTGAGATAATTAGCTGGTGATTGTTGCATGGAATTTATGTTAGAAAGCCCGAATAGGATCTCCTCAGGCATGCACACTTCTCGTCCTAATAACAACATATTTGGTGTGAATCCTGTATTTCGATTCACCGTGGCTCGTAGGCTCATCCCCAGTGTAGCCAGTTGTTCATCCCATTGGGACATCTTACCAGTAAGATAACACCTGACAAAGGAGAGAACCATTTGGTTTTGTCGCTCTACTTGACCATTGGAACAGGGTCGGTAGGGTGTTGTCCTAGTCTTTTCGACTTGGATTAACTTACACAAATCTGAGAACAATTGGCTATCAAAATTCCTGCCCTGGTCGGTTTGTACCTGTAGGGGGGGCGCCATATCTGGTAATCCATTGTTCAAAGAACGTCTTAGCTGTTATTTCAGCTGTTTGTTCAGGCAGTGCATGTAGCTCTAGCCAACGAGTAAATTGATCCAGGATCATAAGTACGTACTTATTCTCAGATTCGCTCGTTGTAAATGGCCCTAGAATATCTAAATGTACACGTTCCCCAGGGATCCCCACCTGGTAATGGAGCAACTGTGCATGCTGTGGTCGTCCCACTTTGTTAATGTGGCATACCGCGCAAGTGTCCACAAACAATTGGCAGTCCCGGCGCATACATGGCCAGAAAAAACTTTTCCTTAGTTTTGCGAAGGTTTTATCTCTTCCCCAATGTCCTCCAATGCGATTATCGTGGATCATTTGGAGGACTTCCTGTCTCATTGATTGAGGTACTATTAACTTTAATGTATGGGGACCAGTCTCTTCCTCCCAACAATAATACAATACCCCATGCTCTATTTGCAGTCGATCCCTATTATTCCATAACTTGCGGGTACCCACACCTTGGAGTTGTAAATCGTTTTGTGTAGGGGGCTCCCCTTCTAACCAGGTGATTACGGGTCGTAATTCAGTGTCTTGCATCTGGGACTTTCGTACTTCCTGTGAGTTGTATTGGTGCATGTAGTTTGGGCCGGTGTGGTTCTCCCCCATTATACCATTAACTTCACTGGATACATTGAGTTGTCTTGTTGCTAATGGTACTACATAGTCAATTTCCTTCTCGAACGTTCCCCACTGGTTGTGTAGTTTTGTACAATATGTACAGCCACCACAAGGTAGAGAACAAAGTTCTTGGCCAGCCTCATAACAATTGCATATTTCATGTTCCTCTGGTATTCTTGATAATGCATCGGCATTGGAATGTCTAACCCCAGGTCTGTGTTGGATAGTTATGGAGTACTGAGACAATTTTTCCAGCCACCTACCAAGCTGGCCTACAGGGTGTTTGAAGCGAAATAACCACATGAGTGACCCATGAACTGTCCTTATAGTAAACTCACAGCCAAGCAGGTAGTGTTTGTAATGGCGTGTGAACATTACTATAGCCAGCAATTCCTTACGTGTGGTGCAGTATCATTGTTGTATTGGCGTCAAGGTGTATGACGCAAAGGAAATTGGACGTATTATTCCATTCTGTACCTGATACAGGGCGGCGCCAATTGCCACGTCTGAGGCATCTGTATCAAGGATGAATGGGTCTACATTGTTGGGGAAAGCCAGCACTGGCGTGGTTGTCATTACATGCTTTAGTTCCTGAAATGCCATTTCACACGACTCGGTCCATTCGAATGGCTGTTTTGGTTTGGTCAATGCATAGAGTGGTTTCATTTTTTCAGATAATCCCTGAATAAATTCCCTATGATAGTTGACAAATCCTGTGAACTTACTCACTGGCAAAGCATTCATTGGTAGTGGCCAATTTAGTACACTCTGGATATGATCTTTAGTGACGGAAACACCTTCTCGGGACACTTTACGTCCAAGGAAGCGAACCTCCGTGCTAAACAATGAGCATTTTTTTGGTTTTAGTTTTAAGTTGTGTACCTCAAATCTCTGGAGAACGACTTCCAGGTTTTCGAGGGACTCCTCAAAGCTCCTCCCCAGTACGATTACGTCATCTAGGTATACTAGTACTTTGTTCCATGCGAGACCGCGTAACACAAGATGCATAACCCTTTGGAACGTGGCAGGTGCATTACATAAACCCTGGGCCATTCTGACATGTTCGAAGAGGCCATATTTGGTTAGGAATGCCGTCTTATGACTGTCGCGTTCATCTACCATTATCTGCCAATAGCCGCTGGCCATGTCTAATGTGTGGAACCACAGAGTACCTGTCAAATTATCAATACATTCTTCGATCAAGGGCAACGGAAAAGCATCTTTAACAGTTTTCACATTTAGTTGTCGATAATCTACTGTATATCTTACTTCCCCATCTTTTTTCCTTACTAACACGGGTGCAGATGCCCACTCTGATGAAGATGGCTTTATTACTTGGGCATCAAGCATGTTATTCAGTGTCTTCTCCTCCTCACTCTGGAATTTTAGTGGAGTGCGTCTTAGTCGTTCTCTGACCGGGTCTTCATTATAAGTGCTTATGCGATGGCGTATAAGAGTGAATCTTCCTAAATCGTTACTGTCCTTGGAGAATACGCTACCATATTTAGCTAGTAATAGCCCCAATGCGACTTATTCTCTAATAGAAATGTTCTTCTTTGCTTTGGTGAACATGTCCCCTAAGTGTGGCGGTATTTGTGATTCTACCTCCTTAAGCATAGTGGCGACTTGTGTCTCGTCTAGGCTGTCATCTGGAATAAGGGATACTGCTATAGGCGATGGTGTCTCATTAATCCTGTTTACCTCTTCCCACGAAGGCCCATTATCACCACTAGTGTTCCCCATCATTTCAGTACGACTGACCTGTATGCTTTCTCGACAGGGCTCTGAGCTAGTATCTAATATGGCATCCATTTCCACAGCCTGGACTAGTATTTTCCCTCTGCAATGTGACTGGTTTGTTGGAATCGTTTATAATCTCCATAATAACGGGTCCAATTCCCCCATTAATTATACAAGATGGGATTATTAACTCGTCTGTCATTTCCGGTGAAGTAACGGAGACATTGCAAGAAGGGTTCATGCACTCTACCATCACATTACCTCTATGTTTTGGCAGAATTACAGTGCGTTGCGCTACTTGAATTCTACTTATATTGTACTTCACTGCTGGCCCCTTCTTCATCAGGGCATAAACAGTGGTGCCGTCCATCATTACAGTGCTGTTATCGATATCCACAATACAGTGATGCTTTAACAGAAAATCAAGTCCAAGAATAAAATTATCTGTTATCGGTCCCACAGCCACATCGATGTTGTATTGATTTTGTTGTATGGTTATTGGGAGTTTCTAGATTAGATACCACTGCATATACGAGTCGTGTTCTGCATTCTTAATGGTTATGAACTCCGGGGTCATAATGCACACATGTCCTAATGAGTCGATAAAGGATTGACTGACCATTGACATTTGGGCGGCAGTGTCTTCTACCATGAGCGTATCCTGCCCATAAATTGTGGCTGGTATTAACAGTGTGTGGCCTACTGTTGGGCTCAGGTGAGTACTTCTGACTGTCACATGTTCTCCATTATCTTTGACCTGTTTATTGGACATGTCCAGGAGCTCATTGCTATTTGGGTGTGTTTGTTGGTCAGTAGTCCAAAGTGCTTCTGTAGCTGTTGTATTTACTTTGACACCTGCCCCAATAGTACACAGAGCATCTACTTTAACACCTACTACACAGAGCATCTACTTTAACACCTACTCCATCACCAAGTGACCATCACTGGTTTGTTGGCTCACTTTAACACCTACTCCAACACCATTGTCCTGACCAGTGAACATGCTGGAGGTTGTATTAGCACCTTGGTCAGTCTTCCATTGTGGTGTTGTAGGTACCCTAATGCTCCACTCATTGGTGATACCTACTCCATTACAATTGTCCGGACTGGTGGACATACATGGAGTTGGTCTGTTATTATCGTGTGTTGGTTGGCCAATACCCCAAAGGGTGGTGGTGGACCCATGGCCAACTGGGTTCACCTTATTTAGTTTGACAGTGGTTTATCCGTCCCTTCGCTTTTTCTGTTGGAAGTGGCGGGGAGAGCACGACGAGGACTGATACTTCGGCTGTAACTGTTATCTGGAGGCTGATAATATCTTCCCCGGTTATCATCACGAGGGGAATTATGAGTTGTATACGGTCCACGAGTATCATCCCGATTATCCTCTCGTGAGGGGTTATGGGTCTTATATTGCCCACGAATATTATCATCCCTCCCACCATGCCTACCGCCATGCTTATGAGTCCTATATCTCCAACGCCGTGCATCCTCTTCCCCGTTATACCTGCCATCACGTTGATTGTCTCGGGAACCCCTTCTACCTACGCGGTTACTGTGATATCGTTTAGGGCTGCGATACCTGCGACTATCGTCAGAATCCGTGCTATCGGTGATACTACTGCTATTGCTACGGTGTCTCTGAACTTGACGTTTCACTGGCGAGTCCCGTCGTGATAGTGTATTCGAGCATTCCCTGGCCAAATGACCCTTGCCTCCGCATTGGAAACAACTCAGGGGAGACGGGGAGTGCCGTCTCTTATTGGCACAGTCACGTGACCTGTGACCCTTCCCCCCCGCATGTGAAGCAAGTGTCACTTGGTGGGCGTCCCAGGGATATAGTTGACTGCTGTAGCTGTCTCACTACACCCTGTACTACCTGGTCAACCAAAGTTGTCTCCTCCGAGCATTTTCCGGTCAAATTGACTGCAGACTCATCGCTGAAGACAACAATGCGCTTTGTCCGCGAAGTCACCCGTGTGTAATTGCCAATTGAACCACGCCCTTGTCGCTCCGTGGTGAGGTACAAGGGAATGTGCGAAGTATTTAATTACAGTCAACTGACATCGCAATATATATAAGCTTCGTAGTCAACATTTATATGTACTTGGACAACATAGATATAACTTAGTAAATTGTCGTATTCATTGTTGTTACCCGTATAACAAGTTTGCCGTTTTTCCGAATAAGTTTCGGAACAAATATAGACCGAATAAACGAGAATGCGTATAAATTCACATAGTACAGTCGAACTGACGTTTGAAATTATATCGACTTAGTTCCCTCGGTAACCTGGTGGCGTAGTTGTTGTTGTCATGGGCGTTGCCCCGTATAACAAATTCGTTGTCTTTCTGAATAAATTCAGAAAAAGTTAAACGAATGAACGGAACTGCGCAAAAATCCACATAGCATCGTCAATTTGACGTTTGGAATTTGCGACTTATTTGCCCAAAATGTATTTGAACAACTTACGTACATACACTTCTGGTACCAATGTGGTAAAGAGCAAACGGGTAATTAGTGGTAACTTACGTGGCTCGCTCATTATGTTCGGTTGCTGCGTTGCGTTCTGTGGTCGCCGTTGATCCTGAGCCAGCACATCGGAAGTAGGATGTCTTGCTCGGGTGGATCGGTGTGGCGTGCTTGGTATGGGTGTGGTTGGGGTTTATATACAGGGCTGGGGTATTGGTGTGCAGTGGTGTGTGCAAGGGGTAGTGGGTGGTTGGCGATGAGTAGTGCTGCCATCTGGTGACTACCACAATATGCATTAAAACAATGTTATTCAGTATTATAGAAGCTACAATAGTCTTGTGTATGTATGCTTTTAGATGCATCAAAAGCATTTGATAGAGTTGACCATTGGACTCTTTAAAAAATTGCTTAATCGTGTCCTACTTGTACGAATTCTGTTATACTGGTGCAGAACCCAAATGTTTTGTATTAAATGGGGTTCCACGACCTCTGACTTTTTTAATGTCTCAAATGGTGTTAGACAAGATGTTTTTTATCTCCATATTTATTTAATGTATGTCGACAATTTAAGCATTAAACTTAAAAACTCTGGCATAGGATGTCACCTGCACAAACAACATCAGTACAAACCATATGTTCTATGCAGACGATGTATGTGTTATTGCACCTAGCCCCAGTGGCCCCCTGACTGCTGAATATTTGTGCCATCTTTGGCTTCGACAAAGACATTATATATCATCCTATAAAGTCTGAATGCATGGTTTTCAAACCACGTGGTTTTCATCTCAAATGTCCAGATATTTACTTGCACAGAAACAAACCGATATATGTTGAAATAACAAAATAGTTAAGGGTGAATATCTGCAATGACTTGAAGGATGATGAAGATATGCTAAGGCACTTGCTCAGTTTTTATGCCAGGTCCAACAGAATCATCCGAAAATTCCCCAACTGTTCCATTGGTGTTAAACTTAATCTTTTCCATGCATAGTGTTTTTCAATTTGTTCCGAACTCTGGGTACATTTCAACAAAGGCACTTATTTAAAACTTAGTCGCATACAACAATACGACACATCCTAGGTTACCACCAATGGGACAGTGCAAATAATATGTTTGTAAATAAAGCTATTGACTCATTTGATGGTATTACGCAAACATTTCTCGTGACTTCCGCCGAATTCGGCATTATTTGTCTTTATCTACTGCTAAAAGAATATTAGTATCTCTAATTAGCAGTCGCCTTGACTACTGCAACTCACTCCTAAATGATATTGGTAAAAAGGACTTAGTGTACATAATTGTTTAGCACATGTAGTACTAAAAGCACCTCTGCCCCTACTTAGACAGTTGCATTGGCTTCCAGTTACATATCGAATACAATTCAAATTAGCCACTATCATATACCTTACCCTTTTTACGCAACACCCATCCTACTTGTTTAGTCTCCTTCGTTTTTTCGATATCCCAGGAATCTCAGATAATCTGTTTCACAACAACATTTTGTTCCGAAAACCAAACTTAATATCGGCAAATGTGCTTTTCCTGTAGCTGCACCCAAAATCTGGAATCAACTCCCTATCGCTTAAAAATAATCTGAGACTAAATACCTTCCATAAAAACTAAAGACATTTATTTGAAATTGCATTCCCACCCTAACCTTCGGCAGTCCCTTGCTCTAATGACGACTCCTGCTTGTCCCTGATAACGATGATTCTTGTTTGTTGCGTCTCCTAGCTCAGATTCCTGGGGATTTAGGCGCTATTGAAGTTTGTCATTATTATAGCGCCTGATCAGTTGAGATTGCTGTCATGCACTTTACATAGATGTAATCAACTAACTATAATTTATTAAACTAAAAAAATTATTCTAAAATGTAGACCATGAACAAGTTATTAAAATATTCCTTGCATAATTAATATGTATAAACAATTAAACAATAAGATATAAATAAATTAAAATATAAAGAAGTGCAATTTACAATGTTCACATCAACATAAAATTATACTGTAAATACAGTGGAACCTCACTATTAAGGCCACCCTTGGAACTGGACAAAAGTGACCTGAATAGCGAGGTGACTGCTTTAGCGGGACTAATATCATATACTTTACTGTATGTGGAAATATTTTGGCTGCATCACTGAGATGGTGGTACCACTGTACATGTGTTGCGAGGAGTTTTTAAGTGTGGCTACCTTTCAGAAATGGCTGCGGCCCGGTGGTCAACTGCTCATCACTGACTACTGCTGCAAGGAAGGGCTTCACTCGGACGACTTCTCAAAGTACGTCACCCAACGAGGATACCACCTGCTGTCTCCAGCCCAGTATGGCAAGGTACTGTGACATCACTCACCCTACCCCACGTGTGACCCCCACCATGCAAATAAGTCTCTGTACCAACACTCATATTGAGGTAAAGGGCGACAATTAAGCTGATTTTATTAGGGATTTTACCAGCCACTAAGATATTAGCATCATCCTCATGCACCAGGAGGCACTACTAGTTACCTCGGTCTCAATACCTGGTGGTCTTCATGGAATGTTTTGGAAGTACACGTAATTATTTGAATACACAATACCGCTCAGCGCTTCTTGAGAATGATCGAATGGGGTTCCCGAAACTGGAGCTCGAGTCGGACAGGTGTCTATACTTATCTCACGGATATTACAGTCGTGGCCAGCATGAAGTCATCTACAGATTTGATTCAGCTAACTTCCATAAAATGTGTAGGAGACCTGCCAGGGATAGTGTACGTAGTCACTACAGCTGGCTTGTGAGGATGAATAGTAAATAAATTGTATATACTGTATTTAAAAAAAAAAATTCATAGTGTAGTACTGAGAAGGTTTTTTCAGCCAAGATTACGTGTTGAGGTGGAGTTATATCCATGAGGGGAGGACAGTTTAATAAAATGAACAATTAGATACATAAATAAAAAATCAATTGCATATCCTGCTACAAAGGTCCACACTGTCAGAACTGTGTGGTTACCTTTAAAGATCAAAGGAACCATTTACTTTTTTATAAATTTATTATCTACACCAGTTATAGTGAAAATTATTTTGATAATTATTTCTTTTAACTATCTGCAGTTTTTTCTTTTTTTTACTTTGAAATGTCCAGCCAGTTTGTGATAGCACTTGTAGTTACCTGGTATGTACGCGCTCATTTACCAAAACTGGCATTGTAATGTAAATCTACAGAGCTTCACTTCTGTGATTGTACTGAGTTACTTAAATCTACATCAAACACCTTCTAAGAGCACGTATGCCACTGGGGTGTCTTTCACATGCGCCTAGATGTAAACTTTCGCTCAGGCGACCTTAGTGGCTGGCACCTACTCAAAGTGCTTGTTAAGCACTAAAAAACCCAGTCTTTGAATCGCAACAATTTATCACATGTGTTTAATGGTGCATTTTTAACAGTCGCATTTATTGCATTTTTTTAAAGGAGGCGGTCTGCAGCTCACCAAATCATGTTTAGTAAGCCCGTAATAACGTTCGTAATTTAGAATATACGACTGGATCATGTTCAGACGGAGCAAGCATCCAGTTTCAAAACAAGGTTTATTGGCAATATTGTTGAGGTGGGCTGAGTCAACCACAATACCCTTTGATGTTCAACAATGTCCCATTTTCCCACGTTCAACACTATTATTATTAATGTACAAATTACTACGCTGGCTAATTCCGTCTAGAGGAACAGGTTGTCTCCATATAATTGTCTCCATCAACCTTTATTTGCCATATCTGTGTGGTTGTCAGGTGTTGGAAGATGTGGGATTTGTGAATGTGGTGGCAGAGGACCGAACGGACCAGTTCATAGATGTACTCCAAAAGGAACTGAATAGGACATTGGCGATCAAGGATGACTTCATCAGGGTAAGATTAACACATTGTTATTATTAATGTACATTTATAAAGCGACGTGTATTCTGGGGAAAAGCTGACTAAATGAAATAAAAGTAAGTTGATTTAAAATAATTTGAAAAACTTAAATTTTAAAGTGTTTATAAAACAAGTAAACAGGTTAAATAAATAAGTTAAAATATAAGTTAACTAAAGTAAGTTAATACAGTAGATAAGCATAAGGTAAGTTAAACAAATAAGATAAATAAACCAATTAAAAATGAATCAATATAAAAATGAGTAAGACAGAGAGTACTAACTGTCAGACCCCATCACTCTCATCTGTTTGTACAGAGAATACTAACTGTCAGACCCCCTTGCTCTCTTCTGTTTGTACATAGAGTACTAACTGTCAGACCCCCTGGCTCTTATCTATTTGTACAGAGAGTACTGTCAGACCCCCTTGCTCTCATTTGTTTGTAAAGAGAGTACTAACTGTCAGACCCCCTCGCTCTCATCTGTTTGTACAGAGAGTACTAACTGTCAGACCCCCTTGCTCACTTCTGTTTGTACAGAGAGTACTAACTGTCAGACCCCATCGCTCTCATCTGTTTGTACAGAGAGTACTAACTGTCAGACCTCCTCGTTCTCATCTGTTTGTACAGAGAGTACTAACTGTCAGACCCCCTTGCTCACTTCTGTTTGTACAGAGAGTACTAACTGTCAGACCCCATCGCTCTCATCTGTTTGTACAGAGAGTACTAACTGTCAGACCTCCTCGTTCTCATCTGTTTGTACAGAGAGTACTAACTGTCAGACCCCCTTGCTCTCTTCTGTTTGTACATAGAGTACTAACTGTCAGACCCCCTGGCTCTTATCTATTTGTACAAAGAGTACTAACTGTCAGACCATCTGGCTCTTATCTATTTGTACAGAGAGTACTAACTGTCAGACCCCCTCGCTCTCATCTGTTTGTTTGTACAGAGTGTACTAACAGTCAGACCCCCTCGCTCTCATCTGTTTGTACAGAGAGTACTAACTGTCAGACCCCCTTGCTCACTTCTGTTTGTACAGAGAGTACAGGTTGGACCGCGTGGAGGTAGTTCTGCCATCCCAACCATCACTCTCATCTATTTGTACAGAGCATACTAACTGTCAGACCCCCTCGTTCTCATCTGTTTGTACAGAGCGTACTAACTGTCAGACCCCCTCATTCTCATCTGTCTGTACAGAGCGTACTAACTGTCAGATCCCCTCGCTCTCATCTATTTGTACAGAGCGTACAGGTTGGACCGCATGGAGGTAGTTCTGTCATCCCAACCATCACTCTCATCTATTTGTACAGAGCGTACTACTGTCAGACCCCCTCGTTCTCATCTGTTTGTACAGAGCGTACTAACTGTCAGACCCCCTCGTTCTCATCTGTTTGTACAGAGCGTACTAACTGTCAGACCCCCTCATTCTCATCTGTTTGTACAGAGCGTACTAACTGTCAGACCCCCTCGTTCTCATCTGTTTGTACAGAGCGTACTAACTGTCAGATCCCCTCGCTCTCATCTATTTGTACAGATCATACTAACTGTCAGACCTTCTCGCTCTCATCTATTTGTACAGAGAGTACTAAATGTCAGACCCCCTCGCTCTCATCTATTTGCACAGAGCGTACAGGTTGAATTGATCTGAATAATTTTTTTGAAATGTTGATAATTCTCGAGACGGTAATAGGACTACAATATAATAATAATATAAAATAACAACCATCACAATAATGTTTACATAAATCAGCAATCGGTATTGTCATACAATTCACATGCGACCAACTTTTGTTATAATAGTATGCAGGTCCAACCTTCTTTATAATATAATTTGGGCATTGACCACCCTTTCGTTTGCTTTGTATGACTTGGTAAATGTTGACAAATGTCAACAACCCCCGAGACTGGTAAGAGAAAATTATAAGATGTTCAAATGGATGTAAAAGTAATAGGGGTGGGGGTGCAATTATAGATTTCAGTGGGGATACTGTTGGAGGTCTTGGAAAATAAAAGCAAAACCTCACTTTGTAAATACAGAAAAGTTTAATCACAGATTTTATTTTTACAGGAGTTCTCCGAGACCGACTACAATGCGATTGTAAATGGCTGGAAAGACAAGCTGGTGAGATGTGGTCAGGGAGACCAACGCTGGGGGTTCTTCTTAGCAAAGAAAGCAGAATAGTTAAGTCGCGCACAAACCGCGACTTACGCATAATGGCAGCGACAACAACATGAACTCTGGAACCGTTGTCTTGAAACAACATGAACTCTGGAGCCGTTGTCTTGAAACAATATGAAAACAACACATCTAGAATCAGTGATCCGGCCAGTGCCATATTTCATATGCGTTACTTTTGATGATGTATCCGACGATCTGTAGAGTATGGAACTTTTATTTGTAAGATTTGTTATGTTTCAGCCAATCAGTATTTATGTGGAGCGTGATGTTTCGGCGATGATAATTATTTAATCGTCTGCGTTGCAGACAGCTTTTTAAATTGAGAAATTTAGGTCTATTTTTGCAATGCTAGGTGTGAAGGTTTTGTTTTTGAGGACATTTCAGCCTCAGAGTTATGCAATCCTGCTTCGATTTTTGTCGTTGCAGTAAATACGTTCACGCAACTTATAGATAACACCTTGATGTTGGACTTGTACTTTGCTGTTTTGCACAATTTTTTATGATACTGCATAAATACTGTGCCGTCATCTTTATGCCATTAAATTGTTCTTTCAAACCACAACACAAGCGCCTTATTAACGTGATCTTAGACGGATGGCCACAATATATGTAAACAGTTGGAACTTCTAGGGCTGTTCTTTTGGGGCCATTCCAATTAGTCTGGGATGATTTCAGTTTGAGGCAGTTTTGACTTCAAACTTGACATATCGAGGTAGTTGGTGGTTCCACAATGAAATATTCATGAAGCAGACTATGTAGATGCTGTCTGTATATAATCCATATGAGGTAGTTAATTTAGCCATGTTCAAAAAGACAAGGCGACACACTACAGATGAAATTAGTTTTTTGACAAATTCGCAAAATGTGTTCAGCTAGATTCTGGTAGCTTTGTATGTTTACCAGCCAACTAAGGTTTTGAGTGTTTAATTCAGCATATCTGTATACAGTTAGTAAGACACATTATTAACATCATGAAAGTTAAATCAGTATTTATTGCCAAAAACCAAGGTTTTTTTCCTTGGAGGTTACTAAACAAATGGTAGAGACTGAGGGTTTATATATGGCAGGAATTTATGGTTTTAAATTGTTTGTTTCTGGTGTTGAACAGTTTTGACACTTGTATCTGAAAAGATAGCACGCAATTGGCGTATTGTATGTTGTTTTAACTTAAAGGTTGGTTGTCAGTTATGTGGCCTAGAATAAGCCTGGCTGCTAATTATTAGCACAATGTTCACTGAATTGCTTTTCTTAACAACGGGAATATCACGACAACTCTGAATATCAGAGAGCTTTGCAGTTAAACTGGATGGCATCTGTTACATTGCCAATACAGTTGTTTTTAGTAGGAATGTTTTGTTTACTTTTCTTGTGCTAAAAATTCAAATAATGAGCAATGTTTCTGGCCTATTAATCTCAATTTGGCAGGTCACACACCTTCAGTATATGTATTTTAATCTTATTATTATATTAATGGATATAAAAATAAGTACTGGACAACATTCCATTAAGGATCATGTTATGTTGCAATGTTACATAATTTTAGGTCTTGTTATTAAGTTTGTTTCTGTGTTGCACCCCTGTTAATTAAATTCAGTTATACTATGTAGTAGGCCTTCTGCATTCTTGGGAGGAGATACTAATTTAAAATGTCGATGAAGAGGACTGAACATATCGCAATTCATACAATCAGCAAGAACATGTGAATAGTTTTCTTGTATAAAATTATCCAAGAACCTGCAATCAGATGTATGTGGAAAGTATGCATTTTTTATTGCAAGGAGTCAATATTAAATGTGTACTTTGTGATACTGAAAATGTAGTTTCGTTTGATTTGGTTATTAATAATGAGCCACCATAACCTTTTCTAGTCTAGATGCTTCATCAAACATAATTAGAAAGAAAACTTGTTTCTATCTTAGCTAATTGTCTTTATAGATGAGAAGTCAGAGTAGGTTATGACATCACAATGGTTGTCAAGGAAACCGTTGCTAGGCACCACACAGTTGGAGTAGTTTAATTGTCTCACATGGTGTGGGTGCTCAGAAACTTGCAAAGAACAGTTCTGGAGTGATGGATGTCAGCAGTGATGAACATAGACATGTTGCCGGTCCAGCAACAAGTGGGATGGCTGAGCCTCGGGCTGGGAACATCATCGATGAGCTGTCTCCCCAACGCAGTGGTAATCATATCCACCCAGACGATAAAATTATTACAAGCGAGAGAACATCGCTAACACTGACGGTATCAGATGACGAAGACGTTATACGCTCTCATCAGAGCACCACATCGACCAATGACGGTGTATTTACGACCAGTGGCCGTAAATGTTACCTGAGCCCCCACCGAGAAAACCGGTTCATGCAGGACCATAAATGGTGGTCTAGCCCCACCAGCCTTGGGAGCCTCGGAAGCAGCTCCTATCAATCCGGGATTGTTCTCGGTCAGAGTCAGTGTGCCCTGCACAGGGCCAGAACAAGTGTCGACCTCGATCTGCTGGTGGATCCCCAGGGGGCGCCACCTCCATGCCTTAAGGTCATTGACCCGACGAGGGAACGTGAGAACTTCCGGAAGAAGCTACAGCAGCATCCTGAAACGATCGTGGCGATGCCGTGTCTGCCGCGGTTTGTATCGGGAGAGGAGTTCGAGTATGTAACCTCAAGGAATGATGAAGGCGGAATTCCTATACAGGCTGGAATTGGTCAGTATGGGTGCGTGTATGTCGCCAGACACATACCCAGTGGTCAGATACTAACCATCAAGCTGCTGTCCAGCGAGTCGACGACGATCTACGAGTTGGCCCTTGAGGCCAGCATCAGTCAACACCTAGAGGTCACCACTGTTGTGCCGAACTTCTGGGGCATGGGAATGGTGGAACACGATGATCGCTACCTGCGCTACTGCCTCGTACAGGAGTACCTGGGCAGCGTGAGAACACTGGAGGGTTATGACATCCGTACGCTCATCACCATCAACAAACTCGCGCAGTATTTCCACGGCTGCATCCCGCGGTTCGACTCAGTCGATTGGACAGCACTGTGCTGCCGCATAGTGTCAGCAATGAACACTATCCACCAGATGGGCATCGTCATCAATGACCTGAAAGGAGACAACATCCTGATCCAATTCAAGGGCGCCACGAATCACATCTTCTTTATCGACTTCGGCATGGCACGCTATCGCTCGGATCTCTCCGTCAACTTCGGTTTACAAACAGATGATGAACGCGAACATTTTCTTCATTATTTCTTCCTCGTAGCACCGGAGATTGTCTACACCAGGCGGTGCTACAAGGCAAGTGACATCTACAGTCTTGGCTGGCTGCTGGCGACCATCTGTGTCAGTTGTAACCTGCCCCAGATGCAAGGTCTTGTGGACTGGTGCCTACAACCATTGCCCAATCAGCGGCCTAGTTCAAAACAACTGCTGCGCTCCACCAAGAGCATCTTCTATGATGCCATATCTCGGAAGATGTCACTCTGCCAGCCTCGCCACCTTCTTGCCCAACTGTGGAAACTTTACGCACAATCACCTGACCAATTCTCTATCTAGATAAACTAAATAAATGTTTTAAAATGCATCTTCTGTAAGCGCCCAATTCAACACAGTTTATGTGAATCGTAATTGCTAACTAAATGTATAAGATAAATATTGTGGAAAATGACAGAACTATTTCAATCGAAAATAAGAATAAATAATTACACTTGGGACTGGGCAAAAGTGACGTGAATAGCGAGGTGACCCTATTAGCGGAACTATTATCCTATACTTTCCTGTATATGGACAAAATTTGGGACTCCTAGGGTCACCTTAACTGAGAGGTGACTGTATTACTAAGGTAACCGTAAAGCGAGGTTCCACTGTACGACGAAACTATGTGAACTTTAAAAAATACCAAATAATTGCATTAATTAACCAGTGGTAAAATGCCAGAACTATTAAGTTAAGCACGTATAGGTTTTGAATGTCTTGGACACCTGGTGTACTCTTGCATATGGTAACTGTTGGCAAATTGGTAAATTCACCTCACCAAACATTGCCCGTTTGCTGTGCAAGAAGATAAGGAGATGAGAAGATCATTTACTATGTATGTAAAATCAGGTTTTGCTATTTATCTGAAATGGCCAACAATCTGCAGTCTCTGGTATAAAAAAAATACACTTTTTACATCCCTTTTATTAAACATCCCAGCTATATACAAACATATACATATTAATAAGTCATTCGCTTTGAATAACACAATGATCCATATAAACCATTGAAGCCATACTGGTAACATAGTCAACACAATTCTGAAACCAACCAGTCATCATCATAATTTTATTATAATTATATATAACATTATTAAGAGTATAATGCATTTTTATACGATCATGTCAATATTATGAAAATCGTGTGAGACATTACTAAGTTTGTAGATAATGGTGCCATCCAAATACTTGGTTTGCCTAAATGCTGAAACTAAATCACTGCCATTTGGTAACACTTTAGGTTACCTAGCCTTGTTCAACAATATCATTTAAAGGTATTACCTGTTTAAAATGTTTATGTTTTAATAGTTTTAATTTGATTTATCTTGCTACGAATAAAATAAGTATGCCTCGACAGTGTCCTACAATTCCAAAGCAGTTTTCTTACTGCTTAACACAAATTCAATGGTAACTTTTTAATTCCAACATGAGTTATGTAAGAAAATAGTTTGGGCGGTGCACAGACCACTCATAACCGACATCCATTAAGACTGATTTCACCTTGACATATTTGAGAAACATCCACCAAATCTCCCCTCCACCTGACATAATGGTCTACACACAGAACCCTAAGGGGCAGTCGCAAAGGTTCGCAAAGTCCCGAAAAAACATACAGCATTACATATTGGCGGGTAGTGATTTTGTCATCACACATGTCAAAGGAAATATAAACCACTACAGAGTCGCCACCTATTGAATGGAATGTATATTAATGCACACTGACGCTGATATGGATCTGAGCCACGCACCATAACGGCTATTACCTCTGGTTTTTGCAGCCATTTTGAATTGCTCGAAATCTCACGTCCCCCAAAATGTAAAGGTGGCGTGGGTGGAGGTGGGAATCAACACTAAACACTGCTTTTTGGACTTACACACGAGATCACCCCTAACATGAGTGGCATTACCCCCAGGGGGGTCACTCCATGAGGGTGATAGAGCGCATGCCTGCGATGACACTAGCAAGTCTGCGAGGGGCGGCCTCCGCTGTCTGTTGGTACGAAGCCACTGGAGCCTTGAGTAACGACACAATGTCCTTAATGTTGTCCGACGACGGAAGGCCAAGGTCGTCCAAGACGTTCACCAGGTAATCTGACAAAAAGGTAAAGGTAAGTTATTGTATAGCACAGTATCCAGTCCTCAGGATTGCTCAATGCGCTTTACTCCCTGGCAGACCTGTTAAACTGGACACCATCTCGACTTCTCTGGAAAGCATTCAGCCATGCTGCAATGAATGCAAAAAAACTATTCATACAGATATCCACCACTGTCAATAGCTGGGTACTTATTCATACTGCTAAGTGAACTGGAGAAATGTGAAGTGAACGACCTTGCCCAAGGTTCGAAATAGCAGCACAGATTCAAACCCGGGTTCTCTCAATATGCTCTAGGGCTTGGCCTTCCACTACGAGTGACAACAGGCAGAGATGTAGTTTCAAGGGTCTTTCTTAACTGGATTTGTTCGATCAGCTCATTTTGTACAAATTTTGAGATAAACTCAAATGTAGTGACTGACTCACCTATGTCAATGATGTTGTGTTGTGTCGAGTGTGGTGTCAACTGTGTAGTGACTCACTTATGTCAGTGATGAGTTGCTGTGTCGAGTGTGGTGTCAACTGTGTTGTGACTCGTGTCGAGTGCGGTGTCAAGTGTGTGTAGTGATGAATTGCTGTGTTGAGTGTGGTGTCAACTGTGTAGTGACTCACCTATGTCAGTGATGAGTTGCTGTGTCGAGTGGTGTCAACTGTGTAGTGACTCACCTATGTCAGTGATGAGTTGCTGTGTCGAGTGGGGTCAACTGTGTAGTGACTCACCTATGTTACTTATGAATTGCTGTGTTGAGTGTGGTGTCAACTGTGTAGTGACTCACCTATGTCAGTGATGAGTTGCTGTGTCGAGTGGTGTCAACTGTGTAATGACTCACCTATGTCAGTGATGAGTTGCTGTGTCGAGTGGGGTCAACTGTGTAGTGACTCACCTATGTTAGTTATGAGTTGTTGTGTTGAGTGCGGTGTCAACTGTGTAATGACTCACCTATGTCAGTGATGAGTTGCTGTGTCGAGTGTGGTGTCAACTGTGTAGTGACTCACCTATGTCAGTGATGAGTTGCTGTGTCGAGTGTGGTGTCAACTGTGGGATCTGTAGGATCACCTCTGTGTAGACATGCATCGTTCCCCGCGCCACTGACTCTAACCACACATCTGCCAGGCTCTCCAGGGACTCCGCTGTAATGACACAGTCAGCATCTTATACTGCCTGTCACTTCGGTTTTGCTAATAAACGGTTATAGTACTTAATATTCCACATTATCCATAATCAGTGCTTACAAAATAATGAAATTTATCAAGGAATTTACAATTAGTGCTCTACTTTCTTTAGAAATTGACCATATTATATACTAGAGGAGGGTTGCGGTGATGCCCAGGTACAATAGGGTGATGCCTGGGTGTATTAGTGTGATGCCTGGGTGTATCAATGTGATATCCAGGTGTATCAGTATCATGCCTGAGTGCATCAGTGTGATGTCTGGGTGTATCAGTATGATGCTTGGGTGTATTACAGTGATGCCTGGATGTACTACTGTGATGTATGAGGTGTATTAATGTGATGTCTCGGTGTTTTAGTGTGATGCCTGCGTGTATTAGTGTGATGCCTCAGTGTAACAGTGTGATGCCTCAGTGTATTAGTGTGATGCCTCGGTGTGTATAAGTGTGATGTCTGCGTGTATTAGTGTGACGCCTGGGTTTAACAGTGTGATGCCTGGGTGTATTAGTGTGAAATCTGGGTGTATCAGTATGATGCCTGGGTATATTAGTGTGATGCCTGTGTGTATATTATTGTGATGTCTGGGTGTATTAGTGTGATGCCTGGGTTTAACAGTGTGATGCCTGGGTGTATTAGTGTGATGTTTGGGTGTATTAGTGTGATGCCTGGGTGTATTAGTGTGATGTCTGGGTGTATTAGTATGACGCCTGGGTTTAACAGTGTGATGCCTGGGTGTATTAGTGTGATGCCTGTGTGTATCAGTGTGATACTCAGGTGTATCAGTGTGATGCCTAGGTGTATTAGTGTGATGCCCGGGTGTATTAATGTGATACTCAGGTGTATAAATGTGATGCCTGGGTGTATTAGTGTGATGCCCGGATGAATTAATGTGATGCCTCGGTGTATTAATGTGATGCCTGGGTGCAACAGTGTGATGCCTGGGTGTATTGGTGTGATGCCTGGATGTACTACTGTGATGTATGGGGTGTATTAATGTGATATCTTGGTGTATTAGTGTGATGCCTCGGTGTATTTGAAATTGTGTTGGTGAATTCAGTGCATCCTCGTGTGCCAGGGGTCGCTGCTGCTGATTGCGTCAGTGCCAGCCAGCAGTACCACGGCTGATAAACTCTGAATTTAAGCTCAGCCTATGAAATCGCTCACTAGATCAGTGGATATGGTCATGTCAGGTGGTCATAATAAAACTAATTTAAACCAACCGTGGCTCGTGTTACATGCAATGTTTAGGAAGTAGAAACAATTATTCGAATACACAATACCGCCCAGCTGCTCATGCTAATGGGCGAACGGGTCATTATATATTGGGATTCCCAGAAGTCATTTGTCTGTCTTCAAATTGGGGCTGGTATTTGCGCTGTTCTCACGGGTGATGCAATCGCGACTGGTGAAGTCAATTACTAGTTTGACTCAGCTAACTTCCGCACTTCGCGTAGGGGATCAGCCAGGGCTAGTTTTGCATGACAAACAGCCCTGGCTTGCGAGGATGATTCAGTGCATAACGAGGTGCAAACTTCTGTGTACGTTGAGGTGGTGTGTAACTAATCTTACTTACACTGAATGCTTGTGTAGGGTAGATTACTATGTCTGAGTGCTGCAGTGAGGCAGGGGTTGTCCTCCAGGGAGAAGGGGTCCAACTGCTGGGGCAGGGTCATCAAGTACTGGCCAATCTAGGGTCAGACAAATCATCACATTTCAGCTATAGGGGAATGACATATAAATAAATAAAATGTTTATTTCACACATTAAAAGGCAACTGTGTTGTCTTTAAAATTCTTTATATCTGTAATGATACTGTTAAAATAATAGATGTTTTAAAACCATTTCTGCCATACACAGCCAATATCACTAGCAGAGTAACCAGACGCGTCATGATACATATTATATTGATATAGTATATGGCAGTAATTGCCGACATAATTCGACCATGGGTTTTCATTAGACAATTCAGCAATACTGTTTATCACTATAAAGGTGACATATCAATTATTTACACCTGACATTCAATGAAGATGTCACATGGATGGTTGATGTGGTAAACAAAGCAAAACAACATAAGATGTATCGTATTGATTTATGGACTGCAAAAGTGAACTTGTTCTAATAAGTTAACAACACATGATAATTTATTTATGTAATAATAGAAAATTAGAAAAAAAAATTTCAACACTCAAATTCTTGAACAGAATTACATATATAAAAGGTCAATGTGGAATATTTAATAGTAATTAATATAACATCGCTGTAAGACCGTGTGGGCTTCAGTACTATTTTCTTGTGTGGCTAGCGGTAAATAATATTTCACCCTAGGAACCAACATATATTGTGTTGGTGTTGCCTGGGTGAATACATTTGTTAAAACGTGGTGCAAATAATATAAGCATAATAATTATAATATATATATATGTATATATATATATATATATACACACACACACATATATATATATAAATATATATATAATAAGTTAAATAGTTACATAATAAGTTAAGTAGTTACATAAATAATAATATTCTTACTCACTGTCTCGTGTGTGAGTGAGATGTGTTTGTTACCTTGGTGATGTATTCCTGGGGGGAGAGACTGAAGGTGGGCAAGTTGGCAGTGATTGCCACCCCTGACGTCTCCGACACCCACACCTGAAACAACAATCATAGAAAACTTGCAAAACGCTGCTGAAATTTAGGTCACGTTTATCAAATGTCAGGTATAAATACTTCAAGAAACCATCGTCTATGTCTCTGTGTACGCAATGCCATCTGGAGAACGGGCATTTTCGCTAGCCCAACTAATCACAGATTTCTGGAAGTTGGTGAAGTGCTTTTGGTAGACATCATGGAAACATGTTCCCCCGTAAATATGTTCAAAAAATAGTTTGCCTGATGGATACATAAAGATTGTCGTGTGACCCACCTCCATGGCTGACACCAGGTTGAGCTGCTGCTGCAGTGGCGCAAACACAATGTCAAAGGCAAACTTGTGAACACGTTCACTGAGGGCATACATCTCCTTTTTGACGTCACCCGGCATCGACGGCATGTCACCTAGAAACAGGACAACTCTACAGGGGACACACAGGACAGGACAACTCTACAGGGAACACACAGGACAGGACAATGCTAGAGGGGGCACACGGGACAGGACAATGCTAGAGGGGGAATACAGGACAGGACAATGGTAGAGGGGGCACACAGGACAGGACCATAGTAGAGGGGGCACACAGGACAGGACAATAGTAGAGGGGGGCACACAGGACAGGACAATGCTAGAGGGGGAATACAGGACAGGACAATGGTAGAGGGGGCACACAGGACAGGACCATAGTAGAGGGGGCACACAGGACAGGACAATAGTAGAGGGGGCACACAGGACAGGACAATAGTAGAGGGGGGCACACAGGACAGGACAATGCTAGAGGGGGAATACAGGACAGGACAATGGTAGAGGGGGCACACAGGACAGGACAATGCTAGAGGAGGTATACAGGACAGGACAATACTAGAGCATGCACGCACACACACACACACACACATACACACGCATGCACACACACATATACAACCCCGCCATGTGCTGCCTTCCTACCTTCCTCCAGTGCAGTGACGAGCGAGTCGAAGGTGGCACGGTCTCCATCACTGTCCAACAGCAACAGACGGTAGTCATGGAACGGGTTCTTCTTGCCACTGCCTCTGAAGACACCAAGGAGACAGTGTTTCAGTTAGTGACAGTGCTTCAGCAAGTGGCAGTGCTTCAGTAAGTGACAGTGCTTCAGAAAGTGACAGTGCTTCAGTAAGTCACAGTGCTTCAGTAAGTCACAGTGCCTCAGTAAGTGAGTGTTTCAGTAAGTGACACTTCTTCATTACGTGATAGTGCTTCAATAAGTGACAGTGTTCCAATCGGTGACATTACTTCATTAATTAACAGTACTTCAGTAAATGACACTGATAATGCTTCAATAAGTGACAGTGTTCCAATCGGTGACATTACTTCATTAATTAACAGTACTTCAGTAAATGACACTGATAATGCTTCAATAAGTGTCAGTGTTCCAATCGGTGACATTACTTCATTAATTAACAGTACTTCAGTAAATGACAATGTTCTGTAAATGACAATGCCTCTGTTAGTGTCACAGTGCGTCAGTAAGTTATAGTGCCTCGGTAAGTGACAGTGCCTCAGTGACTGCGTCTCTGTAATTAATAGTGTTGTAGTAAGTGACGGTGCTCTAGTAAGTGACGGTGCTCCAGTACGTGACAGTGCCGTGTTGTTCCTCACCTGGTGGGGGAGGCTATGGGAGAGGTCGGGGTGGGGGGACAGTACTTCTCGGCACAGCTGACGATGTCAATGAGCAGCTGCTGTTGAAACTCCTCCGTGTTCAGGATCAGGTCACCTACACACACAAGTGTTCAGGATCAGGTCACCTACACACACAAGTGTTCAGGATCAGGTCACCTACACACACAAGTGTTTAGGATCAGGTCACCTACACACACAAGTGTTCAGGATCAGGTCACCTACACACAAGTGTTCAGGATCAGGTCACCTACACACACAAGTGTTCAGGATCGGGTCACCTACACACACAAGTGTTCAGGATCAGGTCACCTACACACACAAGTGTCAGCCCATCAAATATCAGAAATGTCTACGGTGGAAGAAGACATTAATGACTATGTCTGGGTAGATTTAGTCTCCCAGTGTGAGGAGATGTGAGGAGTCTATTTTGGGAGACGATCCCAGTGGAACATATAGGGGCTGTTGTACCCTGGAGGCTGCAATTTGTTTTTCGCAGTACAACTTGTTGAGCCGCTATATTTTTGCTTGGTAAATAATGGGTGACAATGTCTGGAACAATTTTGACATCCTTGAAGTTTGCCCCCCCCCCCCCACCGAGATCCTAGACATCTGCTCAGTGATGAGCATGTACAAAATATGAACTGTTAAACTGGTAACTCCAACAATGTCTACGGGCCATATCATGAGCATTCTTATTACACAGAAATGTTTAAACCAATCATAAACCTGTGATTAATTTAATATATATGTCATTAACGTTAACACAAATGGGGTTTGTGAAGGGTGGGGAAAATATAACTTTATTCACTGTATAGGAAAGTACAACAATAAAGTGTAAGAATAACGACCCAAATACCTGTACTAAATACAGTAAATGACCATGTTTAGTAATATATACTATAGCAGACTAGGGTAAATAATCAATAAAGGTGGTAAAGTAAATCATAGTGAAAATAAGCACATTTAATTTTATGGTCAGCGTATCGTAGACAAAGACACAAAACGCTGCAGTCACAAAGACAGATATGTCCAGATACTGACCACTGGTTTGAGCTATACGCAGGCAGTTCTGGAAGAGTGACCAGTCCTCAGCGTCCATACATGATGTGTCCACGCGACATTTCTCTCGCACATTGGTGAGAACGCGACGGAACTCACGCACATAGTCCAGGAAGTAGTTCTACACAGCAACAGTGAAAGGTTTAGATGTCAATGTGTGAAGACGTGTGTTCAAATCTGCGTGTGTGTGAGCGTGTGTGTTGAGTGTGTCTGTGTGTGCATGTGTGTGTGTGTGTGTGTGTGTGTGTGTGTGTGTGTGTGTGTGTGTGTGTGTGTGTGTGTGTGTGTGTGTGTGTGTGTGTGTGTGTGTGTGTGTGTGAATGTGTGTGCGAGTGTGTGCTAGCGTGCATGCGTGTATGTATGTGAATGTGTGCGTGTGTGCATGTTTGCACCCATGCATGGGCATGCGTGCATGTACCTGCATGTTTGCACATGTACTATTAAAGGTATTTAAAGTTGATTAAATAAGTGTTCTTACTAGTTTTAGTGTCCTTACTATACATTAGATGAACATAAACCGATTGTTCAGATTGATGCAACATTTCTGCAACTGTTCTGAGGACCACCAGTCAGCTGGGAAAGTTTTACATCAGCTGCATTAACACCGAAAATCTTTACAAATTTATGTTATAGCACGTATAATTTACATATACTCCAGGGAATCATCCTCGGCATACAGAGGATGGGCATTTGTGATTGTAGTTCATATTCTACAATGAAGCTGCTTACCTGGAGAGCTTCAAGCAAACTCACGTATCCACACCCGTTGCTCAGTTGAACACAGCGCTCATTCGCCTGAAAACAAAATGTTTGTCTCTTGTTACAATAACTAAAGACAAAGGTGAAAGTAAGTTCTTATATAGCGCAATATCCAGTCCTTAGTACTGCTGAAAGTGCATTACACTTTACTCCCTGGCAGACCTGTTCAATCAAACTCCATCTCAACTTCTCAGGGAAGCATTCAGCCATGCTGCAATTAAAGTGCAGACAGACTACGAAATAGCCAGATCAGAGATGAGACATTCACCCCTGAATCCATCTCAGATGTCATCAGACATAGAAGACTCTGGTGGTTTGGACATGTCTGCCATATGCCAAACAAAAACCTCATAAAATAGCTTTCAATGAAGACTTTAAAGGGCACAGGAAAAGAGGAAGGCCGCGGAAGAGGTGGAGTGACCAAGTTAGACAGGACACTGGACTCGTGATTTTAACATCAGAGTGGTGTGCTCTAGACAGGACGAAATGGAAGGGTGTGACATCCAGGCAGATAGCAAGGGATCAAATTGGCCTAGGCATTTAAGTCTCATTCAAGTCAAATTTGCGTTAAGCATTTATAAAGGATCTCTATTTAAACTATATTAACACAGCTTTCTATGTTTAATTGCAAAATGACTCAACTTACCGTACTCAAATGCACAATAATCAATAGTACTCCCAATATATGAGCATGTATTTTATAAATATAAGTTGAATAAAAATACACTTGAAAGTCAGGACAATTAAATAGAATGATGTAGTTACAAAACTTGACTGGTAGTGTAAATGGTATTATAAATTAATAGATTTAAATTAGTCCTTTTTAGTATTGAATCCTTGAAATATTTACAGTATCACTGATTATCACTGGTATGAAAAACAAGTATAGGTAAAAGGAATATGACAAATGTTGTGTTGTATTTTATTTAGAGTTAAACATTGTAAGTGTGCGAGTATGACCCAGAGACCAAGAACAACAAGGATTTCACATAACAGCATCACATGATTATATGTCCAGTGGTCATGTGTCTCGTGTTACATCACACCCTTTTCATGTACTAGGTTATACAGCTGACACGAACCTTTACTTGAGTGCCCTCGCAGACGGTAATCCAACCAAATACCAACTGTGTCAACAGTTTGAAAGTAGTCACTGGATCATTATTAATAACCACATGATATCATCCTCTTTGCTGTAAACATCCGTACTCAGCTTAGTTAAACACAACTTATGTGTACCAATGCAGCATCACAGCTCTAGACAAACTCACCATTTATTTGTTGGTATTATTTCAATGACACACATCTGAGGTTAAAACCATGAAAGTTTAATCTTCACAGAAGACATATTTTATATCCACAAGATTGCACTAATGCATGTCAATCCACATGATTCATATTCTGTCACTGTCAATCCACAAGACCAGTATTCTGTCACTGTCAATCCACATGACCGGTGTTCTGTCACTGTCAATCCACATGACTGGTGTTCTGTCACTGTCAATCAACATGACCGGTATTCTGTCACTGTCAATCCACATGACCGGTGTTCTGTCACTGTCAATCAACATGACCGGTATTCTGTCACTGTCAATCCACATGACCGGTGTTCTGTCACTGTCAATCAACATGACCGGTGTTCTGTCACTGTCAATCCGCATGACCGGTATTCTGTCACAATCAATCCACATGACCGGTGTTCTGTCACTGTCAATCCACATGACCGGTGTTCTGTCACTGTCAATCCACATGACCAGTGTTCTGTCACTGTCAATCCACATGACCGGTGTTCTGTCACTGTCAATCCACACGACCGGTGTTCTGTCACTGTCAATCCACATGACCGGTGTTCTGTCACTGTCAATCCACACGACCGGTGTTCTGTCACTGTCAATCCACATGACCGGTGTTCTGTCACTGTCAATCCACATGACCGGTATTCTGTCACTGTCAATCCACATGACCAGTGTTCTGTCACTGTCAATCCACATGACCGGTATTCTGTCACTGTCAATCCACATGACCGGTATTCTGTCACTGTCAATCCGCATGACCGGTGTTCTGTCACTGTCAATCCGCATGACCGGTATTCTGTCACTGTCAATCCGCATGACCGGTATTCTGTCACTGTCAATCCGCATGACCGGTATTCTGTCACTGTCAATCCGCATGACCGGTGTTCTGTCACTCTCAATCCACATGACTGGTGTTCTGTCACTGTCAATCAACATGACCGGTATTCTGTCACTGTCAATCCGCATGACCGGTATTCTGTCACTCTCAATCCACATGACTGGTGTTCTGTCACTGTCAATCCGCATGACCGGTGTTCTGTCACTGTCAATCCGCATGACCGGTGTTCTGTCACTGTCAATCCACATGACTGGTATTCTGTCACTGTCAATCCACATGACTGGTATTCTGTCACTGTCAATCCACATGACTGGTGTTCTGTCACTGTCAATCCGCATGACCGGTGTTCTGTCACTGTCAATCCGCATGACCGGTATTCTGTCACTGTCAATCCACATGACTGGTATTCTGGTATCAAAGTTCACATTAGCGCTACAAAGAAGGTAACTATTTTAAACGTTTTATTGCCACTCACAAAACCATTGCAACTCATTGTCACTACAAAATTGATGTTAAATCCTAATTGTCTGACATATTTATTGTGCCTGCTGTCAATAAAAAGCTTAGCAACATAGATTTAGGTTTAACAACAGCCCCCTGCCAACAACCACTTTGCAGATTACAGTCCCTGTTTACGCCAGCATATAGAGCATAGAATACTTCATTGCGACAACTACATTGTTGTTAAACAATTACATGAACATAAACTTTTCCACTACCGTACCTCGGAAACAGGTCACAATGTTTCCCTTGGTAACATTTCAGCCTCAGGGGAATGACACATAAATAAATAAATAAAATGTTTATTTCACACATTCATTCCAATTGCTGCTGTGTACCTCTCCAATAATTGTGCAGTAACCTGGAAAATAGGTGACCCAAAACATTTGTCCATTCATGTGGAATGCATCCGTTAGTGGTGTAAGTTCATTGTCTGGCGCAAGTTGTGATAAGAGTAGACGCATTGTATAAAATGCCCTAAGTGACGTATATAACAGCAACTAAAGTGGTTATACCTGTGTGCAGGTAGGTGTTACTAATACTTGGTAAACTCAGGTAGAGAGAGTGCATGTAGGGGTTACTAGTCATACTTGGTAAACTCTGTTAGATAAATGGCAACTCTGTTAGATAGAATGCAAGTAGGTGTTGCTTCTCACACTGGGCAAACCCAGGTAAATATAATGCAAGTAGGTGTTATTATTCATACATGGCAAACTCAAGTAGATGGAATGCAAGTAGATGTTAATATTCATACTTGGCAAACTAAGGTAGCTAGAATGCAGGTAGGTGTTATTTTCGACAATAGTTTGATTTTGACTGCTCATGTCTATTAATGTGTGCACATTCACAGTGACTCGGAGACTATTGGAAACAAAATAGATTAACATAAAGTTCTAGTTTAAACTTTATGACCTAAAATACGTGACTAAGCATTAGTGAAAACTACAGTACAACAAAGAAAACTTGTGATTTTACCAAAACTGTAACATTCAGTGGCCATCACTATGATACAAAACATTGCTGCTGTTTCAACATGACAGTTCTGGGTCACCTGCCACCAATCCTACCACTGGGTACACCTAAGATCGTGCTGTCTCATAATTTAACAAACTGACACATGCACCAAGTAACTTGTGTTGTGTCTTTGATACTGTCCCCTAAGAGCGAACATTGACACTTCTGTAAGTTGTCAAACCGGCCAAGTCATATGTGTTTTTATTCCTAGACAACTTCTCCTAGTTTCTCTGACGTCAGCATGAGATGTGTACATGATCAGGGGCATAGCTACCGGTAGGCATAAATGCGTGTGGAAGCAGAACACTCTGATGATCCAGAATTTTAGTGGCTGTGTAATCAATGACAATCTGGTGCATTTTGAGGTCGATATAAAGCATGAAAACCTGGGTAATGGAGAAAACACATGACTCCTACGTAACCACCATCCACGGTAAGGGTGGATGTACAGTATATCATATGTTGTTATTCTCCTCGTCTTTCCCCATATCTGCAGGGTGAGGCTGGCCTCAACTGATCCTCGATTTATGTTTTCTTTTCTGTTTCTCTGACCTCACTTTTCTTGCACTGCTGTCTCATCAGCCCTCTCCACTCCCCTCTATCTTTTACTCTCATACTCCACTCCTCTCCCAATCCATCCAAATCTCTCTTTACACAATCCTCCAAATGCAGTCTTGGTCATCGTCGTCCCCTTTTCCCTTCCACTCTCCGAGCATCTGCTTTCTTCGCTAACCGTTCTCCTTCCATTTGCTCTACCTGCCCAGCCCACTTCAGCCGACTCCTCACCAGCTTCCTCTGGAAACTTTCTCTCACACCGACCTCCTCCCTCAGTTCCTCCATTCTTCACTTGTTCACTCGCGCAATTATTCCGACCCAGTTGTGTTCGCAAACCTGTACCATCTCCTGTTGTTTTTTCGTCACTGTCATAGTCCCCTTGTCTAGGCCATACAAGTGTGCTGGTGTCACGGCACCTTTCCCTTGAACTTACACAATATGTGTCTGGCGCACCGTCCAGGTGTACAAAGGTGCCTGTTTGTTTTAGTTTCTTCCCCTCCAGGTATATTTGTATGTGTCATCTTTGCACACACAGGATCTAGGATGCCTTCAGCTTACTGACTTCAGAGCCTTGCATGCTTCTGGAAATCCTATCCCCTGGATGTCGTCAAAGCATTGACAAATTGTTACAAGTGAATGATGAAATTTTCTTTGCAGGGAACCCTTTGCCCCAGGCCACCCGCTTACCACGGTGTCTGCCGTGTGCTTCTGCTAACTTACCACGGTGTCTGCCGTGTGCTTCTGCTAACTTACCACGGTGTCTGCGGTGTGCTTCTGCTAACTTACCACGGTGTCTGCCGTGTGCTTCTGCTAACTTACCACGGTGTCTGCCGTGTGCTTCTGCTAACTTACCACGGTGTCTGCCGTGTGCTTCTGCTAACTTACCACGGTGTCTGCCATGTGCTTCTGCTAACTTACCACGGTGTCTGCCGTGTGCTTCTGCTAACTTACCACGGTGTCTGCCGTGTGCTTCTGCTAACTTACCACGGTGTCTGCCTTGTGCTTCTGCTAACTTACCACGGTGTCTGCCGTGTGCTTCTGCTAACTTTATTCCATGATCATGTATTACAAATATTGATAAGTTGTTCCAAATGGATGATGACAATTCAATTGCCAAGCGGAAGGGGTACAACATTATCATTACGATGGCGACCAAGACTGCATTTGGAGGATTGTGTAAAGAGAGATTTTGTTTACCAAATTGATGTGGAAGCACTGGCGTATGTGCGTACAGCTAGCTACGCCCCTGATGACTATAATGGTCCCTGAATCACCTCTATCTAGACATAATGATGTCGTCAGATTTATATATCACATAGTAGATGACGTACGAGTTTAAGATTAGTGATAGAACAGTATAGATTAGATGCAAAAAGTATTCATTCAAACAAAACTGACGACTCTCCCAGAAGGGTGGGTATAATGAAGATGAACAGATGTTGATAAACAGATCGATAAGCCAACGGTTGCCTCATCCACCTGCCATCTGTGGTTTCTTTTTATTCTGGATGGAAATCTTGTTAATGGTAGTTTAAACCTGCCCGCATGATGGCCAGTCTGTCTGTCCGTCTGTCCGTCTGTCCGTCAGGTGGTTGGTCCATCTGTCGGTCTGTCCGTCCGTCCGTCGGTCTGTCTGTCTGTCCGTCCATCCGTCCGTCCGTCTGTCTGTCCGTCTTTCCATCTCTCCATCTGTCCGTCTATCCATCCTGTCTGTCTGTCTGTCACATTGTGTTAGGTATAGCCAATAGACACATCTCGTCAGTCAGCCACTGTGTAAAGTAATTATAAGGATGCAAGGTGAGCAGTGACATCCTGCCTTAGGTGGGCAAAAACAGGTTGCGTTGGACTGTTAGCAGTATTCAGTTGCAGCAAAATGCCAAAGTAAGAATGCACAATCACGTGTGTGTGTGTGGTTGTGTCAGTGCGGGCCAGCACTTTTATTATGCCAGAACACTAACATTACAATACAGATGTGTGTGTGTGTGTGCATGCGTATGCGTGCGTGTGTATGCGTGCATGTGTATGTGTGCATGCATGTGAGGGCTCATAATGCAGAAGGTTACATTTCTAACTGGAAGAACAATGAAGTGGGTGTGAGATTGGTGGACCATGTGGTTTCGTCTTATATTAATTCATCTTACATACAAACATCACATTAGCAGCCCCAGCAGGCCCATAACGAGGTCGTTTTGGGGGTGCATTTTCAAACAAAGTGGGACTCATATGTGGTCTGTAGAGATTGGTATCCATTTTGTTGCCTGATCAAACCTAATTTACACCCAATTGTATTCATAAAAGCCAACACGCAGTGATAGTATGTTGTTAATATAACTGAATTATTTACTCGAAACTCTTTGCCGTGTGTGCAGTTGTTTTGAATATGTTCACATTAATATAATAAACGAGGCACTGAGGAGTGTGGGTGTGTCCAAGTTATTTGTCAGAATAAACAATTAAAGTGTGACAATTACAATCTGGTTTTCACTGAATTAATACATTATATTTATCTGATCTGATGTGCAAAAGTTCCATAACTTATCATAAACATAATTAAGTTAGTAAATTAACAAACCTTTATAAAACATGCCTGGTAAATAGAAGATTTTAAAAATGCTGTCGTCTTGTGGAATTTGAATTAAATTCTAGGCGTCAAACAGTCAAGTACCATATCCTGCACACCACACTGACTCCAGGAAACACAAACTATATTTTACAACTATACGGAACACAAAATGGACTTAATAATTAATAATAAAGGCCCTTCACACATTCTTGCCTTCTCATCAGCGATAAGGCTCCCCTTTCTGAGATCTACAAACATGCAACTAGCAGCCACAGTATTTCGGCAACCATACAGCCACGCAATTACACGATTTTTCAACAGCACGCGCATTTTAAAATAGGTGAAGCTAAACTTTATTTTGCAGTGGTTAAATACAATTATTCATCGAAATTCACGTTTCAGCTCAACAGATGAAAATTATGATTTGTGTTAAGCCAGATGAGTTTGTCTACTGGGTCTGCAGCTTGTAAGAAATACACTCATGGCTTGTTGATTGTTGAGAATTGCCTCTTTGACAGTCGGTAGTTACCTTAATCAGCATACAGCTGCATTAAAAATAAAAAGCCGCATCTTTCGTTCACTTTTTAACAGAGTTCTGATGAGAAATAATGAATTATTTTATATGGCTTAATTTATATGCTCATAATTATTTAATCATCGTCACCCAGTTCATTCACCAGTATTTTGTCTGCATCTGTAACCTTTGAATGACTACAATTAGGACTCATAATTTTACATTTCGTATTAAATTGGCTTCTTCTATTTATTACCCCATGTGTTTTCATAACAGGAGACCCTGGGATAGTATGAAGTCTTTCTGCATGGCTAATTGGATGCAATGGTCCTTTGACACACATTCCTCTAATGACTGCCCTTTTCACACATGGCATTGGAGACAGACCCCTCAGCCAGGCTCCCATACATTCAGTGATGATCACTTAATAGATAACAGTTCTCATCTGCACAAACCAGGCTTTCTTGACATTCCTTGTAATGCTTGAACACTATCCAGCAGCTTTTAGGGGCGGGGGGTTAAAGTTTTTGAGAAACATGGAATATAATTAGTGATTCACATTTTAAAGATGCAATTTTGAGGGGGGTTCACATTTTGGAGAAAGAGGGTTCACAAAAAGGGGGTTCACATGAACCCCGTGAATCCCCCTGGCTACGGGCCTGTAGAAATACCTAAATCTATTCATATAATTATAAACTTATTACATAAAATGTTACTGTTTATTTATTATTTGTATAAAATAGTCATGTTCAGTATTAGTACTTTTAAAACATAACTGCCAACTTTGTAAATACAACCGAAGGTTGAGCCTATACACAGAGCCAGAAACAAATATCTTCATCAAGCCAGACAGAGAGAGAGAGAGAGAGATAACATGTGTCTCGACGTCTTTGTTGTTATGTAAATATATTCACATGATCACTATTCAGCAGTCATTGCTGTTGTCTGCTGATCTCGGCGTACATACAGTACAACTGTTACTGTGCACGGTTCACCCAGCTTTCACTGACAGAACCCTTGAGACGACATCGCATTGGCTAGGTCTGTTGGCAGCTGACTAGTTCTAGACACATGTTTACTCATTTTGCTAACTGTCAAAGCAGTCGAAACCTATCCATGTCGAAAGATCAATCACTGGTGCACAGCAGAACCTGACAGCAATGCAGTGAATAGGATATATACGCATGGGTAGTGAACACAGTGCGTACCTGATTGCCTACAACTTTCATTTAACATTAGACACTGTTCTACCCCTTGTGAAAGGGCCGCTGACTGTTGGACAAGCAATTGAGAAGGGGTGTATAATGTCAATGTGTCATGGTAAGTATGTTATATTTTCAGTAGAATTCTACACAATTGCAACAAACAATATGTTACACTGTGTGACTAAGAATAAGACCAATTGAGGCAGAGTAGGTGTTATGTAACCAGACTGGTTTCTGACAGATTAGAAACTTAACCCTTGTGAGTAGTGCGTGTTAAAAATAGGTTGAGTTTGATTTCAATGAAGCATTATGTGAGTAAAGAAAAGATTAAGGTCAGAGATATATCATTAGGGAAAACGCTGTGTAAGCTATCTGAACACATCACTGTGTAAGCTATCTGAACACATCACTGTGTAAGCTATCTGAACACATCACTGTGTAAGCTATCTGAACACATCACTGTGTAAGCTATCTGAACACATCACTGTGTAAGCTATCTGAACACATCACTGTGTAAGCTATCTGAACACATCACTGTGTAAGCTATCTGAACACATCACTGTGTAAGCTATCTGAACACATCACTGTGTAAGCTATCTGAACACATCACTGTGTAAGCTATCTGAACACATCACTGTGTAAGCTATCTGAACACATCACTGTGTAAGCTATCTGAACACATCACGTGATGTCATTGGAAACTTTTGCACAGGTTGAACTTTGGTACAGCTTTGTTGACAGCAAGATGAGCATGCAGACTACATGTGCTTCTTGTCCTCAGAATACATTCTTCTGCAGTGACCGAGTTGTTGAACTTTGGATGTCTTTGGATTACTGTCTAAACAACATTTATACACAGACCAAACAGTGGTGTTGAATTAAAACAAGGAAGACTTGATCTAAGTTTACAGTGAAAGAATGAAAGTGTGCGATCTGAGTCCGAACTATAAATAATGAAGATGACAATTTTCTAATCTGAGTCAATACATATTTATACTGTCGTTGCTGCTATTAATGTTTATTCTTGAGACTGACCAATCCATCTATCTCCATGCACCTCCGAGCTTGGTTTCCAAAGATGTATGTGCAAAGATATGTTATCATTATTAGTTTTTATGAACAACATTTTGGAATTTCAATGTTACATCAACTGACTGACTACAACAGTTCAGACTGATCAGACGGAAAGACATACAGAACAAACAGGGAGGCGGGCGGGCGGGCGGGCGGGCGGGCGGGCGGGCGGGCGAGCGAGCGGGCGGTCAGGCGGGCAGGCAGGCAGAACGAACAACAGGAAAACAGGCAGACAGACAGAAAGACAGACAGGCAGGAAAACAGGTAGACACACAAACAGACAGAAAGACAGGCAGATAGACAGACAGACAGAAAAACAGGCAGATGACTAACATTATCAGAAGCTTTTGAATAATCTATGAAACAGATCCTAAGGTCATGGTTTGAATTCTCTGCATTTCTGAATTAACATCTTCAGGTTGAAAATGTGATCTCTTGTTCCTCTTCCAGTCCGGAAACCAGCTTGTGTTCTGTTGACTTCACATTCTAATTTTGTTGTGATTCTCTTCATTATGATTTTTAGCATAATTTTGTTCGCATGGCTGATGAGGGATATAGTCCTGTGGTTTGAGCATTCTTGTATGTCACCTTTTTTCGGTATTGGTATAAGGATGGCTCGTTTCCAGTCATGGGCATGTTCAACTTTTCTATATATTCTTGCATAATGTGTAATAGATATCCAGGCCTGCTTTGCCACTTGCTCTTAGTAGCTCTGCAGTGATGTTATCAGTGCCAGGTGATTTTCCGTCTTTTAGACTTTTTTTGCCCACTCCACCTCTGAACGCAAAGATTTAACAAGATTTAACAAGATTGCCACCCAGAGAATTAACTCTAGGTAGCAGGTGGACAAGGAAGCCCTTGGCTTATCGAGAGTCCGACCTTTTTATCTATGTGTATCCCGCCCGTCTGAGGTATGTGTCGATTTTATTTTTAAACATATTCACGCTACTAGCACCCACACAATCAGCAGGTAATCTGTTCCATTCATTTACAGTCCTTTGTGAAAATGAAAACTTTCTTATATCCAATCTACTCTGCTCCTTTGCTAATGCAAGATCATGTCCTCTAGTCCTTCTATCTTTCTTAACTGAGAAAAACATATTTCTATCAATATTTTCATAACCCTTCAATATTTTAAACACTTCTATCTGATCTCCTCTCAATCTCCTGGTCTCTAGTGTTGTTAAACCACATTTTTTAGGCGTATTTCATAACTAAGATCCCTCAGATTTGGTATCATTTTAGTTGCTCTCCTCTGCACTCTTTCTAGCATATCTATGTCCTTCCTGCGATATGGCCTCCACGCTTGAATACAATATTCTAAATGAGGCCTAACTATTGTTTTGTACAGCGGTATTATTAGCTCTTTTTCCTTATACGTTATGTTTCGCCTAATTAATCCAAGGATTTGATTTCCCTTTGAAGCTGCAATTCCGCACTGCTCTGAAATCTTCATATCAGCACTAACGGTTAACCCTAAGTCCTTTTCTTTTACAGTAGTACTTAGTACAGTACCCCCCATTGTATATTCTACCTCTTCGTTCCCATGTCCTATGTGGAGGCATTTACATTTCCCAAAATTGAACATCATTTGCCACTTTTCAGACCATTTGATCAACCTGTCAAGATCATCTTGTAAATGCTGTCTATCTCCATCACTTTTAATCCTTCTAAACACTTTTGTATCATCCGCAAATTTCAACACCTTGCTTGTTATTTCATCATCCAAATCATTGATGTATATTAAGAATAATATAGGACCTAATACTGATCCCTGTGGTACCCCACTCAATACCGATTTCCAGTTTGAAGCCTCCCCATCAACTACTACACGTTGTCTTCTGTCAATCAGCCATTGTTCTATCCAGTTTATTATACCATTTCCTATGCCATGGGCCTTTAGTTTAAGCAGTAATCTTTGATGTGGTACTTTGTCAAAAGCTTTTTGAAAATCTAAGTAGACGATATCTACTGGTGATCCCTCATCTACCCACTTAGTGATGTCTTCAAAAAAACATAACATATTTGTTAAGCATGACCTCGCTTTAAAAAAGCCATGTTGAGATGGGTTTATCAAATTACTGATGTTAAACTCACTGGTCTATAGTTCTCTGACTTGTTTCTCGAACCTTTTTGGAATAACGGTATAATGTTTGCTTCTTTCCATTCTAAAGGAACCACTCCCTCTTCTAATGACAAGTTGAAAACTGTTGCAAGTGGTATGCTAATTTGTTCTACAATTTCCAATAGTAGTTTGGGTGGAATACCATCCACTCCAGGTGATTTATTATCCTTCATAGCCCTTATTTTCTTAGCTACCATTTCCGGGGTTACAATTAATTGTCCTAAATAGTCTGAATCTGCCCCCTTGAACTTAGCCTCTGGTATTGGCAGTGAACTAATATCTTCCCTGGTAAACACTGAACTAAAGTACTCATTCAGGTCTTCTGCCATTATGAATCCCTCTGATATTATATTTCCAGCACTATCTTCTAGAGGACCAACCTTATCTTGAACTTTCTGTTTGCTTCGAACATACGCATAAAAACTCTTGCTGTCATGTTTTATATTACTAGCTAATTGTTGTTCATAGCTTCTCTTTGAATTTCTAATTTCAGCTGTAGCTAGGTTAAGTGCTTCTTTATAATTGTTGTAGTCTTCATCATTTCCAGTACATCTATATGACTTCCACATCATTTGTTTATACTTAATTTTTCTAATGGCTTCTTTCGATAAGTGTTTCTTTTTGGACCGTTTTCCTTGTTTTTTGAAGGGTACAAATTTATCGATTATGCACTTAATTTCACTCTTTAATATATTCCAGCATTCTGTTGCCGTCTTATTTTTCAGTGTCTTATTCCAGTCTATCTCAAGTTCATCTTCTGGTTCTGTCCTCTCTCTGCCTTCATCCATGTCTATCTCTTCTGTTTCTTCTTTCTTAAACATGCTTTCACAATATTGCTTCCATCTTTCAAGTATGTCATCGCTTTCTGTCTGAGTCATTTCCGTTTCATCTTTAATAACGCCAAGTCTAGGCTTGAACGACTGTGTCATAGACTTGATTTCCTCGAACATACTGCGACTATCGTTCCTTCTCATGCATATTTCTATCTTTTCGCATTTCTTCTCTAGATATTTCTTCTTATCTTCCTTACACATCGTTTAATTATCCTGCACTTCTCTCTGTATTTCTCATGATAATTCTCACTCATTTCTTTGTTCTTCTTTAACTCTTTCCTTTCGTCAATCATCTGCAGTGTGTCTGCTTATCTATGGTTGTTTTTGTCTCCTGTTTTTAATGAAGTGTTTGTCAGCTGATTCCATAATGATGTTCCTAATTTCTACTGCCAACTCCTCTGGTTCCTTCTCGTCAGCCACTGTCTGTAATACTCCGAAACGGTTCATAACCTCTACTCGGTATCCTTCTTTGATATCACTGACGTCATACCTCACTATCTCTTTCCCTCTCTTCATCTTTCTTAATTTTATCGCAATCTTAGCGCTTAGCAATTCATGGTCAGAGCCACAATCGGCTCCCAGTAATGTCTTTGCATTAAACACAGACATCCTCCATTGTTTTGGTATCAGTATAAAGTCAATTTGATTTCTGTTCTGTGGTGTTGTCCAAGTGTACAGTCTTCTTTGATGTTGTTTGAAGAAAGTATTGGTGATCATCAGTTCATTTTCTATGATAAACTCAACAAGTCTATCTCCTCTCCCATTTCTCTCGCCTAGTCCATATTTCCCGATATTTCCATTTTACTCTTCGTTTTGACAACTGCCACTTTTTGCATTGAAATCGCCCATCAGTACTACCATGTCTCTCCTGTTTATCTCGTCGACTGTTCGTTGCAGTGTATCACAAAACGTTTCTATTACGCCATCATCTGCGGTGCTCGTTGGTGCATAAATCTGAATACATGTTATATTCGTGGGTTTTGCTCATATTCGTATGGTAATAATTCTGTCATTGACCGGATTGTATCCTAATGGTGCATTTTCAGTTTTCTTTGATAGATAGAACGCAACAGCACTCATCCCTGACTTAGTTGCTCCTGAGTATATAAACTTCCTCCTGAATCCGGGCGAAAATATCCTTGTCCGGCCAATCTGTGTTCCGGAATCCCTAATATATATAATATAATAATATATATATATATATATGCATATATATATATATATATATATAAGGACTATTGTTTGAAACAAATATAGGTCAAGTGATTAGTCCTGAAGCTGTTAATGCAATAAATGCATTAACAAATAATTAAACATTCCAGTCATGTGTCACCTGTTGATAGTAAACCAGCAGGCAGTTGTGGTGATCGCACTTGTTTTCTTTGCATTCATGTGTCAATTTAACCCAGAGTTGGGTATTTTTATTATTTTAAATAAAACAATATTTTATTATTTTTCATGATATATTTGTTTCAAAGAGTGTTCTGTATCTATCACAAAATACAATTTTTTTAAATATTTCAATTATTTCTTATGCTAAGTTTTGCTAGTGTTCCAAGAGGATTCACGATGCCTAAATAGTAGACTCCCACAACTTTCTACTGTCAATAAATGTACCGGTACCACAAATGCGCACATAAAATGGTGACCTGTCCCCATTCAACAGGTTGAATAGTGTGACACCAGCTTATGTCTAACCTGTGTCTGCCTGATTACACAGTGAACAGACAGCAGATGTGTAAACTGACTGAAGAGTTGTAAAGACTGTAAACATGTCAACCATGTTTTGGACTTTGATGGACTTTCTATTCTGAGGAATCACAGGTGACAAGTGGCAAATAAGCTAGCTATAAACATTGTAGATAAAATACCTCCTGGACATCTAGTGCATAGTGTTTTATGGGTTCTGGCATTATTCATTCACATTGGCTACCTTCAAAGATGCCCACTTCACGTGGTTGAACTATGAAAGTAATATATCTAAACGAAACACTAATTCACATACATTCACAATTTAATCACTTAAAAACTGACCATGCCAAGTTTAGTGGCCAGACCGGTTTATGTCTGGTTCTAGAATTAAACAGACATTTGAACCCAATAGTAACAATGGCTATATTGGATTTTAAAAATAGTGCACCTTTTTGTCAAGAACACAATACCAGTATTTCAAGCTAACATGGTAAGTGCTTTATGTGAAAATTTATCACATGAAATCATTTATGTGAAGTCATCTGAAAATGTTAACCCTTTTCATGTTTCTAGCACTCACAAAAAGGTAGTTTCAGTACACATCTGTAGCTATAATTTACAGATAACTTATTATACATTGTTTTATTTAATAACTGGATATTTACTTTGTTATTCACATCAACATTTGGGTCAGATAAGACGGAACGAGACATGACCACTGTTAGTTCTGTCTCTCTTAACCACATTCTTATGTGAAGTGAGCACTTGAAATGTTCAAGTTGTCGTGCAGCAGTGATTGAGATGAGATGTAAGTACCTACGACACAGGCTACACATGACATAAAGGTGAAGCTGGGCAACTGTTTTTCCAATTTATGGTGTCAAAAGAATGTGGGGAGTTGGCAACAACAGGTTGTTGTTTGAGTACGGTACAGCGCTGGAAGTGTACAGGTAAATGGAACAGTGTGTTTGGTGACAGTATTTTTTCGGAGACAGCAATTGGTCTTCTTTGTTGGCAACTTACAGTTGTTTAGTGGTGTCCTTTTGGGTTCACAAGAATGCAAGTTTGTGAACTTTTGTGAAATAATGTATAAGATTTAGGACTTTATATATACATATATTCTTGAACATTTACAAAGGGCATACATTTAATTTTAGCCCAAAATCTGTCTGCATTGGAGTCATGAAGAATTTAAGTTAAAATATGTACAAATATTTATCAGATAAAAGGGATATGTTTAGTTTTAGTCCAAAATCTGTCTGCATTGTAGTTATAAAAAATGTAGGTCAAGAGCTGTGAAAGTATTTTTCAGCTATGACTTATCCCATGGCATATGCACAGTGAAAGATCACTTTGTGGTTACCTCTGTAATGCTGCCCCCTCACAATTAAAGTCAACCTGGAATGGCCCAAATTATTTCTGTAACAGTCAAGAAGAGGAAACCGATCTTGCTAATAAGGTCACCTCTCCATTCAGGTCACTTCTGCCCAGTCCCAAAGGTGACATTATTAGTGATGTTGCACTCTACTTCATTTTAATTAGTGAGTGTTGACCCAAAGATGGTTACATGTTTCAGGAAAGATTCCCATCAGTGATGACCAAATGAGAGTGACCATATGGGAGAGTGATGACTGCCACTGACCACGCATGGGTCCGGACCGTCCAGTACAGCGAGAAACGCGAGACAATGCCCGACGCATGTCCTGGACTGACCGTCACTGCAAACACAGAATGGAGCGTCCGGACATCCTCATGTGCAACATCTGTCTCGAGCCGTACGACGACCAGACGCACCAGGCAAAGTTCCTGACGTGTCACCACTCGTTCTGCGAGCTGTGTCTGTGTCACATGATGAGCGGACAGACATCGATTGAGTGTCCAACGTGTCGACGCACCACGACGCTCGACACCGCCGGTGTCGCCGGGCTGCAGACGAACTTCTACATTGACTTCATGAAGGAGGAGATCACAAAGTACGAATCGCCGCAGAACCTTGGCTGCCGCAAACACACCAATCAACCGCTGTCGTTCTACTGTCAGAAATGCGAGACGGCGATCTGTCGCGATTGCACCGTGCTGGACCACAAGGAGGCGGCGGGTCACATCATCACTGACATCTCGGTGGCGGAGTCGGAACAACGTGACGCGCTCGACATGGACGTAAATACGGCGCAGTCGGCGCTCACTGAGGCGCAGGGTCACATGACCCAGATGGAGGCAGAGCTATGTAATCTGAAGCTGGTACGGGATAAGGCCTTGAAGGATGTCGAGAAGGCATTCGAAGGTTACGCGAAGATTCTTGAGACAAGATGCGAGCAGTTGACAAAGGACATTACAGATATGTACAATGAGAGACAGGGTAATATCATTGAGATGCGTGACATGGTGGGACGGTGTACGAAGGACTTGGAGACCACCGTCGACCAGTGCTTGAAGACAATGAAGCATAGAACCATCGTGAAGGTGGTGGGAGCAAAGGCTGGACTGACCAACGCCATGGAGAAGATGTCGACCTCAACCACCAAGCTTGACCTTGGAGCTAACCACCTCCTGTTCGATGGCAAGGCAGGAATGGATGACTACAAGGTGGCCGTGGATAAACTTGGTGATGCGCTCTTCCACGCGTATCTCCCCTCACGTGTCGAGTTTGACCCGAAGTACGTCGTGGCGTGTCTTCCTGCGACCGTCGAGATGAAAGTGTTCAGCTACAACGATGAACAACTTGAAGGTCAATCAATTCACGTCATCATCTACGATCGTTATGACACCGTCATTGAATCATCGCTCATTATCGACAGTGAGAAAAACATGAACGTCGTCTTCACGCCACAAGTAAGTGGAAAGCATCGCTTCGTGACGACGTTCCTCGGGAAGCCAATCAGAGGCACCGAGACAAACATCACGGTGGCCAGCAATAACCCAGTGGCTGTGTATGGTGGACGTGGAGATGGACTGGGCAAGTTCTTGTGTCCGCGGGCAATCGCCGTCGATGATGTCGGCAACATGTACATCGCAGACACAGGGAACAAACTGATTCAGAAGCTGGATAAAGACGGGAAATTCCTGCATCAGTTCAAGATCGATGGCGGAAATGCAGAATGTTCAACGTGCGACCTGGCTCTGTCTAAGTCACATAGCAACATCATATGCACGGAGACGGTTGTCGGACAGAACATGAACCCCACAATGGGAAACACTGTCGTGTCGTACGGCCTCGACGGAACCCTCAAACATAAGTTTGTCAACAAGGTGATGAAATGCGCCCTGTGTGTGGCAAGCAACAGCCACGGCGAGATCATCGTGTCAGACTATCTTGTACATAGTCTCTTCATGTACGATCGCCATGGCAACTTCCTACGTCGAATCGGCAAACTGGGCACCTTCAAGCATCCGGCATTCATCAGCATTGGTGAAGACGATGCCATCATCGTGTCCGACACCAACAACAACACCATACAGGTATTTGACCGCGAGGGGAAATTCAAGTACCGGTTTGGAAAACCAGGCCGCGGCCGAGGGGAACTGAAACAGCCTTTTGGGTTGGCAACTGATGGCGACAACATCATCGTGGTGGACAGTGGCAATAGCCGGATCCAGGTTTTCCGATATGATGGAACATTTGTGTCGATGGTGGAGAGTGCTGATGATGCAATGAATCAGCCACGGGGAATAGCCGTCGGTCAAGATGGACATATATACGTGGCAGACAGGGACAACAACTGTGTAAAGAAATACAGATATAAATAATGTGTGGATGACAATGGACTGTTTACTCTGTAAGGCTATGCTTTATATACAGGTGTATAATTAACGAAGAGACATGCAAGATGTCGATATGTGTGTAAAATGTCTGCTTCTCTATACAATACAACAATATATTGTAGATATATACAGGTGTATAATATGCTTTATATACAGGTGTATAATATGCTTTATATACAGGTGTATAATACGCTTTATATACAGGTGTATAATACGCTTTATACACAGGTGTATAATATGCTTTATATACAGGTGTATAATACGCTTTATATACAGGTGTATAATACGCTTTATATACAGGTGTATAATATGCTTTATACACAGGTGTATAATATGCTTTATATACATGTGTATAATATGCTTTATATACAGGTGTATAATATGCTTTATATACAGGTGTATAATATCCTTTATATACACATGTGTATAAGATGCTTTATATACAAGTGTATAATATGCTTTATATACAGGTGTATAATATCCTTTATATACAGGTGTATAATATGCTTTATATACAGGTGTATAATATGCTTTATATACAGGTGTATAATATGCTTTATATACAGGTGTATAATATCCTTTATATACAGGTGTATAATATCCTTTATATACAGGTGTATAATATGCTTTATATACATGTGAATAATATGCTTTATATACAGGTGTATAATATGCTTTATATACAGGTGTATAATATGCTTTATATACAGGTGTATAATATGCTTTATATACATGTGAATAATATGCTTTATATACAGGTGTATAATATGCTTTATATACAGGTGTATAATATGCTTTATATACAGGTGTATAATTAACGAAGAGACATGCAAGATGTCGATGTGTGTGTGTAAAATGTCTGCTTCTCTATACAATACAACAATACATTGTAGATCGATCAAACAAAGTGATATACGAGCAGAACCAAATACAAAATATTACAATACAAACCCATTACAGTGTAACAGTAAAATACTTGTAAATACGTCAGTCATCAAAATCAGTGGACCAGGTTTGTTTACACAGGAATAGAAAATACAGGAAAAGGAATTACTAGATTTTATGATGAACTGTTTGTCTTAGTGAAATGATTCCCTGGGCTTAAAATCACTACATTTTATATAACAGAGGGTCAGGTATACAGTATTAATTTATCATATTTATTATACAGTGCTAATCAGGCAATATCTTAACATAAAGAGTTGACTTCAAGATATAACAGACAGTCTTTAAAAATAGCATTATTATTATATATATGTAAAAGTAATCAATATGTTTCATAACCTGCTAAATTATATTGCTGTTTTAAATGTTTTATTGGTCTACTTTGAAACATATACATAATGTTAAATGCCTTCTGAATATGTGCATTTTCATATAATATAATATTATGTTAAACATACAGTATATAATTCAGATTTGTGAAAATATTTGAATATTTTAAAAACAAAATGCTTCTCAAATGCTTTTCATTCAAATGTACAGCCGAAACATTTAGCACTTATTTTTGAATCATTAACAACTATGTTATTTTTGCTGTATGTTGAATGTTTTGTAGAACAAAAACATTTCCTAGACCAAATTTGTATTGCTTGTAAATATCTGAAAGTATTTAATAAGTGTTTCAAAATGTATTAAGTTTCCTGGAAACAAACCTTTAATACAATGAAACATGTTGTATGTCGGGTAAATGTACAAGTAATTCAGTAGATTCAAATTATTTGATCCTATTTTATGTACAGCACAAAAACATCAGTTGAAATAACAACTGACAAGGAATTCCCAATCCAAATTACCCTCACTAGTAACCACAAAGTGTTCATTCCTGCGCAAAGAAAAGTAACTTTAAAATAAACTACTGTATCATGTTTGTTTACTTGCATCAATGCAATGATCATGTCAAAATTGTAGATAAAATACCTCCTGGACATCTAGTGCATAGTGTTTTATGGGTTCTGACATTATTCATTCACACTGGATACCTTCAAATATGCCCGTTTTACGTGGTTGAACTATGAAAATAATATACCTAAACGAAACACCAACTCACATACATTTACAATTTTATGACTTAAAAACTGACCATGCCAAGTTTAGTGGCCTGACTGGTTTACGTCTGGTTCTATAATTAAACAGACTTTCGAACACAATGGTGTCAATGGCTTCGTTGGATTTAAAAAACAGTGCACTTTTTGTCAAGAACACAATACCAGTATTTAACATAGCAAGTGCTTTTTGTGAAAATTGATCACATGACGTTATTTATGTGAAGCATCTGAAAATGTTAACCCTTTTCATGTTTCTAGCACTCACAAAAAGGTAGTTTCAGCACACATCTGTAGCTATAATTTACAGATCACTTCTTCCACCTAAGTATGAAATAATAACACAGTTTCTACCAAACAAACAATTGGAATTACTGGACTATCGTTATTATACATTGTTTTAGAAAATAACTGGATATTTACTTTGCTATTCACATCATCATTTGGGAGTGATAAGACGGAACGAGACATGACCACTGTTAGTTCTGTCTCTCTCTCTTGACTTAACCATTTCAGTACTACAGCCCTGACCAGCTGTGACCACTCAATACTGCATTCCCAGTGAATATGCAAGACAATGGACTACCTCACTTCAAGTCAAGAATTGAGCAACAAAAATGCATTTATGAACAGGAAAGCATGATAATCAGCAAGTAAAATGAGTCATATCATTTTACATTCCATTGTCATGGTAACCAGCAATCCAAGATGGCCGCCAAGATATCACTGTTTTTGTTGTCACCTACACTTTCATCTCGGATTCTGTCGCTAAGTTCACCGACATCGTCATTGTGTCGATCGTCAACATTCGACAAAGATTTTTCGCTAAAACTCTAAAATAATCTGTTCAAAACATACGGTGGTAAATCGTTATTTGAAGAAATGACATCCACCATTGTGGCCACCGCAGATTTTGATAATCCATCATTAAAAACCGCAAAAATCTCTGTAAACTACTATTGACTGATAATCCACAATGACCACTGCTGAATAGGTAATTTATTCGCCACGACAACTGTACACAACAAGTGGCTCCACATAGTGGATAATTATGAGTAAAAAACTATTTGAATAGCACACATCATCAATGCCGCCACACTGGCCTGTCGTACTGAAGTGTCACACTCCGCGTGGCCAGTGTAGTGGCCTGTCGTACTGAAATAGTTAACCACATTCCTATGTGAAGCGAGCACTTGAAATGTTCAAGTTTTCGTCAAGCAGTGATTGAGAAGTAAAAAAAGTGAAGGTAAGTTCTTATATAGTGTAGTATCCAGTCCTCAGGACTGCTCAAAGCACTTTACACAAGTAAGTATCTATGACACTGGCTACACATGACATAAGGGTGAGGCTGGGCAACTGTTTTCCAATTTATGGTATCAAAAGAATGTGGGGAGTTGGCAACAACTGGTTGGTGTTTGAGTACGGTAGAGCACTGGAACTGTACAGGTAAATGGAATAGTGTGTTTGGTGACAGTATTTTTTCGGAGACAGCAATTGGTCTTCTTTGTTGGCAACCTACAGTTGTTTAGTGGTGTTCTTTTGGGTTCACAAGAATGCAAGTTTGTGAACTTTTGTGAACTAATGTATAAGATTTAGGACATTAGTTCATACACAAGCAACAAGATTAGACAATGTGGGATACAATGGAAGAGGCTTATGTCGTGTTTGTTCCTTTTAACAATTAATGACAGTCAGTTGAAATACTGTTAACAGGTCGTCATATATTCTTGAACATTTACAAAGGGCGTACATTTAATTTTAGCCCAAAATCTGTCTGCATTGGAGTTATGAATAATTTAAGTTAAAATATGTACAAATATTTTTCGGATACGGGACATGGCCTGATCTATACCATGACATAAATTACAACAAATTATCGATAAACAGGGCAATGCCATTAACTGGCCCTCATATTCTTGTAAATTTATAAAGAGATATGTTTAGTTTTAGTCCAAAATCTGTCTCCATTGTAGCTATGAAAAATTTAGGTCAAGAGCTGTGAAAGTATTTTTCAGTTACGCCCTGTGGTCTGACTTATCCCACTGCCACTGACTACACATGGGTCCGGACCGTCCAGTACAGTGAGAACCGTGACTGACCATCACACAGAATGGAGCGTCCGGACATCCTCATGTGCAACATCTGTCTGGAGTCGTACGACGACCAGACGCACCAGGCGAAGTTCCTGACGTGTTACCACTCGTTCTGCGAGCTGTGTCTGTGTCACATGATGAGCGGACAGACATCGATTGAGTGTCCAACGTGTCAACGCACCACGAGGCTCGACACCGCCGGTGTTGCCGGGCTGCAGACGAACTTCTACATTCACTTAATGAAGGAGGTGATCACAAAATATGAATCGCCACAGAACCTCAGCTGCCTCAAACACTCCAATCAGCCGCTGTCGTTCTTCTGTCACAAGTGCGAGACAGCGATCTGTCGCGATTGCACCGTGTTGGACCACAAGGAGGCGGCGGGTCACACCATTACTGACATCTTGGTGGCGGAGTCGGAACAACGTGACGCACTCGACATGGACATAAATATGGCAAAGTCGGCGCTCACCAAGGCGCCGGGTCACATGACCCAGATGGAGGCGGAGCTATGTAATCTGAAGCTGGTGTGGGATAAGGCCTTGAAGGACGTCGAGAAGGCATTCGAGGGTTACACGAAGATTCTCGAGACGAGACGCGAGCATTTGACGAAGGACATTACAGACATGTATAATGAGAGACAGGGTAATATCATTGAGATGCGTGACATGGTGGGACGGTGTACGAAGGACTTGGAGACCACCGTCGACCAGTGCTTGAAGACAATGAAACATAGCACCATCGTGAAGGTGGTGGGAGCAAAGGCTGGACTGACCAACGCCATGGAGAAGATGTCGACATCAACCACCAAGCTTGACCTCGGAGCTAACCACCTCCTGTTCGATGGCAAGGCAGGAATGGATGACTACAAGGTGGCCGTGGATAAACTTGGTGATGCACTCTTCCACGGGTATCTCCCCTCACGTGTCGAGTTTGATCCGAAGAACGTCGTGGCGTGTCTTCCTGCGACCGTTGAGATGAAAGTGTTCAGCTACAACGATGAACAACTTGACAGTCAATCAATTCACATCATCATCTACGATCGTTATGACACCGTCATTGAATCATCGCTCACTATCGACAGTGAAAAAAACATGAACGTCGTCTTCACGCCACAAGTAGGAGGAACGCATCGCTTCGTGACGACGTTCCTCGGGAAGCCAATCAGAGGCACCGAGACAAACATCACGGTGGCCAGCAATAACCCAGTGGCTGTGTATGGTGAACGTGGGGATGGACTGGGCAAGTTCTTGTGTCCACGGGCAATTGCCGTTGACGATGATGGCAACATGTACATCGCAGACACAGGGAACAAACTGATTCAGAAGCTGGATAAAGACGGGAAGTTCCTGCATCAGTTCAAGATCGATGGCGGAAATGCAGAATGTTCAACGTGCGACCTGGCTCTGTCTAAGTCACATAGCAACATCATATGCACGGAGACGGTTGTCGGACAGAACATGAACCCCACGATGGAAAACACTGTCGTGTCGTATGGCCTCGACGGAACCCTCAAACATAAGTTTGTCAACAAATGCGCCCTGTGTGTGGCAAGCAACAGCCACGGCGAGATCATCGTGTCGGACTATCTTTTACATAGTCTCTACATGTACGATCGCCATGGCAACTTCCTACGCCGAATCGGCAAACTGGGCACCTTCAAGTATCCGGCATTCATCAGCATCGGTGAAGACGATGCCATCATCGTGCCCGACACTAACAACAACACCATACAGGTATTCGACCACGAGGGAAAATTCCAGCACCGGTTTGGAAAACCAGGCTGCGGCCGAGGGGAACTGAAAGAGCCTTTTGGGTTGGCAACTGATGGAGACAACATCATCGTGGTGGACAGTGGCAATAGCCGGATCCAGGTTTTCCGATATGATGGAACATTTGTGTCGATGGTGGAGAGTGCTGATGATGCAATGAATCATCCACGGGGAATAGCCGTCGGTCGAGATGGACATATATACGTGGCAGACAGGGACAACAACTGTATAAAGAAATACAGATATAAATAATGTGTGGATGACAATGAACTGTTTACTCTGTAAGGCTATGCTTTATATACAGGTGTATAATTAACGAAGAGACATGCAAGATGTCGATATGTGTGTAAAATGTCTGCTTCTCTATACAATACAACAATATATTGTAGATCGATAACACAAAGTAATAAGAGCAGAACCAGTCAGAGGCCAGAAACTGTTTCAGTAACAATCTTATGAGCCCAGCTTTCCTCTTTAAAATTAATTTCGTTCCTTAACAGTGATTATGTACACTGAAATCTCTCTCCACCAGGACAAGCCACTGGGACACTTTTGTCAGCGTGCACAGAAATAGTTTCCTCAGTAATATGGCGGAGGCATTTTGCATTTTGAAAAGAGTCGTTAGATTTAAGAATGGACTCTGTTTAATGATGAACTGTTTGTCTCAGTGAAATGATTCCCTGGGCTTAAAAACACCAAGGAATTACTACATTTTATGTAATAGATGGTCAGGTGTACAGTATTAATTTATTTTATTTTACTACACAATGTTAATCATGTGATATCCTAACATAAAGAGTTGACTTCAAAATATAGCAGACAGTCTTTAAAATTAGCATTATTATTAGATGTAAAAGTAATCAATATGTTTCATAACCTACTAAATTAAATTGCTGTTTTAAATGTTTTATTGGTCTACTTTTAAACATATACATACTGTTAAATGCCTTCTGAATACGTGCATTTATATATGTTAAACATGTATAGTGAAAATATTTGAAATCATATTTTTTAAACAAAATGCTTCTCAAATGCTTTTCATTCAAATGCACAGCTGAAACATTTAGCATTTATTTTTGAATTATTAACAACTATGTTATTTTCCTGTGTATTGAATGTTTTGTAGAATAAAAACATTTCCTAGACCAAATTTGTATTGCTTATAAATATCGTAAAGTATTTAATAAGTGTTTTAAAATGTATTCAGTTTCCTGGAAACAAACCTTTAATACAATGAAAAATGTTGTATGTTGATTAAATGTATGAGTAATTCAGCAGATTCAAATTATTTGATCCTATTTTATATACAGCACAAAAACATCAGTTGAAAGAACAACTGACAAGGAATTCCCAATCCGAATTACCCTCACTAGTAACCACAAAGTGTTCACTCCTGTGCAAAGGGAAGTAACTTTAAAATAAACTCTTATGATTGGTTACTTGCATCAGTGCAATGATCATGTAAAAACTGAAAATTTATAATCAGTATAATATGAATCTGTATGTTCGTTCGGACTCTTTCCATTCTGCACAATAAAATGGTGATGATATTCTGAGATTCAGTAACAAACACCGAAAATGGAACATTGGTTCTTTAAAATCTGTCTCATGAAAAATGTAAATATCATACACTGACACCAAACAAAAGTGTTCTAGATCAGATATGGAGTGTGGTGGCACAGTGACTAAAACAACAGACTCTCAATTGAGAGAGCCCATGTTCAAATCCTGTGCTGCTGTTTCAAATCTTGTGCAAGTTCGTTTACTCTACGTTGCTCCAGTTCACTCAGCTGTGTGAATGAACACCTGACTATAGACAGTGGTGGATATTTGTGTACGAAAAGTCTTCATGCTTTAATTGCTACCCAGAGAAGTTATGATGCTGTTCAAATGAACAGGTCTGCTAAGGAGTGACGTGTAAACACTTTGAGCAGTCCAAAGGGCTGGATACTGCGCTATATAAGAACTTACCTTTTTTATATAGGACCCATCTTGTCCATATTATATTTTGTATTAGGACAAATCTAAACATGTCACAATATTGAAGTATCTGTTCATACAACTTAGACACATTCTGCCATTCATCAATGCTGCAAGAAAAATACAAAACTGCAAACATCTCAATGGAGTATGACACTCTATCAACTGTGCTACTGTGCTCTACTAGGAAAGGGGATGAAGTATCAGAAGTACCTGTTTAGCTGCTAAGAAGAGTTTGGAGACCGAGTCAGCCAGCAGTCTTGTGCATTCAAACACTTCCTCGTGGTCCTGCAAACAACAACAGTACATCTTTATGTTAATATGCTAACTTTGGATCATTGTATGTGCATCTCCTCTGAGGTGCCGAGGTCTACTCATCTCCACTGAGGTGCCAAGGTCCACTCATCTCCTCTAAGGTGCCGAGGTCCACTCATCTCCTCTGAGGTGCCGAGGTCCACTCATCTCCTCTGAGGTGCCGAGGTCTACTCATCTCCACTGAGGTGCCTAGGTCCACTCATCTCCTCTGAGGTGCCAAGGTCCACTCATCTCCTCTGAGGTGCCGAGGTCCACTCATCTCCTCTGAGGTGCCGAGGTCCACTCATCTCCTCTGAGGTGTCGAGGTCCACTCATCTCCTCTGAGGTGCCGAGGTCCACTCATCTCCTCTGAGGTGTTAAGGTACACTCGTCTCTCTCTATGTTTGTTTGCCTCCTTGTGCTATTGACCTCATCTACCGACTGATTTTATATGCATGGCTTTTCTGGAAGGTCTTTCTTCTGCAACTGAGTGGCAATCAATTCAGCAGATTGATCCCTGAAAGCTTGGCACCCGAGATGCAGACCGGTTAGGAGGAAAATGTTAAGATACATAGCTCAATTATAGTTAGATATCATCAGTGGCTGAAACCAGCACAACACTGGGTTCACATGGGCAGTGAATTAATGCTAAGCTAAGTTTCTGATCTCTTTAATCAAAAAGTGGATAAATTGTAGCAAGAATGGTGGTGCTAAATGGTGGGTTGAAACTACCAAAACACCTGCACACACACATGTCAATCAAAATGACCAAGATTTTTAGGCAATGGTCGCCACCCCGCACAGAAGGCTGACTAGCAACTCGTCACGTAACTGGTCACCTCGCAGATATGGGATCGATCTTTCCACTCTTGAACCTCAGTGTACAATTCAGTTCACCTGACTTCAAGTAGGACCTACATTTGTAATTTAACATTACATGGTGATCACATGCACTGCAAGAGTATCCAAAATGGCCACATCAACTGAATATAAAAATAAAACATACCAGAGCCAGTTCTGAAATTGCTAAAGAAAAGTCGACACTGTTCATAGATACAGGCCTATCACCTTAGAGGAACTTCAACTGACTTCAAGCAATCGTCCCTGATCTGTGGATCTCAAGGATTAAACAGTAATTTAATCTTTGAGATACGATTCATATGGTCAATTACTCTTTGCCGAATAATCCACTGTCAAAATTTAACAAACTATTCTTGGTAGCCTGATGAATATGCCAATATTTTATTATTTAAAATGATTTTAAATATTATATAAGTATGCATATATTAAAACATGCAAATAATGTATGGGCAATGAGAACATTTAAAATCCTTGAAAGTGGCTTCTTCATTGACCATTAAATGATGGAGATTTCAGTCTCTGGGACAGAGACTGACCAGCTGCATCAAAATGATGGAGACTCTGTACACATGACAGAAAGTTGACGTGTATGCATACAACTAGCATACACTAAAAGTACACATTAAAGAAAATATGTATGGTTTTATGTGTTATTAATTTATTTCTATTATCTAATAACCCTCAGAACATTTTTGGTTGGAGCACTACATAAGAAATATATTATTATTATTATTAAAGGGAGCATGAATTATTCCATTTTCGACCTATCCCTTGCACTTTACACATGCCTCTCTGTCTCCTGCCACTCACCAGGGGAATGTCATTGAGGGCTGCAGTCAGTGTTGACTCCTCGAAGCTGCCCAGTTTCTGGATATAGGGCTTGTAGGGAGCATAGATGGTGACCGCCAGGGACTGGACGGAGGGCAGCTGGAGGTGACCTGACAATGAAAAAACAAATTGTACAACAGCAGAGATGTCATCAAATGTACCACATTCGTTCCATTAAGTGTACAGTACATTAAAATATTTCAGATGCAAAAATATGTCAAATTTTGCATTCAAATAAGCACACAGTGGTGTGCACCCATTTTCATTGGCTCCTGTGGGTCCCGAGTACAGCCATCTCAGCAGACGTGACTGGCAAGCGATTTACGCATCCACATATATGAGCAAGAGGATACCAGAACACTATGAAGTCTGATCATTTAGGTGGACCTTTCGATATTTTTTGTCATCACTGAGCTTTGAATCTAGTGTGACATTGGCAGAAATTAAAGTACAACATTTTTTATTGGTAATCGCTGTCACAGTGTCAAATGCTGCTAAAGAGGAGAGTGTATGCTAATTAGGGCATGTATGTTAATTAGGGCTTGTATGCTTAATAGAACAAATACAGTTACTTTCAGTAGCTGAAATATTACAAGAAATTAGTTGTTATTAATTACGATTCAGCAAACAACATGTCATAATGAGATGACACGACATCACTTCAAAGCACAATGTAAGCTTGGTCAATCAAAACAGCCAAACAACATACAGGTATCAATTTGGGGATTTCTGCATCTTAAAAACAAAGAACAATTTACTAAAGTTTAGAATAATTTAATTTAAAATTAGTATCTAAAAAATAGCTTCTGATGAGTTTTTTGACGAATGGAGTGTAATTTGACACTTTTGGAAAAGCAAAACACTGATTTCTCAAAGTAGAATTCTTGGAGTAGGTCACATCAACCAGCCATAAGTTTGCACAAGACTTACAATCATGACCTTGATGTGATGTATTTAAAACGTGTTTTATTAACGACCACATGGTCAAACGTGACTACAGTTAAAACGGAACTGATGAAGACTTGTGACAACACAGGGTCACGTGTTGTTTCGCGGTATATGTCACTTGCAGTGACTGGGGACATGTCCAAATACTGCATTGTCAGTATCGTGTCAGATGCCACGAGTACATGTCTCGGAGCGCCACCTACCGGGAGGCGGCTAAGAGCATCTGCTTGAGGGATGTTTTGGCCCGGGCCTGTGGACTATCTGGTATTCGTATAAATAATGAGGTCTTATATAGCCCCGGTATCTGCCAAATGGAGGTGCTCATGGCGCTTACACAGGATTCTGCCATTTGGTTGGTTGTGTCTGACAATTAAAAAATAGTCCAATTAACAATTATAAAAGCACTATTCTAAAATATAATAAGAGCAATGTTCTATACGTTATAAAATTAGTACGTCAATGCACATTGGTGCCAATCGCAATGTTCGAGTTCGTATTACTCAGGATAGTGAACCAATGCTAAAGGCGTAACTTTTTATTACTTTGATAACTAAGGAGACCATCCCTACGGAAAGATAACATACTAGGTGAGTGTGTCTCCAGTGCGCTTTCCATGCTTTTGGCGAACCGCTCGGAAAACTGCAAAAACAAACACATTACACTTCACACACAGTAGAATCGTGGTGTAATTATGGAAACATAAACAATACATGATCAATGACAGCATCAAACAGATAAAACAAAATGGTTTTGTTTCAGTAGTGGAGGGACGTTAAAGGAGTCAAAATGTACACTTTATAAGGCACATTATGAATACTGATTGTACGTAATAGTATTATTAACAAGTATCAAAAATGTCCATCCTCCAGATGGCTTTAGATACACACAAATGCAAAACACGGTTTTTGAAGTATTAACTGTAATATTTGTTGTCGTAGATTTCCAGTAACATCAATCCAACCTGCTTAAGCTGTATAAGCGCAGCAACGGGTCGTTGCTCCCTTTCAATATGGCGGCTGATGAGAGATGACGACGAGGGGTCAAGGTCATCGAGTACTTCAGTGAGAAGGTCTACCACAATAGGGGCAGGATCGGTGAAAACTTGTGTGCACCATTTAATCTGCAAATGAAGAAACAGATCATTGTAACAATAATGCATACCATTGTATTGCAATTTTGTTCAATCATCATTCAATCAATTTATTTGTCTCAAACCTTTTCATAGAACAAACAAAACAAATTGTGATTTATAATGCAATTATCAAAACAGATCATGTTTAAAAAAATAAATAAATAAAAGGTAAATTCTTATATAACCCAGTATCCAGTCCTCAGGACTGCTCAAAGCGTTTTAGACTTTACTCCCTGCCAGACCTGTTCAATCGAACACCATCTCGACTTCTCTGGGAAGCATCCAGCCATGCTGCAATTAATGCGCGAAGACTATTCGTACACAAATATCCACCACTGTCTATAGCCAGATACTCATTCATACAGCTTAGTGAACTGGAGCAACGTATAGTGAACGAACTTGCCCAAGGTTCGACATCGCCGCACAGGATTCGAACCCGGGTTCTCTCGGTTGAGAGTCCGAAGCTTTAGCCACTGCACCATGGCGTTACACACCAAACCACAGGTTCAAATTAAAAGGTGTAATATTAAATGTGTCATTAACCAAAAACAAAAAAACTAAAATACAGAAATAAAACATAAATCACTACAAATTAAGTCATACCGGTAATATATTACATATTTAACTAAAAATGCTTTCAAAAATGTGACAAGGTCATTTTTTAAAGTCAGTTAAATGCAGGTTATTGTTGTAAACGCTGGCTCCTGTGGACAATTATGTAGACACTTTTTTGAGTTTGTAACCACTGCCTCATAAGCTGAATCACAGCTTCATAAACTTATGCAAAAAGGCATAGAAACAAAACCACCTAAAGCTGAACATGGCATGGTCGCACCATAGATAATATGGTTGTATGATCACATTACAGAGGTTACACTGTACGAGCGAACCTGTCATCATAAAACTACCACAAAAACCAAACCAAACAAAGCTAAACGTGGCATGGCCACATTATAGATACCATGGTTGTATGATCGCATTAGAGAGGTTGCACTGTATGAGCGAACCTGTGAATGTAAAACTAATATAAAACAAAAGTAGACAAACTCAATGTGGCATAGTCGCATTATAGATACCATGGCCATATGATCACATTACAGAAGTTGCACTGTATGAGCGAACCCGTCAACGTCAAACTACCATAAAAACAAAACCAGACAAAGCTGAACATCGCATTATAGAAACCACGTTTGTTCAATCACATTACAGAGGTTGCAGTGTATGAACGAACCTGTGAATGCCACATTGCCATGAGCTGGTCGTAGAAGAGAGAGAGTTGTTCTGGAAGGTTGTCGTCGTTAGTACCGCCGCTCTGCACCACCGATCGCCACGACTGCAGGAGATGGCCCTGAAACACAAACCACTTGGGGTTCTTGATGGCTTCAAGGCTGACAGAAGTAGCACCATGCAACTGTAGTGACCTCACTATTAAGGTCACCCTCGGCACAACTGTGACCTGAATAATAAGGTAACCTTATTATCAGAACTAACTTCCTATATTCTACTGTTATGAAAATTATTTAGGACTATGCTTGGGTGACCTTAACTGCAAATTGGCTGTTTTTACAGAGGTGACTGTAAAGCGAGGTTTGACTGTTCTTTAGTTCAGCTGGGAACCGGTTTACTAACATTCTTATGAGGTTCTTTGAAATTAATTTCCCTCCTTAGTTGTGATCTTAGATGCTAAAAACTGCCAACACCAGGCTGCTCTGTTGTCGGTGTTTCATGGACATAGTGTCATCGATGGTACAGTCATTTATACACTCACCTTGTGACATTTATGGTAGTACTTGGTGAGTTGGGGTAGCCGGCCCATGTCACTGAATACCTGCGCATACATCTGTGCTGACTCTGGAAGATGGACGGATGTACAAAGAACAGGAAGGTGTATATAGCAGGCAGAGGAGCTGGTGTCAAAGTGATCACTGATGCTGATGACAGGGAGATTAAACAAGACAATGCAGTGTGGAATTTGTGTGTGGTTTGTGTGTGGTGTGTGTGTGTGTGGTGTGTGTGTTGTGTGTGTTGTGTGTGTTGTGTGGTGTGTGTGGTGTGTGTGGTGTGTGTGTGTGTGTGTGTGTGTGTGTTGTGTGTGGTGTGTGTGTGGTGTGTGTGGTGTGTGTGGTGTGTGTGGTGTGTGTGGTGTGTGTGGTGTGTGTGGTGTGTGTGGTGTGTGTGTGTGTGTGTGGTGTGTGTGGTGTGTGTGGTGTGCGCGGTGTGTGCGGTGAGTGTGTACATGCGTGTTCAGTTTAGGGTACATGTGATGTGTGTGTGTTTGTGCGTGCGTGCGTATATATATGCGTGTGTGTTTGCATGCATGGCTCTCAGTTGATCAGATTTAAGACACTTTTAAGGCCTTTTCTTTCATTATCCCATGACAAAAAATGTAAAAAACAATCCAAAATAACACAAAAGTTGTGTTCAAATATTGTATGAGCCAAACGTAGTGTTATTGCCAAAGATAATGTTCTACATCACAAATGCAACTGATCATTATAAATACCAGCACAAACGTCCACATTCTGGTTGATGCAACATACACACAGGTGCAGAAGATGGCGTTCAGAAGAATTCATTATGTTTAACATGACGCTTAGCAAACATGACATCAATCTGAACAGTTTTCTCAACACTGCACATGTTTTCTATGATCGATGCAAGTAACATAAAACAATCCCAACTGATCATTGCTTGGTATACGCAGCTTGGAACAATTCCCCAAAAAAATGTGTAACATTGCGAACCATCTAAAATTAAGTATGAATCCTTAACTGGTAAGAACCCAAGGGGGAATTTGGAAAAAATAAAAGCATTCATTTCCTTCCAAGAGATTGTAGGTGATTCCCTGAAAGTTTAGCATCCGAGATTCAATGCATAGTGGGAAATGTCATGTACGTGTGAGGGGCGATAGCTGTACTTGTATAATGAGGTGGATATCAATAACTTAGGAAAATAGGTACCATGTGCTTACCGACAGACTTGGCAGAGAAAGCAGCCACAACTTGTGGACTGAGAACTGCTTCGAGTCGGTTCTTGAGCGTCTCCAGGAACTGACAGCGGTCAGCGTAGTCCGGTACATCGGTCAACATCTCCTGGACACACACATGCAGTGTCAGCGTTAAAGGTGCACCATCAGTTCAATTTTGTTTCCTCTCATTTAAACTTAAAGGGAGACAGTCAGTTGCTCTACTCAGAATTAGCCAGTGTAGTAATTTGTAATAGGAAGTCTGCTGTGTTGAATGTGGAAAATTGTTGAACAACAAAGAGATAAATGTAATATATCTGGTATTACAATGATTTAAACAAAAGTATGCACTTTTTCAGACTATCATACCTTCCTCACACCGCATTTCTTGTTTTTCTGACAATTCTATAAAGTTGTACATATATGACAGTTAAAGCTATGAGATTTGGTCCCATCCGGCAGTAGTTGTCTGAAGAAGTTCCTTGATAGCGATCGAATAGTAACAAAAAACATAAACTGACTGGCAAAATATGTAATTTTAGCAACACAGTCTGATGAGTCAGACACATATCACATATACTACATTAACATGAATTGAAAACCTGAGTATTTACCAGACTGTGTTGGAGTCCAACCAATTTCTCAGCAATCTAGAACAACACAGAAATAGCATCATGAAAACTAACAAGTTTCTATTAATTTAATCAGGATCAATGGCCAACATTCATAGTATGAATTGGTGCTTATTCCTGCTTAAATATCAAGCAGTTTATTTAGGTACATTTGTCTACAATATATTATGTTTGGTTATGATTTCCTATATTTTATAACACATAGCACACAGAGAGGGGTATCTAATTTGTAAACATTTTCCACAGACTAGGAAATATTTTCAGTTGCTTTTAATTAAAAATTCTAATTCTACAACTGCATGACTGGAGCTTCCATGGTGATATCTGAAGACTGCAGCTTACCGCGTGAACATCCTGAGACTCAAACACAACATCCACATCTGCCGAGAGTGTGGTCCAATTGTCTGCCTCCTGCAATGAATGCATTAACATTAAGAGGTGATAAAATAAATAAAAATAAAGATATTAAATGGTTAAGAAAATATTTGTAGAAGACATTAGCGCAACTTAAAGTGAGGTTTTCCATTTGTTTCCTTTATTGTAAAATAATAATACTAAATTGTTATGGAAATATTTATAGAAAATATTTCTGTCACATAAAGGGTGGACAAACCATATGTTATACAGTTTAAACTATATGTTATACAGTATAAATTATATGTTATACAATAAAAACTATGTTATTCAGTACAAACTATAATATTATGTTATACAGTATAAACTATATGTTATACTGTATAAACTATAACATTATGTTATACAGTAAAAACTATGTTATACAGTAAAAACTATATGTTATACAGTATAAACTATATGTTATACAGTATAAACTATGTCAGTTCACTGTCATCATGGTTTTTTTACCCAAGCCCATGCCTTCAAAATCAGCTGCTGCCACGTATCTAACCTGTAGTGCTGCAGAAGCATCATTCATGCGAGACTTAACCAGATCCAACTTCAACAGAGTCTGCATAGATTGAGACGTGTCTTGTTCAACCTGTCAATCAACATGTGTCAATCAACATGTGTCAATCAACATGTGTCAAGGAATCAATTAATGAATCACTTCAATTTAAATGTGAAAGGAATTTAAACAAATGCACAATTCTAAGAGAAAACTGTCATAGAAATATCATTGATGTAAATCTGAGCAGTTTTACACAATGCTGCATGTCTCCATCAATGCTGCGTGTCTCCATCAATGCTGCGTGTCTCCATCAATGCTGCGTGTCTCCATCAATGCTGCGTGTCTCCATCAATGCTGCGTGTCTCCATCAATGCTGCGTGTCTCCATCAATGCTGCGTGTCTCCATCAATGCTGCGTGTCTCCATCAATGCTGCGTGTCTCCATCAATGCTGCGTGTCTCCATCAATGCTGCGTGTCTCCATCAATGCTGCGTGTCTCCATCAATGCTGCGTGTCTCCATCAATGCTGCGTGTCTTCATCAATGCTGCGTGTCTTCATCAATGCTGCGTGTCTCCATCAATGCTGCGTGTCTCCATCAATGCTGCGTGTCTCCATCAATGCTGCGTGTCTTCATCAATGCTGCGTGTCTTCATCAATGCTGCGTGTCTCCATCAATGCTGCGTGTCTCCATCAATGCTGCGTGTCTCCATCAATGCTGCGTGTCTTCATCAATGCTGTGTGTCTCCATCAATGCTGCGTGTCTCCATCAGTGCTGCGTATCTTCATCAATGCTGCGTGTCTTCATCAATGCTGCGTGTCTCCATCAATGCTGCGTGTCTCCATCAATGCTGCGTGTCTCCATCAATGCTGCGTGTCTTCATCAATGCTGCGTGTCTCCATCAATGCTGCGTGTCTCCATCAATGCTGCGTGTCTCCATCAATGATGCGTGTCTCCATCAATGCTGCGTGTCTCCATCAATGCTGCGTGTCTCCATCAATGCTGCGTGTCTCCATCAATGCTGCGTGTCTCCATCAATGCTGCGTGTCTCCATCAATGCTGCGTGTCTCCATCAATGCTGCGTGTCTCCATCAATGCTGCGTGTCTCCATCAATGCTGCGTGTCTCCATCAATGCTGCGTGTCTCCATCAATGCTGCGTGTCTCCATCAATGCTGCGTGTCTCCATCAATGCTGCGTGTCTCCATCAATGCTGCGTGTCTCCATCAATGCTGCGTGTCTTCATCAATGCTGCGTGTCTTCATCAATGCTGCGTGTTTTCATCAATGCTGCGTGTCTCCATCAATGCTGCGTGTCTTCGTCAATGCTGCACGTCTTCGTCAATGCTGCGTGTCTTCATCAATGCTGCGTGTCTTCATCAATGCTGCGTGTCTTCATCAATGCTGCGTGTCTTCATAAACATCCTCCAAATCGGCACATGGTTGACATGCCGGCTCAGAACAACCACAGAAACCATCCATAAGGTTGTGAATAATTGCTTAATGTCTGTATGTGAACACATAATGGGTATGGGCCCTTAGGTTAATAATAATAATAATGGAATGACTTCTTTAATGCCAATATCCTCGGAGAATCCAAACTCAGTGGTGCAAAAAATCCAAAGGATTAAGCACTTCTCATTGTCAAGTATGGAGCAAGTAATTGTACAGATCTTTAAAATAATGCGATATTGCAAAGATAGCCAATGGAGTGATTTTAGAAGTGGCACTGAGCGAGAAAAACAAGGAGATCAGATAACTACTCTTGCCAAACAATTATGGACATGTTGAAGTTTTGTAATGTCCTTTCTAGCGATATTATAAAGGAGGAAATTGCAATAGTCAAGTCTGCTGCTAACAAGAGCTGTTGCAATTAAGAGGAATTTTGACAAAATAAAAACATTATTTTATTCCGAGGGGTCATAGATTAATCCCTGATAGTTTGGTAGTTTTTTGGCACCAAAATGCAAAAAAATCAAATGCTATATTTTGTGAAATATCCATACAAAACCTGGACAATCTTAAAGATGGCAATTAAGCTGATACACAAGAGACAACAAGAGAAACATCTTCACTTGTCTACCTTCTCAATGTCGTTCTTCACAATCTGCATCTGTTCCCGTAGCAATGAAGCTTCCTGCTTCACTGCGTCCAACTCTCGCATTACTCTGCAACACCGATACTTCCACTATCAGGTGTCATTACAGTTATAAAGAAATAAAAAGTTCTTATATAGAGCAGAATCCAGTTCTTTGGACTGCTCAAAGCACTTTACATTTTACACCCTGGCAGACCTGTTCAATCGAACACCATCTCGACTTCTCTGAGCGCTGCAATTAATGCACAAAGACTCATGTCATACAGCTGAGTGAGCCAGAGCAAAATAGACTGAATAAACTTGCCCAAAGTTTGACATGGTAGCATTTAATTCCACAGGCTTTGACACCAGACAGAAGGGACCAACGGCTTTCAGTTTTAGCAACTCATCCATAAAACACAAACAAAGTGGAGTGTGATCCAAGTTTTGAAAGGACTCGGATATTCTTGATTGACAGCCTGGTGGACTAATGCCAAGTTACCGGGTACCACTCTTTATCATGCTTTCTCTCCCCCTCACTATCATACCTTGGTAAATTGGTGACAGTTTGTTGACAGCATTCGTCAATCACGTGATTTACTTCCTGTAAAAGAATTCAAGAAATTGTAGTATTTCACAAAAATGACATTTCTCAGTTGAAACTGTTTACAACAAAAACAAACTAAAATATTTCTCTGCAATTAAACGCAATCAATCCTCAAATAGGGACACACAGAAGATTGTCAACAACAATTCATTTCAAATCAATTCTAGAACTGGAACTGAATAATTTGTCTCTTTGTGACAAAAACCTAAGAGTAATTGTTTGAGTGAGAACTGCATGCTGGGAAGATAGATCTAGCAGATATCATGCTGCCCTAGTAATGTAATGCAAACGTATGGTATTCAATTTTTTAAGCATACAATACACTTAAGAAATATTCTTACAGGTAAAAATTTTTTTTTCTTAAACCAGTGTGAAAATAGCAAAACAGTGGCACCCCACGGTGTTTTACTGTTTCTACTGTACCCTGCTGTGTCGTGCCACCAAGGTGATGATTTCCATGTTAAACAAATATGGCGCCACTGACATCGCGTGTCATTCTGAGTTCAAAAACACATATTTTTGTCAATTATTTTTGGTTACCATATGTTTGAAACTACTTCTCATTAGAGAGGTAACTTAGCAGTGCTTAGGCAGCTTATGGGTGTGCTAAGACACTGACAAAGTCATACAGCATGCCGTCCTCTGCGTAAATTAATTCACACACAGACAACTACTCATGACATTGGTTAAGTAGACATCCCAGGGAACTGTCCAGAACTGCTTTACACAATGATTTCAACAGCACAATCAGCTTCTTCAGCCTTCTTGTCAAAAAAGACCTCTTTACCTGAATGAACATCTGTAGCTTCATGACAAGTGTGGTGGCATATTGCTGGAAAATCACAAGTAACCATTAGTACCAGTATGTATCTTAGAACAATGAAAGTACTTTACCATACAGCTTCTCGTCAGTAAGAAGAAACAACAGCCTGGATATGCTTTATATTGTGTGTCAGAATTATATTTATGCAACAAACAACACAAGTCCAATGTAGCTGAGAATCGAAATTGGCCAAATGAATGACGTTTATTTATTGAAGTTGGACTGCTTATCATGCAGCCAGTTTGGGAATGACATTAACAGGAATGTGAGCTCTAAAATCCAAACCTGATATGACACTGAACCCTTGTAGTGTCAGCCTTCCGGTTTCTCAGATTCCACATTCCTACAATCTTGACAATAACAATATACATGATTCGTCCCTACCTTGTAATGGACTAAAAAACCACTACATGTATAAACATAAGATGTCAAGAATACATACATTCCCCACCAAAAACACAACTTCTGCTTAGCAAGGTGGGGGTAATTCGCCTAACCTATATAAACCTAAATTCCAATTATCGATGGAAAAAGAGGAAGCCTGTCAGCGCATCAAAACCCCATGAACACAAACTAGTAGAGGATAAACCCCCATGTTCATCTATATTGCAAAGAAATGTGGGGAAAGCTTTTTGACATTTTCCAACTTCCTTTTCTACCAACGATGTACAATAGTATTTATTACCTACACATTCAATGAAAGGAAGAAAGGTGGGGAGGAGGGCGGATTTCAAATTATCAGTGAATGTAAAACACGTCTACCACTGGGTAACTGCTTGACCGGAGTGATAAGACATCTGGACTAATCCAGTGCTGTGGTTGGTGGATTATCTTACGGAGTAATCTGATCTGGTGAGATAATCCAGGAGCTGTTATTGACTCAAGCACACAGGCCAGTGCCTGCGGAAGACTTGCTCTGTCAATTGCATAAAATCTATTATGCAACTTGTTGATTTGCACAAATTCATTTATGCAACAAACAACACAAGTCCAATGTAGCTGAGAATCGAAATTGGCCAAATGAATGACGTTTATTTATTGAAGTTGGACTGCTTATCATGCAGCCAGTTTGGGAATGACATTAACAGGAATGTGAGCTCTAAAATCCAAACCTGATATGACACTGAACCCTTGTACAGTGTCAGCCTTCCGGTTTCTCAGATTCCACATTCCTACAATCTTGACAATAACAATATACATGATTCGTCCCTACCTTGTAATGGACTAAAAAACCACTACATGTATAAACATAAGATGTCAAGAATACATACATTCCCCACCAAAAACACAACTTCTGCTTAGCAAGGTGGGGGTAATTCGCCACAAGGTCACCAAAAACACTGTGACCACCCCACCTCCTTAAATATATATTACATATATATATATATATATTATGTATTAGACGTGTATGCTATTAAATCTAGTATGATCATTTTTATCTTAAAATCAGGTTGACGTAAATATAGTTTGATGAAGCATATTTTTAAAACTTTATCTATGCCACATGTATGGAGATTATCACCAGCTATTCACAAATATATTGAACTGCAAGGTCAGTATTCATATTTATAATAATATATATATATATATATATATATAAAACAGTCAAACTATGGTTCATTGAAGCACCTTAGGTGGTCAATATTTTAGAATGTATAATATGTGTTTGCTCTCCTCCCTCTCCCTATAATCTGGGATAAGCCAACCCTTGACAATAGTCCTCAATAATCTTGTTTTCCTTAAATTCTTTTCTGTCAGTGTCACTCACAATACTTACATACAAAAACGTATATTGCATGGTAATGTTAACCAACAGTAGTTGATGTGGTTGGTTAGGACTGTATATTTTATACTAGCTGAATTACCCTAGTGTTGCACAGCGAGAAACAACATCTATTAATCGTTTTTTGTTGAAGTCACCTCTAGATCAAAGAGATTGTTCGATGCCCGTGAATAGCCACAACATTACTATATACTGCCAACATACAACATACATTACTATATACTGCCAACATACAGTGTTAATGCTATATATAGTGTCAAGCTGCAGGCACTCATCCGGTGCTGACACAATCAGCGACAGGCAGCATTGACACCTAAGATCCCATCCCACTTTAGCCCCGGATGACATTTTAAAAACTCTATCAATCTACGAACCTCCCCATTAGCACATCAACAAAATGTCAGTCTCATATACGCAAAACTGATGGAGATGCTTGGATATACAGAATGACAGTCAGACACATGACAGAGACCCACACTGTTTCATAATATAAACGGGTGACATATCATACTAACTGATTCAATACTCACATCTTTGTTTCCCTCCTTCTGTGCATTGAAAGCTCCATTCACCCATTCCTTCACATCAAAGTCATCATCCAAAAACTTTGAGTAATCCTGCAAATTTAGCAATTTGATCAAATATCATTACCATACTCAACACATCTGGCACACACAGCTCACTTCACGACATAACTAGCAATGACAGCCTGACCTACAGATACCAAACTAATAATGAGTGACCGGCTAACATTTAAACACCAGTCAGTTCTAGCAATAACAAGCCTGACAAACAGACCAGTAACCTGGATAATCTTAAAGGTACTTAAGACAGTATTGACAGACACCAAACTAATAATCACAGGGCCTGTACAGAAAACAACCAGCAATGTCTGACAGACTGACAGAAATGCCAAATGGCTAGCCAACATCACAGTGACAAAAAGACATACCCTACACACAAACTAGCAATGCCTGGGGCACTTGTGTAGAATCTGGGTCCACCTCGATTTCATGGCTATAACTATATTTTTGCCTAAATTTGATGTAGCAGTGTGTTTATTCAATAATTTCACACCATTTCAGGCATGTAATGTTTAAAAATGTTTTGTTTTGTGGCACTTTTTAGGCCCAAATAGTGCCCTTGTTTGTATCAGTCTGCACAGCTGCAGCCATGTTTTACAGCTCTGTACACTTGAAATGAGTGATAACATTGCATGTCGATGAAAACTGGACGCTATTTAGGCATCAAATATGTGCTAAGATGCAATATTTTTATAATGTAAATATGCCTGGGATAATGTGGATCAATGGAATTAACACACTGACTGAAGTATCAAATTTAGGCAAAACTATAATTATAACAGCAAAAAACAAGGTGGGCCCTGATTGTACATAAGTGCCATGCCAGATCCTGTACCATGATTATTAATTGATTTAAACATCAGTCGGCACTTGTGTTAAATCCAGACCCACCTAGATTTTGCCTTTGTACCTTGAGTTTATTGTAACTTTGATACCTCACTGCATTAAATCCATCATTCAACATCGTTCCAGGCATATTTATATTACACAAATATTGTCTTAACGCACTTTTGAAGCCCAAATAGCGACCCGGTATGCACTAGTCTGTGGCACTGCGGTAGTACGTTACTGCATAGCACGATATAGCAGCGTATGTTGATGCAAACCAGGGCACTATTTATGCCTCAAAACTAAAGTGGGCAATTCCATGTAACTTTGGACATGACACTGAAAAATATATCTTCCCATATTGACAATGTATTACATGTATTGTATTTTGCACATGTTGGGTGTAATAAAAGTTACACACAAATGCCACTTGGTAATTATGAATAGGAGCACTTGGAATGGTCAGGCTTTTATTTTTAAATTTTATCTCTGAAACTTACCACAAATACTAGACCCATTTCCATTTTAATATTACAGTGAACCAAGTTAAGTGATATATATTTTGATAAAGTTGATACTGGCAATTAGTAGTGCACAGTTGATATGTAATGTATTTTAGGCTTTTATTTATCTTTTATTCAGTATATTCAGCTGTTCAGCACTTTTATAATCGTTTACTTTATCATTGCATTTACCCGTAATTTTACCATACTTAGGTTTATATATATATATATATACTATGATTTTGCTTCCTAACTTTATTTATTTTTTCTTATTTATTTCTCTTAAATGGTTTTTTTATGCTTCTTCGATGATTGTCGATTTGTAAACACCCGTGAACGGGTCATTAGTCCCGGATTTGATGATGTGTAAATAAAGTTTATTATTATTATATTCGTCTGTGTGTAATCCACATTAAAGCATATTGTCAGATGTGTTACTGGTGGCCACCACGTAACGTGAGTGACAAATATGTGAATATTGTAATCACATATTTGAAAGCAAGAAGTGTATTCACAAAAACTGTTGTTTCTCCTTCTATTAGCTTAGTTTTATGTAAAACAAAAACAAATTCACATCTAGGCCTTATAGAATTTATGCAATCTGTGCTTAAAATCTGTAACGTGAGTGACAATGTGTAACGTGAGTGACGATGTGTAACGTGAGTGACGATGTGTAACGTAACGTCCTTAGAATCATACTAGTTCTGGCCCTGGTGATCTGGTGATTCTGGATATATAGCCTAATATAGGTGGCTTGAAACTAGTGACCTATGGGGACTCGGGGATCATATTAATTAATGTGATCGTCACAAAATTGTATTAAAATATTGATTACATATCTTTCTTCATTTGAAAGCTGAAATGGAAAAGGGCCTTGAGTTGCAGAAAGTTTAGAGAGAAAATTAGAAACATTACCCCTGAAACCATTGTAGATGTCCTGTTTACAACTGCAATATACCATTTATGTGTAACTCTCTTATTTGTTACACCCAAAATATATGTACATTATATTACAAACATTACATTGCCAATATATGTGAAGTTATCTTTTTCATTGTCATGTCCAAACTGATATTGACTATACAATTATTTACTGATTGTGTCAAACCTAGCAGCATATGTTTAAAAACATAATTTACAAAAAAATCAAAAGGAAGGATTACACATAAAAAACAATTGGACTCTTGATAAGCAAATGGCTTTAACGAAGTGCCTGTTACATCAGCAAATTCACTGTACAAGTGTAGATCACCAATTAAACACTGGTCATTTCACTCCTGACAAGGTAGTCAGCCAATAGTGGTGTATCTGGCGAGTGACGAGAATACATAGCGCATGTTAGTGACTGGGTCATTGTGCAATATGATGATGTCTACCCTGGTGACGTTTCATATTTTGTAATGATGATTACGTGCTAAATTAATCCTAACTGAATATGCTTATTTTCTAATGTAATCAATGTGAATCTGGACACTTTTAAATTTTTAACCATTTAAAAGATTTTTCAGTAGCCTATTTACATTTTAAATCTGACATTTTATCATGTATATATACTAGATACATCTACATGAAGGAAAGGTTGAAATGAATAACTGTATATATTATATGTGTTATTCCATGTGTCTTTACATATGTATACATGTAGAAAATGCAAGAAGACATGAATACTATTTAAAATATGGTTGAATTTGCACATCATGTGCATGTAATGTTGTGAGGTTGTAACGCGAGTGATGTAACGCGAGTGACGTAACGCGAGTGATGTAACGCGAGTGACGTAACGCGAGTGACGTAACGCGAGTAACACATTTTGTTTGCTCTGATGTGCTTTTGGTGGCTAAAATATATCATAGTTCTAATGAAGTTAAACTGTACTTGTTGTTTAGCTTAAATTCACACCTAAATAAATAGTCAGGTGATTTTATGCTAAGGCCAATTGTTTTAGGAGAATTTAGTAGCAAAGTTAATGCAACAATATTGATGTCTTTTTTGTAACGTGAGTGACGGCTACTAAATTCTATGTATGTACTAGATAATCTAACATTTTGAATAACTGCCTATCCTGTGATGTAGGTCATAACCCCAAGTCACTATATGCTTTAAATGTTTTACATTGATCAATAATATTTTTAGATATGATGTGTTGAAAGATAAAAAGTCTAAATGTAACGTGAGTGATGGTGGAATTACAAGTTAGGCTAAGTCTAAGACGTAATATTCTTTAAACAATATTCTGACAGAAGACAACGGGTAGTAGTTGATGGGGAGGCTTCAAATTGGAAATCGGTTTTGTGTGAGGTACCAGTACTGGGACCTATATTATTTTTAATATATATATCAATGATTTGGACAATGATATAACAAGTAAGGTGTTGAAAGTTACGGATGATACAAAAGTGTTTAGAAGGATTAAATGTGATGGAGATAGACAGCATTTACAAGATGATCTTGACAGTTTGATCAAAATTAATGGTCTAAAAAATGGCAGATGTTGTTCACTTTTGGGAAATATAAATGCCTCCACACAGGACATGGGAATGAAGGTGTATAATATACAATGAGGGGTACTGTACTAAGTACTACTGTAAAAGAAAAGGAGTTAACATTAGTGCTGATATGAAGGTTTCAGAGCAGTGCGGAATTGCAGCTTCAAACGGAAATAAAATCCTTGGATTAGGCGAAATATAGCATATAAGGAAAAAGAACTAATAATACCGCTGTAGAAAACAATAGTTAGGCCTCATCTAGAATATTGTATACAAGCATGGAGGCCATATTTCAAGAAATATATCTATGCTAGAAAGAGTACAGAGGAGAACAACTAAAATGATACCAAAACTGAGGGATCTTAGTTACGAAATACACCTAAAAGAATGTGGTTTGACAACACTAGAGACCAGGAGATTGAGAGGAGATCAGATAGAAGTTTTTAAAAATATTGAATGGTTATGAAAATATTGATAGAAATTTAGTTTTCAGTTAAGAAATATAGAAGGACTAGGGGACATGAAGTTACATTAGTAAAGGAACAGTGCAGATTAGATATAAGAAAGTTCTCATTTTTACAAAGCCTCAAAGGACTGTAAATGATTGGAACAGATTATGTGCTCATTGTGTGGGTGTTAGTAGGGTGAATATGTTTAAAAATAAAATTGACACATACCTCAGAAGGATACACATAGATAAAAAGGGTTGGACTCTCTATAAGCCAAAACTAAAAAGGCTTCCTTGTCCACCTGCCGTCTAGATTTAATTATCTGGGTGGCAATCTTTTATCTTGTTAAATCTTGGTAAATAATGTTGAATGATGGCACTAACGTACTGAGGCATCAAAGTCAGGCAAAACTCAAGTTATAACGGCGAAATCGAGATGGGTCCGGATTCGACACAAGTGCCCATTAATGCCCATTGCCGGTCATGATTGTTGTCTGCATGGACAAATGTGTGGGTGATAATAGAGTATTTACCGAAAAATTGCGTAATTACCATAATTTCCTAGTGCTCACAAAAGGCAACCTTTATGGGATTATGTACTAGTGTCCGTTATACAGGACGTGCATGCATCCGAAATGTTACAACGGAATGAATGTCTTAATCAAAATTTATAAAATACTGCCAACATGTCATTTCCTTGAGCTGTCACTGATCGGTACAGCAAAGTCCAGCTGTTTCTTTCATTCTAAACAATAAATATACTGTTGTGCACAACTGATACAGCACCAATTTGTTATAAAGGCCTCCTTTTAAAGGAAACAGTTTTTAAATATTAGCTACACATAACTTGCTTAATTTAAGACACCTACACAATGATTTTTGCTAACAATAATTATAATAAGCGTAAAGGTCTGGTCAACTCATCCTAGAAACGGACTACGTTCAGTACACCTGGCAGATCTCCTACCTATTGTATGGAAGTTAGCTGAATCAAACTGATCATTTACTTCACCATTCCAGCCATGAGAACAGGGCAGACACCCGTCCGACTCGCGCCTCAGTTCCATGAATCCAAATATAATTACTCATTCAACCATTCTGATGAGCCGCTGAGCAGTATAGTGTATTCAAATAATTATGTCTACTGCACAAACAGTCCATGAAAACCACCCAGAAGACCACTGGAATTTGACGGCAAGTGATATTATTGACTGAGCTTATATTCCGAGTTTCGGCAAGCAATCTGTCAGGGGGTACTGAGACTGGTGTCATCAAGAGCGTCCCCTGGTGCGCGAGGATGGGTCCACTCTTTCTATGATAATTCACTTCTTTTGACCATTCACCTTTGATCTACCAATTGGCGATCTATTTCAGAAAACACAACGATAGTTATACAGAGTTATATAAACCTACATGTTTAAGTAGAATTACACAAACTTACGTTGTTGTTATGCTCGCCTTTCCTTGTGGGTCTTTCTCCTACCTGATATAATTGAGTGGTGTCGCCACCGTAATAGTGACAATTGCTGCCCTTGGTGAGTTCTTCCATGAATAAGCCAGTTGTTACTGCATGTTGTGTTCATTGTACTGCTGCTGTGTTCATTGTACTGCTGCTCGGTTCATTGTACTGCTGCTGTGTTCATTGTACTGCTGCTGGGTTCAATGTACTGCTGCTGTGTTCATTGTACTGCTACTGTGTTCATTGTACTGCTATTGTGTTCATTGTACTGCTGCCATGTTCATTGTAAAGCATGCTGTGTTCATTATACTGCTGCTGTGTTCATTGTACTGCTGCTGTGTTCATTGTACTGCATACTGTGTACATTGTACTGCTGCCATGTTCATTGTACTGATGCTGTGTTCATTATACTGCTGCTGTGTTCATTGTACTGCTGCTGTGTTCATTGTACTGCATACTGTGTACATTGTACTGCTGCTGTGCACTGATTTGTTGGTGAACTTTGTGCGATTACCAAACACCTTACCTAAGGATACCTTAGGATGGTTTTAATCATAAGATCTCGTTTGGTTCTTCATCATGGTCAAATCTTCTTCTGTCTTCAAATCCTATAAACTCAGAACATCCTGTTCCAGTTGTTGGCGGTACTTCGTAGTCATTATGATTTTAAACGAGTGAATGAATTTAGCTTGGAGCATTGAACCACTTATTTTGGAAGGCCTACGAGGTTCAATCACACCACAGTAACCAGTAAAACTACAAGTAAATCAACCTTTGGTCATTGGGGCAATATGTCAACAATTACAGTCTCAATGTAGGTAGTTGTAGGTTAACGATCCTAAAGTTCATGTATACTACGGAATGTAAGAGAAATAACTGCAAAACGTAAGTGACAAATTTAATGGTTTTAAATGCTGGATGTCTTGACATCATTTCATGGGAGTGTAATATGTATATTATCCACAAAATCCATTAATCTAGACATACATGCAAGCACAAAGCATAAGCATGCAAGCACAAAGACAGTAAATAGCTTAAATGGTTTATTTCTTTAAAAATACATAAATTACTATATACAAACAACTGTGTGAGCATTTACATATTAAGTACTATAAAACTCATTTTCTTCTCATCACAATGGTAACTCATAATCCCATCCCCTCAACTGAACTCTATAAAATGTCAACATTTGGCAGCACATCATTTCACGGTTACGCTGTGTTGTCATTCACCCCACCAAATGACAGGACCATCTTTTTTGCCCGACATATGGTATAAAAATATATACAGCCACTTTATGTATAACCAGCCTTAGTCTCATAAATAACCATGCTGGATGTTTGGACAGCAACATATTTTGTTCCTTTGTCCACATATTCTGCTCGTTCAGATGGTATATTTTACTTATTCATTTGGTTTTATACCCCAATCATTCAAACAAATTTCATTTAAAATTGTTTGAGTTCAGCGATTAATATCTAGCAGATCATATAGCAGTGTATATCATATGACCTGAATTCATATATCCGGAACATTGCTGCATTGAGTAGCAGATCACAAGTGAAATCTTGCCAAGTTTTAAATTAACCAATGAAAGTTGCCAATTCTGGCGGATAGGAACAATTACACAGATCCTTTTATAAATACTATCACAATGATTCGTTTTTTTCAAATATACAGTTATTCTTATCTAATTATAATGGCATATAAACTTATGTAGTTTAAACTTGGTCTTTAAAAAATGCTCCATTAACATTGCTATAGCCTTAAAATGTGTAATTATTACATTATTGTAATTACAACTGCAACTGACTACTACAATGAATGTCCACCAACCCTACATGGTTTCTCCAACACATACAAAGGCAAAACCATTATTTGTAATGTCTCGCAGAACAAATTTTGGTGTGCATATAAAAGTGATAAAGCTTGGATTTTAATTGACCTGCCAAGCAAACAGCCATAAACACTCCCTTTACTCGCTGCCTAAAGATAAATTAAATTTAACAACAGTCAAATGGAGCAGTAATCTCAGCCTAAAAGAATCCCAAACAAGTTCCAACTACAAATAGAATATTCAGTGGGAACAAATAAAATAAAATATTGGCACCAAAAGTGATAACCTGCAAACATGTATGTGGCAACCACAGCCATTTCTCATTCATTCTGTGAATGCTCCCTGATAACATTCACATAGCGTAAATAATGCACGCTCCCTGATAGCATTCCTCTACTGCTTGCTAACCGATGCTTACAAAATTTGTGCATTGCTCATTAAAAAGTGATCATTATGAATAAATTTTAATTGATCATGACCTTCATTCTTAGCCTGTTACAAGTAAATACACCAGAAGCTTTTCAGCCAACGACAAGTTAGAACACTGCAAAGCACAAGGATGCATCTTGCCATCTGACCCCATTTACAAGCATACAGAGTGGTGCTAAATTATCATTCCTAATTTGAGTTTAAATACAAAATAGCTAATACGCATACAAGCATGCAGTTTACACTGTCTTGTAGACGAACTCAAATGTTCTTATTTGCATGGTCACCATGTTTCGTTTTCAGGATTCTCTAATTATTTTAGAGGCATATAAAAGGAGAACCATGTAAACATAAACTCTTTTTGTTGGGATACAAGACTGTATCAACTCCATGCTTGTATGTCTATTAGTCTTCGTATTTACATTTGACGTAGGAAAGATAATTTAGGATCACCCTGTACATTACAAATTCATTATCTGATGTCAGCCATCAGCCAGCATTTTTAAAGGCATCCTGTAGTGGCTAGTCTATAAATACTGTCCTAGGTAGACACCCAAGCAATCACAGTTGGTTATATACATACATACCTGCACCAAGTTACTCATCTGACGGTTTCTCCGCAGACATGAGATGAACAAAATCACAGCATATAATAAAGCAAAACACCAACCCAAGTCTCGTATTGAAACATGTACAGGATAAATGATCTGCGCCGCACTGGAGAATAGCATTGTCCCACTGGGATTGATTACTTTTACACCAATGTTGTCACTGTGAATGTGAATGCACCCACACTCGTCTCTGCCTCAGTTTACAATCTCTCTTCAGTGTCTCCAGTATAACTTTTATCACTTCGTATCACTTGGTAAGTTTGCAAAAGATCACTGACATGACCAAACAGAATATATCTTGGGTTCTGCCAACTCAACCTAACATGCATTAACCCCCTGACCTTATTATGTTTTTTTTCCAGGCAAACCAATTTGTTTCCAGGACCACATCATGCAGTTTTAAAAAAACCTCATAAAACAGCACACTTTACCACTTTACAATCAATATTTTGTGGAGCACGGAAACGTTATTAAGTTATCATTAACAGAATCTCACAAAAGCAAAACTGTACATTTACCAGCTTACACTTATTATAAAATTAAAAACCCAAATATTATCTCTGTGAGTTATCAAGCCAAAGTACAGGTATATTACTAGAACCTTGTATGATTTATAATGTAGAAACACGAGTGTGTGCTGAAAAGAGTGTTCACATGGAAACAATATCTTGCAAAAGGAACTGCTAAAGCCACCACTCGGCTATCACTGGCGCACCCTGAGATGATTGACGGGTGCCAATCACAGGTTTGGTGGGAGGGTCTAGGTCATTCACATTCAAAGAGAAAAGGATATTTCCTCACTCACAAGCACGACTGCCTTATTTCCCTGATCGGAGGCATGAATGAGATGCAGTAGAAACACTCCACTCACTCATACAAATCTCCACATGAAGCAGTGTAATTATCTGATGAAGCAATATGGCTATGTGGGCATGGCTTCAGCTTGTCAATCACGAGAAGACTCCGCCCCCAACCCACACTGTTATATCACAGCTGCAAGACATCAGGAAGCTGATAGCCTGCAAGCCATATCTGTCTGTATAGCAGCTTCATATAGTAACTCATACATTTAGTCCAAATACCACACTGCCTGGTTCGACACTAGTGAGGTGACCCGTATTCGTCTCTCAGCCACACTGTCACACTTCACCATAGAGTGTCACTGCATCGTCCACTCTCGTCACACTGTCTCACGTGTAATGTGCCTACTACTGTCTTGATCGGAGCTGCAGTCACAATGTAATCATGTTTATTCCTGCGGACTGACATAGCTTCAAATTCAAGGTTCATCTTCAGCACCCACATAGTAACTCGACTCGACATAATGGCTGGCCACACGTTACTGCAGTCGCACAACTACTTTGTCTCATGCAGCGCATTGCCGGTGATTCGAGCAAAAGCCATCGTACAAGCAGTCTGGATCGATATCAACATTCAGAGACACGAGGTTTCAGCAGTCACGCGAGCAGTCAGGCTCCATGTAGTGAATAGCTGCGGTGTCAAGTGACCGATCGTCTGATGCCAGCATGTTCACTGTCAACTTCCAGTAGTCGAAACTGATTCGCGAACTCTGCAGGAAAAAGAGAACAGAAGTTAAAGAGAAGTAGTAGTCAGGAGAAGGGAGTTTCTAAGAACTGTTGACAATTGATGACTGTTGTTTTATTTAGAAAACATTAAACAGTCTTCACCACTGGTGCCAAGACTTAGTTATTGTGTTTGTCATCATAGTGATTTCTAACGCTGTGAGTGGCATTCTGTTGACAGGAAGTAGTGCTTCATGTGGTGAATTTGATCAAATAGTCCTCTTGTGAGAGCTCTCCATTCATCTACTCAAAACATTTGGATGAAAATTGTGGCTAATTAAGGTAGACATTGTTTAAAAGGAGCTTCTCTGGGTAAGCACTTGCAGGAAGTTCACTGAATCAGCTCAACTTAGTCCCAATTTGTTCAGGAGCATGGAACAACTTCAAAGCTATAAGTGTCAATAAGCAACAAGTGTCAATAGCTGCTGTTTACAAACTTAATTTTCTGTTACAATTTGAACATTTTGCTGGCACAATTTTCAAGTTGCAAACACTGTCTCAGGCTTATAGAACACAAGTTAGTGAGAAGTATACTTTCAACCTATTTATTCTACTAAGAACATTATATAAACATATGTTTAAACATAAAATGACGACTGGACATTGCACTTTTAAGAGACAATTACAAGAACTAGCTTCACCCCTTTAAAAAGGAGCTATTTTTGCAAGGGATCATGGGAAGAAATAACCCAAGAGATAGACCTTCTCGAGGGCGCTGCAGTCCTTGTCCTTATGCAGGTAGTGGTCCTGCCAGAAGAGCAGCAGGTCACGGAAGTTCTTCATGATGTTACAATTGCTGGAGCACTCCCCGGAGCCGGAGTGCTCCTGGGCGAGGGCCCGCAGGTACTGGGGCATGCGGTTCTTCTGGTTCGCAAACATCAGGAAGACGAGGGTCGTGTTGAGGCAACTCACATTCTCCTGCGAAACAAAACACGTCAAAGTCATCAGTGGTAGTGTGCTCAGGGGACCATTTCACCAACATTCCTAGGAGCTCACAAGCCTCATTTTGCTCTATAAAATAGATTTCGCTGATCTTGTATACTGACAGCAGTTAACACCAGGAGGCACCACTTAATAACAAATTTGTGTAATGAACTCATTGTCTTAGTGAGACGGTCCCCCGGAGAAAGGGACATGGAGGGGCAAAGATTCAATAAAGGGTGAAGGGTCAAAGATGAAATGGAATTAGATTTAAGAAATGTTAAGGAAGGGTAAAGGGTCAGGGAAGGGTGAAGGATCAAGGAAGAGTGACGGTCATGGAAGGGTGAGGACCAGGGAAGAATGAATGAGGGAAAGACAACAGGTGAAGGAAGGAAGGAGAGGGACACTGACCTGTGTGAGGTTCTGTACATTGATGAGGATGATGAGCTTCTGGAGGTACTCCATCTGTCGCTCAAAGCGTCCCACAAACATCAGCAGTGGACTCTCCTTGCGGGCGTAGTCTGCAACACCAGTCTCAGCTCAATACACTGCATTCATCACACTCATCCCCAACCCAGAGTACTCATCCCCAACCCAGAGTACTCATCCCCAACCCAGAGTACTCATCCCCAACCCACAGTACTCATCCCCAACCCACAGTACTCATCCCCAACCCATAGTACTCATCCCCAACCCAGAGTACTCATCCCCAACCCACAGTACTCATCCCCAAACCAGAGTACTCATCCCCAACCCATAGTACTCATCCCCAACCCACAGTACTCATCCCCAACCCAGAGTACTCATCCCCAACCCACAGTACTCATCCCCAACCCAGAGTACTCATCCCCAACCCCAGAGTACTCATCCCCAACCCACAGTACTCATCCCCAACCCATAGTACTCATCCCCAACCCACAGTACTCATCCCCAACCCATAGTACTCATCCCCAACCCATAGTACTCATCCCCAACCCATAGTACTCATCCCCAACCCATAGTACTCATCCCCAACCCACAGTACTCATCCCCAACCCATAGTACTCATCCCCAACCCATAGTACTCATCCCCAACCCAGAGTACTCATCCCCAACCCATAGTACTAATCCCCAACCCAGAGTACTCATCCCCAACCCAGAGTACTCATCCCCAACCCCAGAGTACTCATCCCCAACCCACAGTACTCATCCCCAACCCATAGTACTCATCCCCAACCCACAGTACTCATCCCCAACCCAGAGTACTCATCCCCAACCCAGAGTACTCATCCCCAACCCAGAGTAGTCATCCCCAACCCAGAGTACTCATCCCAACCCAGAGTACTCATCCCCAACCCATAGTACTCATCCCCAACCCAGTGTACTCATCCCCAACCCAGAGTACTCACGCCCAACCCAGAGTACTCATCCCCAACCCAGAGTACTCATCCCCAACCCAGTGTACTCATCACCAACCCATAGTACTCATCCCCAGCCCAGAGTATTCATCTCTAAACCAGAATACTCATTCCCAACCCATAGTAGTCATCCCCAACCCAGAGTACTCATCTCCAACCCAGAGTACTCATCCCCAACCCATAGTAGTCATCCCCAACCCAGAGTACTCATCCCAACCCAGAGTACTCATCCCCAACCCATAGTACTCGTCTCCAACCCAGAGTACTCATCCCCAACCCATAGTAGTCATCCCCAACCCAGAGTACTCATCCCAACCCAGAGTACTCATCCCCAACCCGTAGTACTCATCCCCAACCCAGAGTACTCATCCCCAACCCATAGTAGTCATCCCCAACCCAGAATACTCATCCCAACCCAGAGTACTCATCCTCAACCCAGAGTACTCATCCCAACCCAGAGTACTCATCAGCAACCCATAGTGCTCATCCCAAACCCAGAGTATTCATCTCCAACCCAGAGTACTCATCCCCAACCCATAGTATTCATCCCAACCCAGAGTACTCATCCCCAACCCATAGTACTCATCCCCAACCCAGAGTACTCATGCCCAACCCAGAGTACTCATCCCCAACCCAGAGTACTCATCCCCAACCCAGTGTACTCATCACCAACCCATAGTACTCATCCCCAACCCAGAGTATTCATCTCCAACCCAGAATACTCATTCCGAACCCAGAGTACTCATCCCCAACCCCGAGTTTTCTTCCCCAAGCCCGAGTACTCATCCCCAACCCAGAGTGCTCATCCCCAACCCAGAGTAGTCATCTCCAACCCAGAGTACTCATCGCCAACCCAGAGTGCTCATCCCCAACCCAGAGTGCTCATTGCCAACCCAGAGTGCTCATCCCCAACCCAGAGTACTCATCGCCAACCCAGAGTGCTCATCCCCAACCCAGAGTACTCATCGCCAACCCAGAGTGCTCATCCCCAACCCAGAGTACTCATTGCCAACCCAGAGTACTCATCACCAACCCAGAGTGCTCATCCTCAACCCAGAGTACTCACCCCCAACCCAGAGTACTCATCCTCAACCTTAAGTACTCATCCTAAGCCATGACTTCTTTTTCTCAGCCCAGCCACAATTACGCATCCATAATATAAAGTATTTGTCGTAAGCCCTGAACACTTGTTCCCAACCCCGAGTCCTCAGCTGTGAACACATTCAGATGCCCTCAATCCCGGCTGTAACCAATACAGTGTCTACCAGTTCTAGACTCGCACTCTTCGTAGAGATGCGAATGTTACAATAAAATCTTCAGCCTGAGTGTTGTGGCCACGACTTAGAAACGACAACTAAACAAAACAACAAAGGATTAAGAGCAGAGAGACTCGAGTGGAAATATGGTCTCACCGTACGAGTCCTCCTGCACGCTGGTGAAGTGTTCAAGGGACAGAATCAGACTGCGGATGAACATGTTTGAGTCGACAAGATTACGATCCACAGTTGTCAGAAACTTGTCGAGCTGAAACAGGCAACATTCCTACAGTCGATGACTCAAGACATGTCACAACATGATAAAAATAAAAATCTTTTCACTGCAAAATCATGCGTAGTAATCAGAATGGGAGTGTCGTTTATCTGAAATTACAAAAATGTTGCAAGTTTTGATAGGTAAAACGTTTTATAGTACATCAGTTTACATAGCTAAAGCAGTTGTTTATTCATGAAAGTTCATCTGCTGAAACTAAATAACTTACACAGTTCAACAGTGTTTTATACTCTATTATTTTACAGTCATATGCTTCAAACTTTCAACTCTGTTTCTAAGCAAAGTTTATGTTCATAGCTATCTCATGTCAGTTCTAATAAAAACAGTTCAAGTCAGATATACACTGTACAAATACGGGTCCATCCTATCCATCTGATATCACACTAAAAATAGCAAAACAATAGAGTTTTAGTCTGACTTGCTTTTAGTACAATATGAATGCAACGGACACTATTTTAACTAGTCACCCTGTGTAATGTTTTCCTGTATACTCCAGAGTCTTTCTACCATGCACAGGACTTGTTTTATTTACTTAGTGGATATCTTGTAACATTATTACTATACTTAAATTATTTTACTGAATCAAACAAATCTATATTAACTGTCCTAAATAATAATTGTTCCACATGGAACCTTGGGTCACCAGGTTAACATTTTTAGTATAATTATTTAACGTTCAACTCCTTATATATCTTTGAACCAATAGCCAACAAAGTAACTTACCCGTTCTGTAGAACTAAGTACTTTGTCAAAGACTCTGAACGCCTCCACATTGAACTTGACGAGTTCTCCGATCAGATCAAAGCTGCTCTGCAGGATCTCTTTAGGTCGTATGTCGTGTTCCACAATGTTGCTGGCTATATGCTGTCAAAATCAAACCCAAAATATTCACTCTGGTCAAAACAAAAAACACTGACAAGCAAACTATCAAATACAAAACCTCGAAAGACCTCCAATCACTTTTATAACATACCTGAAGCACCATGAATCAGACATTTTTAATTGACCTGCGGAATTGTAATATTTTCAACTGATCTAACACTACGAAGAAGTAGTTCACAAACGTTAGGAGCTTGTCAGTCAAATACAAGGGAATCCTTGAAACTACCCCAATTTCCTAGAAACTACAAGGGACTCCATTGAGGACATTCTTCCCTAAACGTCAACTTGTTTATCTGAGGTGCAGTTAGTGAAAGTTGCTTTCAGCAGGTCAGTAGAGTAACACATTTCTGGTGCCAGTGAATCCACAGATATTCCTCCTTGTCATACGCAACGCGACAATGTGGCGACTGCACAACTAAAACATTCATGCTCGGAATGGATACATTAATGGTACAAAGGGAGTTTGAGACATGCAGTGACACCATCTACCTGTAGCAGTCCTCGCCGCAGGAGGAAGATCTGGTCGCAGTAGGACGTGCTGCCTCGGAGGTAGCTCTCCACGGCTCGCGCTAACCAGAAGCGGAACGTGGATGCGGTTGGTTCCTTTTTCATCACATCAACAATCTTGGTGAGCAGACCCCGCGACCCCTTGCACATTAACTGCCTGAAATGTGACCATGGCAATAAATAACACATTAGACCCCCTGACGTTTTAATGAGTGCATTCCGATCCTCCACAGTGCTCATACACATTCACTTATGTTCTTTTTATGTTTTCAAACGGCACTAACTCGAAACTTCCAATATGAAGCCATACAACAAATACCAGTTGTGTACAACAAATAGACTAAGACTTAAAATGACATGCCCATGAAGTCTACTCTACTATCTACTCGTACTGGTTAATTAGACTGAGATTTCTAAATGTAATATCTACTAGTACTAGTTAATTAGACTGAAACTTTTAAATGTGATATCTACCAGTACTATTTCATTAGACTGAAACTTTTAAATGTGATATCTAATAGTACTAGTTCATTAGACTGAAACTTTTAAATGTAATATCTTCTCATACTGGATAATTAGACGGAGACTTTTAAATGCAATATCTACTCACACTGGATAATTAGACTGAGCCTTTTAAATGTTATATCTAAACTAAATATCTACAACTAAATGATTAAGATACCCTTACTTGTTGATACTGTCCAGCGTGTCAATCTTGAGTGGTCCGGCTTTGGCTGTAATGAACAGTTTCACATTTTGTTACAACACAAATAACCCCAATGTGATGATTGGACAATCAGTTTGATCACCCCCTACTCCCATACCACCCCCACCCTGCCATGCAAATGTTTGGCAGATTTGTTGTAGGTTAACCAAGTAACATACATCAGGATTAAATAATCACAAACCGGTATAGTCATTAACTTCATACAGTATTCTGAGTATATATATGAGCACATTTCTTTAAAGCATAATCTGAAAAAATTTCTTATTTAAAACAGTTCACATGTTGTAAGGTCTGCATATACTTTTGTTCTTTGGAACAGCACTATTTAATATCAATACTCAAGATAAATTCAACGAAGTACTATGATGATAGAACAAGATGTACATACTGTTTATTCGCTTGATTTCATTGAGTTCACTCTTGGATAACAACAAGTGCTTGTAGCTACAAAGAAACAAGGTACACTATGTAGGTTAGCCAGATAAGCAGACAGAAATATCACCTGAGCAATATGATAGTGACACATCAGTCGATGCAATTAACAACCTTGTTGTGAGATTTAAACTGTGTCGAAACTAGACATGTTACGTCTTCCATTTCTTGAGGGAGACTAGTGCATTTGGTATCCATCTGACATTCTGTGATTGGGATGAAATCAGTTTCAAGCTTTCTTGGACTGTTCCAACCAATTCTCCCACTTTCGTTAGTTGCTACATCTCATTTGTCTAAAACTATTTCCTCCTGTTTTCCTTCCAGGCTGAATCTCTTTAATTCTGATTGGCCAATGATCATGTCACTGATGTAAGTTCTGATTATATTGCATCTGATGATAAAATCTGGGAAATGCACAATTTTGTATACAAAGAAATTTGCAGCCTTTCAACTTAAAAAACTTGACATGTCTGGACCGCCTAACACCTCACCTTGAAATGTTGACAGAAACAGGCCATGGTAAACAAACAAGCAATGCAGCACCTTGCAAGACCAAATATGAACTACCAAATTCACCGATATTCATACTAACAAGTTTAATCAGCATTGACCTGTCCGGAGGTCACCAATTTTCATGACTGCGCGTGTGCGAATGTGAAATCGTGTGGAGAATTTCATTCAAGATGCAAATGTAAACAGAGGAATGTATACCAAATTGTTTTGCAATGTGATTGGACTTTTATTTAAAGTAATTATGTGTTGCCTGTGGTATTTCAAACTCACTTCAACCGCATTTGTCACATTTGTCCTTGTCACTATTTGGCTGAACTGAATTTCGCACTATGCCGATGACTGCAATTTCACCCAGAATACTTTACATAGAGCTGAAATGAACCAATTTCTGAACAGTTGAATGGAGTAAGTATTGCAGTATTAAAACAGGATGCATGTTGGCAATGGCTACTCACTCAGAGTGGTCGCAGAAACTGTGAATGAGACGCAGGAACTGGATCTTTAGAGCCACTTCCTGCAAACATACAAAAAGTAAAGATAAAGGTAAGTTCTTATATAGCGCAGTATTCAGTCCTCAGGACTGCTCAAAGTGCTTCATACTTTACTCCCTGGCAAACCTGTTCAATCGAACACCACCTTGACTTTGTGTGAAACATTCAGTCATGCTCCAATGAATGCGAGAAAACTATTCTTACACAAATATCCACCACTCTATATAGCCAGGTACTCATTCATACAGCCGAGTGAACTGGAGCAATGTGAAGTGAACAAACTTGGCCAAGGTTCGACACAACAGCTCAGGATTCAAACCCGGGTTGTCTCGATTGAGCCCGTCGCTCTAGCCACTGTGCTCCATGGTTAAACCACAGCAGCAATCAGCATATAATAACTGCAACTACTATAGTAAATGACAGATCTACCTGTGACAGGCCACAATGGTTTGGACCTTCAGGTACATTAACAAATCTGAGGAAAAGCTAAAATACATTCGCAGGGGTGAAAGTATAAAATTTTAGGTTTTTTGCATTTTTTGAAAAAATAATTTATGTGGGACAGTGTTCCCTGTTAGTGTAGTGGTGTTACTGACTCAGAATCGTAGCTAGTTTGCTGTAAATAACAAGGCAGATGTAAGTTTGTACCAGAGCTTTGTATTAAGCCAAACATTAAACCATACAATACAATATATACATGAAGTGCCTTAGCCTATATAATTCTAATAAATAAATTACAGCAAAGGTGAGGGGAACCAACCACACACAGGTGGTGGAACTCACCCATGAATTGCCAAACTAAAACCCTATGCAGAAGGGGAAAGCGTCAAAGCGCCCCAAAACCCCTTCGCTACTTCATGTAGGGAGATGAATAACAGAAAACGCCCGTGAGGTCAGTTGGAATTGACCAATGTCAACCTTATAACTACAAACATTCTATACAAATATCCAACATGCATATACAATGTGACATGTAAAAACACCAAACAGAATTCTACTAAAAACCTGCAATTGTAAACATGACATGTTAAGTTGCCAAGACGTACTAGCGGTCAGATGCGGCAAACAAATCCCACTAGAAATTAATCACCTAGGTGCAGATGGGGTAGGCGGGTGGGAACAACAGATCTAAATGCAATGTAACCGCAAATTATCGCAGGATATAATAAACTCTCTTAAATCAGAGCAAACGAACAATATGTAAGAGACAAATGTAATACCTTTTCTCCGTGACAATTTCAAAGTGGGAAGCTAAAATGGTGTCATGCCTTTATATACGCAGGAATTGTCACGTGACTTAGCTCCCCGGATATACCGTAAAAACCAAATTTAGGAGTCGGGCCAATGCCCACATAAAAGTCATTTGATGTGCACCATAATGTCATATAAATTATTACCAGTCTGAATAATGCAATTTGTAATTATTAGTTTGATGCATATTTTGGTTTGAAAGGTATATGATTTGAAAGATAAATACCCAACTTTGTTGTCGGTCTCAAAACTTCAGGTCAGTTGACTCAATCACATATAACTTCCCAACAAACTCATTTACACAGATAACATCGGCATCATTGTAACACTTAAATGTTGCCCTTCAAAATAGCGCTCATAATGCCATACTGCTGACATTTACCTTATAGTCTGAACCATTGCATTAATAATAATAATAATGACAAACTTCTATAGCGCTTAAATCCCCAGGAATCTGAGCTCAGAGGTGCAACAGACAGGAATCATTGGGCAAAATTTTTAACATGGACAAGCACCTGTTTTTTCAACGCCATGTCAACTTCCAGGAAGCATTCAGTCACCTCCTTCTTACTTACGAGACTTATTGCCCAATTATTTACTGACACAATTTATTTGCCGAAGACCTTCATATACGGCCTAATGTACCCAGTGAATACATTCACACATTGCCCAATTCATTTAGAGGTGGTCGCATAAATTCACAAAGTCAAATATACATTCAGTATTATGCAGGAGTGGCTTTGTCGAGTGGCTTGGTCGTCACCACACATCACGGGGAAAACAAACCGCTATAGTGCCATGTAACAAGCGAAACATGTGCTAATGCAAATTTATACTAATAACCATTTTGGATGATAAAACTCGCAAGCGCCACATGAAGTATTGGCGGGGGGATGACTTGAACCATTGCCAACATCTCTTGCACTTTGTGCACTTGCTAGACCATCCTTTATATATATCATAGTCTACTTACAGGACTGCATTCACAGCTGGCGTTGTGCCCCCGCAGTCGATGCTGGCTGTTGTTTCTGTGACTGAAACAGTCGTAAAATGACTGTAAAGACAACAAAACACGCAGACAGAAAAACATCTAAGCAACATTCTTTGGCAATCAACAATTTAGCCATTATTCTTGTGTACATTCCATAAAAACATGTGTCACTTTTATCATTCTAGTTAAAACTATAGATTTAACAAGACTGCCAGGCAATGCATAAATCCAGATGGCACGTGGACAAGAAAGCCTTCAGTTTATTGAGCATCTAGTTTTTTTATCTTTATGAAAGCCACCATCCTGAGGTATTTTTCAATTTTGTTTTTAAACACATTCATGCTGTCCAGATTTACACATTGACAATGAGCTGTCCCATTTCATTTGTAGTCCTCTGTGCAAATGAACACTTTCTTATGTCTAATCTGCACTGTTGCTACACTGGTGTTACTTCAGTGTTGCTGCACTGGTGTTACTTCAGTGTTGCTGCACTGGTGTTACTTCAGTGTTGTTGCACTGGTGTTACTTCAGTGTTGCTGCACTGGTGTTACTTCAGTGTTGTTGCACTGGTGTTACTTCAGTGTTGCTGCACTGGTGTTACTTCAGTGTTGTTGCACTGGTGTTACTTCAGTGTTGCTGCACTGGTGTTACTTCAGTGTTGCTGCACTGGTGTTACTTCAGTGTTGCTGCACTGGTGTTACTTCAGGTCCTCCAGTTCTAGATGTGCTGTGTATTTTAATTATAGTTGTGAGACATATTGGTGAGTGGTACTCACGATTGACACTTCCATATGAACTGGTCAAACAGCTCACTGAGACCAGAAACCATGTGTAGATCAGCTAACCGTCTCTGCACCTAAGAAATGACAAAATATCAAATGTAAGTTCTTATATAGCGCAGTATCCAGTCCTCAGGACTGCTCAAAGCGCTTTACACTTTACTCCCTGGCATACCTGTTCAAGCGAACACCATCTCAACTTCTCCGGGAAGCATCCAGTAACGCTGCAATTAATACACGAAGACTGTTCGTATACAAATATCCACCACTGTCTATAGCCAGGTACTCATTCATACAGATGAGTGAACTGGAGCAACGTGAAGAGAACGAACTTTCCCAAGGTTCCACACGGCAGCACAGGATTCAAACACGGGTTCTCTCGATTGAGAGTATGACACTGTAGCCACCGAGCTCCACTAAAAACACTAGACCCTCTCTTGAGCATCCCCCTAGCTAACACCCATCCAAGGCCAGATTTCCGTTGTATGAAGGCGAACAGGGGTCGGCTTTTCAGACTATTTTACCCCTATGCAATAGCCACTAGGTGGTAAAACTGCTGTTCTGGCAACATGGTTTCCCACAGTGCATGTCACTCATGCAAGCCATGTGGTCTAGCTAGGCGTGATCATACTAGATTTTGGCTACTTTATGTTAAAAGGGTATGTGTATGTTCAACAGGGTTTGTGTATCCATATATACATCTACGTTAGTGTATGTTGTGTATGATGTACTGTCTTGAAGGGAGAAGGCTGACTAGGTGTCCCCCTGTAGAGTGGCCACCTCTCTTATATGACCAAAGCACCTTTGCAGAAGGGGTGGTCACTGAAGAGGGGGACTATTATATATATATCTACTATAATGTTAACTCTGAAAGCAGCTTCCCCAAGTAGACTATTATATATAGAAATATCTGCTATAGTGTTAACTATGAAAGCAGCTACCCCAAGTAGACTATTATATAATAGAAATATCTGCTATAATGTTAACTATGAAAGCAGCTACCCCAAGTAGACTATTATATAATAGAAATATCTGCTATAATGTTAATTCTGAAAGCAGCTACCCCAAGTAGACTATTATATAATAGAAATATCTGCTATAATGTTAACTATGAAAGCAGCTACCCCAAGTATACTATTATATAATAGAAATATCTGCTATAATGTTAACTATGAAAGCAGCTACCCCAAGTAGACTATTATATAATAGAAATATCTGCTATAATGTTAACTATGAAAGCAGCTACCCCAAGTAGACTATTATATAATAGAAATATCTGCTATAATGTTAACTATGAAAGCAGCTACCCCAAGTAGACTATTATATAATAGAAATATCTGCTATAATGTTAACTATGAAAGCAGCTACCCCAAGTAGACGATTATATAATAGAAATATCTGCTATAATGTTAACTATGAAAGCAGCTACCCCAAGTAGACTATTATATAATAGAAATATCTGCTATAATGTTAACTATGAAAGCAGCTACCCCAAGTAGACTATTATATAATAGAAATATCTGCTATAATGTTAACTCTGAAAGCAGCTACCCCAAGTAGACTATTATATAATAGAAATATCTGCTATAATGTTAACTATGAAAGCAGCTACCCCAAGTAGACTATTATATAATATAAATATCTGCTATAAAGTTAACTATGAAAGCAGCTACCCCAAGTAGACTATTATATAATAGCAATATCTGCTATAAAGTTAACTATGAAAGCAGCTACCCCAAGTAGACTATTATATAATAGAAATATCTGCTATAATGTTAACTATGAAAGCAGCTACCCCAAGTAGACTATTATGTAATAGAAATATCTGCTATAATGTTAACTATGAAAGCAGCTACCCCAATTAGACTATTATATCATAGAAATATCTGCTATAGTGTTAACTATGAAAGCAGCTACCCCAAGTAGACTATTATATAATATAAATATCTGCTATGTTAACTATGAAAGCAGCTACCCCAAGTAGACTATTATATACAGAAATATCTGCTACAATGTTAACTCTGAAAGTAGCTACCTGAAGTAGACTATGTTTAACCAGGGCCAGGACAGATTCATCGGCCGACGGTACATACACTTACTGTAACATTTTTAGTTTCCATGCTAGACACACGAACATTTGGTATCGTTGGATAGCTGACAGATTTTATAAGATGGTGTATATTCATTCATGATCAGACTGATTGACAGCTAGTGACTGCCTAGCAGACAAAACATGTGACCAAGTCGGCGGGCAAATTTTGGTGATTTTACTACACCCCACGTAATGAATTTACACATCCATTCATATCATCTAGACTCCCACCCATGTGGTATCACTGGAAAGCTGTGTTATTGGCAATCTGCAAAAAATTACATCAGCTGTCTAAGTTAATTCAGCGAATCCGAACAAAGCATTTCAAACCCCCCAGAGCTGAAGTAAACAACAAAATGGCGGACATCATTGCAGACAATTGTTCACTTCAAAAGTTTAGTTCGGATTATCTCAAGTTACTGCTTCAATATTTCACAAAATGCCTGACAGTATTCAAGAATAAGGTCATTATACTAGTTCAGATAGTTAGAACCACTTTAGATGCTTTTTGAGATGAAAATTCAACAACTTGGCAGCGCGATGTTTGTCTGGGCAAGCCGCGGGTGTGCACCGGTAGCGAAATAGGGCCTATATCCACTCAGTAATTATCTGGTAGCAGAATAAAATGTTTATTTATTTATTTTTAATGTAGTTCAGATTATAATATCCCCATGATTATCGAACATTACATAGATTAAAAATTTTATTATAACAAAACATTCCTTTAGCAACAGAATGATACCGCTTTCATATTTTGGTGATATGTATTGACAAACTTATGATTTTACTGGAACAGTATGCAACAGAGGATTTTCATTGGCCAGTCGCAGGGATAATCACCAGATGGTGAGTCTGTTTAATGCGAGATGTTGAGATTATATCGGTATATTTGTATCATTGATTGGCTGACACAAGCCGACATAATTTTAATAATGTGAACAATTTCACCTATAGAAAATTCTTGCAATTATTTCAATAAGTGATTGTTTCATAATATCTTAGTACAGCTGCTAAGAACATCTAAAAGAAATTGACATCTTTACAAAACCTACCTTTTTCCGATGTTTTCCAACAAGAAACAGCCCCAGAACATAGACAACCTGAACTCGCAGAATGAGGTCTGTGCTGATTTTGAGACCAGACTGTTGTATCATTGGTCCACCAGGGGCCGCCGGTGCAGAAATACCTACAGGGGAAAACATTCTTTATGACAGCGATATTTCATCTGAATGATCATCAAAGGTGATAAAATACTGGCGTCATGCTCTACATTGGGCTTGCGGATGCTGAGAAACCTACAAGTGTTCAGTGTCCGATGTGGTTAGCATTAGAGTTTGTATTTCTACTATCGTTATTCCCAAAAATAGCAGCATCAGAAGCAATCCACTTTAAAAAAGCCATCCTTTGGTCAACTTTCAAATGACCTATCCATCTCGTGACCTGTTGCCTACTAAACGGTCCATCCAAAATTTGATACTGAACGCGTAGACCGTTCAGACATTCCAAATATATTTTATTAAAATTCTTTTCTTTATAACAAAAACATAAAACAAAGTTTTTAAAGTGACACCTGTATGCGACAATGTGTGAATTAGATATTGTAATATTAATGAAATTCATATATTGTCAACATTGTTAACAAAGGCATAGTTTGACAGAGGTCATGTACACAATTTAGATCGACGGCAAACCACAATGTAGCGGATCTGTCAATTCCCAAACCACACTGGGCTTGTGCTGGTTAATAGCTTTTATTCATACAACTTCACTGCCACCATAGCTTTCATTCAGTCGACTCTAATGCACTTTGAGTAAATGTGACAATCACCTCCAATGAACTCATCGAGGTCATCAATCGTAGGCGTCTCAAAGTCATCATCTGCCATAGAGTTCTCGATCCACTCCATCCAGCACGCCAGCTCACTGTCCATGCCTCGGAACCTTGGAGTGTCTACAACACCCGTCTACCTCAACAGCACTGTACAAGACCCGCTCTCACACTTCGCTACGTTCTTACTTGTGTCTTTGCCCGGAGAAGTGAAAGAACATATTCTCGTATTCCTATAGCATCAATTGATGTTAAACCCATTCGCATTGGCACCATCTCTAGTCATTAACCACTCTACAGTTTACATATTTTTCAGACAGGTGGGACAACAAATACGTAACTTTTTAAATAACTCAAAATAAATACTTTTGTTTTTTTAATACATCGCCAATTACTAAATGTGAGGGCACTGGACAGTGGTCAAAGGAAGTGAATTAACAAAGATAAAACATCTGGGAGGAGACACAATGCTACAAATTTATCTATGACTATGCATGAAGTGTATGCCACATGGAATACAACCAGCAACTTACAATTCCTGGCACAGGCGATGTTGACCAGTCTCGACAGCATGTCTGGAATGTTGAGCAGGAGTTCTAAAAGAACACAGAAGCTACGGTCAACAACTCCAAGACTATATTTGTATTTCGCAATTTCAATGAAGTGAAAAACCTACATATTATGCTATCAATTTTTAAACACATAATTTACGCAATGCAACAAGACAACACCAGATATGGAAGAAATGTGGCCAGAATAACCTTCTGACATTTATTTAATATTCACCCGATAATTGGATGAGTTGTTAGCTAAAACACAATACAATCAAATGTGGGCCATTTGAGGTCTTAAACATTGACCCATTTATTTTATCTATACATTCTAAAAACAAGGCCCACATTATAGAATACCATACTTAAATTATGGTAATACACCAGAACTATTAAAAAGACGCCTCCCAGACATTTAGACGATTAAAACTACTAACTATTACCACATCCTAGAGAGAGGTGGGGCCATTCCGCCTTCCGCCACACCGTTTATTAATCCTATTTTAATTACCGCCCTAAAAACCCTGCGTACACTTGAAGGAGGAAAAAGCTTTAAGGCAAAACCTCGTGTACCATTTAGAAACAGGGAAAAGCGTCAGCAAAGCTAAAATTAACACATGTGCGTGTTGTGAAAATCCCATACATACTTATAACTAGTCTTATGGCAGGAGGGGAGGGAGGTGGAGTCAAAACTGATACGATATTCGATAAACAACTGAACACGAGGAATTTCAAATGTGGCCGCTGCTGGAGGTGCAGTGGCCTTTTATGTCCTGAATGGTCGGACTAGGTTTTACTGTATCACTACGCTAAAGCGCGGGAAGGCCGGCACGCCTTCAGGCTATTGGACTCTGACCTGGTCAAGGTACAGTGTCAGCTTGTTTACCTAGCCTGCAGGCTGGCTCTAGGACTTTAGTGTTGCCTTGGTTGCCTCGCGTAAAACTTGTTATGCAATGTAATCGCATAAATCCCTTTACGCAATGCAACAAGACAACACCAGATATGGAAGAAATGTGGCCAGAATAACCTTCTGACATTTATTTAATATTCACCCGATAATTGGATGAGTTGTTAGCTAAAACACAATACAATCAAATGTGGGCCATTTGAGGTCTTAAACATTGCCCCATTTATTTTATCTATACATTCTAAAAACAAGGCCCACATTATAGAATACCATACTTAAATTATGGTAATACACCAGAACTATTAAAAAGACGCCTCGTGGCGGAATGGCCCCACCTCTCTCTAGGATGTGGTAATAGTTAGTAGTTTTAATCGTCTAAATGTCTGGGAGGCGTCTTTTTAATAGTTCTGGTGTATAATTTAAATATGGTATTCTATAATGTGGGCCTTGTTTTTAGAATGTATAGGTAAAATAAATGGGGCAATGTTTAAGACCTCAAATGGCCCACATTTGATTGTATTGTGTTTTAGCTAATAACTCATCCAATTATCGGGTGAATAATAAATAAATGTCAGAAGGTTATTCTGGCCACATTTCTTCCATATCTGGTGTTGTCTTGTTGCAATGCGTAAAGGGATTTATGCGATTACATTGCATAATAAGTTTTACGCGAGGCAACCAAGGCAACACTAAAGTCCTAGAGCCAGCCTGCAGGCTAGGTAAACAAGCTGACACTGTACCTTGACCAGGTCAGAGTCCAATAGCCTGGAGATACTAAAATCCCGTTTCATTCAAATAGCGACTATGCCAGGGGAAACAAAACATCCTTCACAGGAAAAAAAATTTGTAACCTATCGTGAACTCACAGATCTGGGATCTCTACTACTACAACTCCCATGAGCACCTCTGTCATCACTTAGGACTACGGCAATTGTAGAAGTAACAGTGGTTAAGTATCCTGTGGCTGCAGTAGTTAGTTTGCATGGAACTGAGAGTACACTTGCCTTGATTGATGTCTCTGACATTGATGAAGCCAGTGCTTCTCTTTTGTTTGTTTTGTGCGTACACTGCAACAACAAACAGACAGGTCATGCAACAGAGCTGACACAACAAACACAGTAGATAAAGCCACCCAGTCAACTTTACCTCAAAAACATAATTATATATACAAAACCTGTCCATATTGGATATCATTGGGACTTCACAAAATGCCTTTTATGGCCAGATTACTGCAACGAACAAGTGTGTGCGTGGGTGATAACAGTATCATAACACAACTGGAAATATATATATATATATATATAAACTGCAACTTTGTAAACATCACTAACACACAGACAGTAAGAAAAAATCTTATATGTAAAATCTGGAGTGAGACTTACATGAAGATTTATTCTCGTAGATGTCAAGGTCTGATATTGTGACGGCAAGGATTCGACAGAAGTTGGCCAACTTGCGGTCATCCAAGGATATTATGAGACTGCGTAGGTTTCCTACAAGACATTGATACATGTACATAACACGTTAACTTAACATGTAAACATAACCAATCAAATAGTTAATTAAGACATTTTGCACAGCTAACTATATAGACCTTTTGTCTTAACGATTTTAACAGTTTACTCGTGCCACAACTGCTTTCAGATGAGCACCAAGAAAATGTTCTGAACATCAAGTGGAGGGAGTGGTAGTTCAGTGTTTAGAGCACAGACTTGTCAATCAAGGTGACAGTGGTTCGATTCCGTCTGCCACTGTTTTGAAGCTTCAGCAATGTTATTCATTCCACTTTGCCTGTGTCTTTCAGACAAGACTAAAAGCTATTGGTGCCTTCTACACGGCGTCAATGCCAGGGAAGGAAAAAGATCCCTTGACAGACATAGTAGCTGACTACACTACCCCTGACAGACATCCTCACAAGCCAGGGGTGGTAGCTGACTACACTACCCCTGACAGACATTCTCACAAGCCAGGGGTGGTAGCTGACTACACTACCCCTGACAGACATCCTCACAAGCCAGAGGTGGTAGCTGACTACATTACCCCTGACAGACATCCTCACAAGCCAGCTGAATACACTACCCATTGCATATATTTTAAGCAATGTGTGGAGGTTTTGAATCTGCCGGTCACGACTGTAATATTCACAGTCTGGATACACCTGTCCCCCTTATCAAAGGGCAACTCCAGAAAATGCCAATATACTTATTAGTTCAACCATTCATATGAGCCTGAAAGATCACATTTTCGAATAATTCTTTTCATTTTAAACATACTAGAAACGATTGGCCAAAATCCAAATCGCAGGTTTCAAAATGGCAACAAGATGATTGGATAAAGGGCTCTGCCTCACTTCAACATTTCAACAAGCTGGTCTCACAGGGGGTACCGAGACTGGTGTAACCTGATGTGCCCCCCGTGTGTTTTAACTGGGCCGCGGGAGTTAAAGGAGGTAGTCTGTTCCTCTAACCGCAATTATCGGGCATCGTAAAGCTGTCGTTGGTTTTTTATCATCATTTGTTACTCACGGATAGAGGCGAGATTGAGCACTTCCCTGCGGGCCTGCAGCAGGTCCTCAAGGAACTGACACGCCGTGATACACGTCTTGCCGTGACCAAGCAGCGTGAACACGTAACTCAACATGTCGTCATGTTCCGTCAGCCGCCGAGACAACTCTTCACCCATGTTCTACAATGACAACCATAACATTTATTTATATATATATATATATATGTTTCACCAATTGTTTGTCTTCTTTAAATCCATTATTACATTTTTAAGTTACACAGAAATTCTGATATTTACCTTCTCATTATTATCACATCACGTTTATGTTCTGATAGAAAAGAACTGACCTGGATATAACTTCCTCCCAGGTGAACTGTGGGAAATATAGACAGGGGTAATTTCAGTGATGGTTTCTTCAAGAATATAAGATGCAGTGCAGTGATAAATGCTGGATGTACATAACTTGTTGAACACACAACTATTGGATAAACTGCAAACATGGGCGACATTCATTGACATTTTATGGTATCAAAGTTTTATCAGTTTATAGTTATTTTCCTTATGGCACTAAACAAAATGTTGCGTTTGTTTTGTTTTAAATATAAGAGAAAGTCAATATAACAATAATACCATGGAAACAAATCGACAGAGGATATCCAGAATGAGGCTCTTGACACGAAGCTGAAGCTCTGTGTCTGTGAACAGAAGCCAATCGGTTGCTACAACACTGATGTCTTACCTGGTACACACAACATGGTCGAATGCTGCACATTTTAAGCATGCTTTATTTTGCTAATCCTCTAAGCATCATAAAATTTAAGGCAAATGTTTACATTAGTTGTTACATAAATATAAATATGCACCATCAGGGATATGATAGCCACAGCACAAATCATTATGTAACTAAATATTTTAGTTGGTGAGATATGGTTCAGAATTTAACTTATTCATTAATACAGGGCAGACAAGCATGCAGACCCACCGCTGACAAAATTGTGCAGTTTTGGAATATTTCAAAATTTTTGACGGCATCGCTAACAAATCTCAAATGGTGCCTATTGTATGAGCCCAACAACACCCAATGTATTACTACATAAGGCTATCAACACTCACAAGTACCAGATCTAATTATTTGATTCTTTCGATGATTTTAGCAAAAGTACTCTTATCAAACAAACTGCACATGTTACTTAATTTACTCAGAAACTAGATCTGAACATCAATAAACCCAATTGACGATGAGCTAAATCAATTCGATCAGCACAAGATCATACAACACCCAATACAGAATAGTAGTAGCACACATCTAAGACATATTTTACATTCATATCATGACTTGACTGCTATAAGTATTAAAATGAGAAACAATTTTGAAATTATGAAAGAACATACAATATATATACATCAAAACCTGTGTGAACCTAATTTTCACCTTGACTGTGTTTACACTGGGCAGGCAGCAGTGAGTTGAACATCAGCAGTCGCACCAGAACCTAAGAGATTATATAGAGGACACACATTATCAAACTTCTTGTAAGTTTTCCTCACAGACAACTTAAGACACACCATAATCATAAATCTCTGCCAGCGATCTTTAATCATGCCATTCTGACTGTATACTACTACTACTCCTCTCATATGCCTCATTGTGATTTCATTAATTTATGTTCAATACAAATTGCTTCAACACCCAAAGTTTAATATTTTCCCAGTTGAAGATGTGTTCATTCGGCTGTTGCAATGTCGCACAGATGTTACCAAAAATGTCCACAAATAAATAACAAACATATAAATATCCATCTGGGTGTTCACCCTTAATACCAGAACACAAATAAACAAGGTCCAGACTGCCTCAACCAAAATGTAAATAGCACTGCATGCCTTTTTCATGTTTCGTAGGTGCAACATTCACATTGTGAACACCAGTTTGGACTTATTAAATATAACTTTGCAGACAGTAAACCTTTAACATAAATATTCTAGTGCTAAGAATTTATATTACAAACTAGTTTACAATCATCAAAGGTGCCAGTAACAATTATCACCATTAGTTTGATTAAAAATTGTTTACCATAGTGGTGCCATCTGGAAAAATTATCACCACTAAATTCTCTCAGTAGGAGAAAGACCCTCCTGAAAAGCAGAGAAGTTTGTTTTATGAAATACACTGTCGATTGGTAGATCAGAGACAAATGGTCTAAGGAAGTGTTTGAACATAGATAGAGGCACGTAGACTACGGCAATTCGGGTGAGATATACTTACAATACTCCATAGTTAATGGAGGAATTTATATATATATATATATCAATTGTGGAAGAATTAATGCCACTTTAACAATGACAATGTAAACATGAATTGTCACCTCAACTCCTCCGTAGTCCATGAACATTTTGGCATATTTCGCCTGTTCATCTACATCATCCCTTCGCTCATCGTGGTTACGTCTCGCCTCAAAGTTTGTGATCCTTGAATAAACATCCTGTGATGATAAGAAAAGTGTTAATAAAATTACGTCAAACACAACATCTGTTAAAATTCTATGATCTATGTATATATATAAATATTATGATTTAACAAGATTTAACAAGATTGCCACCCAGAGAATTAACTCTAGGTGGCAGGTGGACAAGGAAGCCCATTATGTTTTAGTATCACAATGTTGTATACCCTACAACTGATGAAGAGCAAGATACTAACATCAGTTATGAATTATTAAATGGATGCATAATTTTGTTAGAGTTTGATGGTTTCAGCTAGATATATAACTAACTAGAGACGTTCAAAAAAGAATAAAATGTTGACTATTATCGTTGATACACCTATTATAAAAAACAGGTGTCAACAAAAGAATACCATACCTTTAAAAGTTCCATACACCTGAAAGTGTCAAAGCCTAAGTCGACACTGTAATCATCCAGTTGTTGTATTGTCTCAGGAATATTGTGTAAGTCTAAATTCTTGTTCATCTGTTCCATGACAGTTGCACTCAACTGAAACAAATACGATATACAAGTTAATCAAAATTTACAACAATTGTTAAACAGGAACTTCTTGAAAAATATTTGCAAAATGAAAGGTAACCTATCAACTTAGACATTTTATATTTCTTTTATGTTTTAACTTAACCTATACATTTTAATGGATATTTTTAGACAATTTTAAACTTAATTATTTTATTTTTTATTATATATATTTATTTATCTGTTATTATATGTTCGTGGTTACTGGTATGTTTGATGTGACTGTATGCTTTAACACAAGTCACATTCCCAATTGACATGTATTTTATGTCAATAATGGCAATAAAGTATCTGAGTGTATCTACATACAAATCACAATGAAGTATCTTTATCTGCATACAAATCACACTAAAGTATTTTTACAGTGTATCTATATACAAATCACACTAAAGTATCTTTACAGTGTATCTATATACAAATCACACTAAAGTATCTTTACAGTGTATCTATATACAAATCACACTAAAGTATCTTTACAGTGTATCTATATACAAATCACACTAAAGTATCTTTACAGTGTATCTATATACAAATCACACTAAAGTATCTTTACAGTGTATCTATATACAAATCACACTAAAATATCTTTACAGTGTATCTACATACAAATCACAATAAAGTGGCTGATAAAACACTTGCCTCAAAAATGATCCCAATGCCAAACAAGCCTGACTTGAGCTCCATGTAAAGTGCAAAATATGTTGTGTGTATGAACTCTTAATTTACAACAATTGTTAAACAGGAACTTCTTGTTAAGTTTTTTTTAGACTGACCAATCCTTTTGTTTTGATGCACCTCTGAGCTTGGTTTCCAAGGATTTAGGTGCAATAGAAGTTATCTTATGAATATTATTTATTTTACTTTCCGAAGAAGACCAGATCATTGAGGAACCAAGGGGATCCTGCGACCAGAATCGCCCTAAGTACCCTAAGGTAAATCAACTGTCATTACGGAGGATTGCGTTGATCCTCTTCTTTTAGGCAATGTTATAAAGAGTTTTATGTCTAAGCATCTGTGTGAGAAGGTCTCTCGGTTAAATGCAAAATTTACTATGAATAGTCATAACAAATTATGCATTTAACCAAGAGTGACAAATTAACCACTTGTAACAAACTAACACTGCTATGCTATATAGATACCAGACTGGTACAACTAGACACTAGTAGTAGTAGTAGTAATAGTAGTAATAGTAATAGTAGTAGTAGTAGTAGTAGTAGTAGTAGTAGTAGTAGTAGTAGTAGTAGTAGTAGTACTGGTAGTAGTACATAGTAGTAGCAGTAGTGCTAGTAACTAGATTCTACCACCACTACATTATACTCACGACCAGACAATTCGGGGCAGGGCAAAATTTGTGGCACTGAAATCTCATGTTCTAACACTCTTGGCCTATTTTAATACACTGCATGGTCTCACACTGATTCACGTGACACGTGAACAATTTACACATAGGCATCTTCGACAAGATTTGGATTTTGCAGGTATATATTTGTAAGTACTTCACCCAAAACAACTTTTGTAACAGTTTGTTTGCAGAAATTGGAAGGAATATGTGTTACAGATTTAGCACATAAATATATCTTACGGAAGAAATTGATCAAGTTTTTATTATTATTGCTCACACCCGTATACATATAGAGTGACAGTGCGAAGAAGAATGATAATAACAACACAACTCACAACACTAGACACTTCAACGAATTCTGCTGACTGGGTTGTTTTGCGTGGCGTGACTCACGATCACCACAACGCCATCTCGTTTGCCAGTATGCGGGTAGCATTTTATTTCAACTCATGTTTTTGATGGGCTTTTTCCAGTCATTTACCTCATTCACTGCTGTGCTGTTGTCAGAGGTAAGCTAAACTGTCAGAGGTAAGCTAAACTGTTTATGTCATTTAAATTTTGACCAAAAAGATATATTACATCTATTTACAACCACATCTGTGTACATTTGCAGATAATAATAATAATAAGTGTATTTTCTTTGGCAGCCATAGAGGCTGAAAAGTACAATAGGTACATTAAAATTGATAAAACATTTAAATCAAGTAGATTAATAAAACACTAAATGGAATATACAACCTAAGTAAAATAAATTATAACTAACTAAAATGTATAATTTGCATATTATTATATAGCTGCGTCTAGCCTGAAATATTTTGTGTGTAGCCTTATCTATTAGTTTCATTTAGACTGTGTTGAAAAAATTAGTGGCATATAGTTTTGCGCCGTTCAAAAAATCATAACATTTGAAAGTTCTGTGTCGGCGAAACCAACTGCGTGCGTCATTGGAGGGAAATTCATGTGCATGCCAGCCCATAGGCATGGCTGCCTATTGTCAGTATTGATTGCCATTCCTAATTATAATATTAATAATAATAATGCAATTACTTTGAGATATATGTATATATATATTACCAAAATTAATGTGGTTTACTGCTTGCATAAATTATACAAATATCTTCATAATCATGGATATTATGACCTTTTACTAAAATGTGTCGGTCTGTCGAGGTTGCGCGCTAATCAGCTAATATTGACTAAGTAATTTAATTATTAAATGATTTGTTATTGTATATTTATTACCATTATTAATGTAGTTATACACATTGCATAATATGTATACATATCTTCATAATGACATTATGGCCTTTTACTGAAATGTGTCAGTCTATCGAGGTTGTGTGCTACATAATTAAAATTAACTAATTAATTGCATTAATTTGTTTATAATTAGTACTAAAAATATTGTAAATTTATTACTCTAATCAATGTGTTTGAAAACCCAGAAAACAGTATTTAAATATCTATATAAATAAAAAAGTTATGACATGTTAAAGCAAATTTGTATCCACAGAAAGCACAAAAATGAGTCCATTTTGCCATTGCATTGTAAGAGATACACAAAAATTATGCTGTTGTGTCGTTTTAAAATTGTAATATATTTTGATCTATTAAAGATATCTTAATAAAATAAACATGTATGTGATCCTTAAGCTATTACCTTTAATTTAACCCACTCCCAATGTTCTAGCATGGTATTAAATTGTGTGTTGAAGTTCATAACAACATTGTCAGTGTCAACAGTTACTGACACAAGAAACTCGGTGACACTGCCTGTAAGCTTACATTAAAAGTCCAACGATTTGTTTCAGATTCATTGGTTTCGAACTGATACCTTTTCTAGAGCTTCAAGCCTTCAATAACTAATCGACATTATACTTGATTAGAAATACGGAAGTTGACGCGGGCCAATATTTTACGACTGTTTGTGTTACCTGGCTGAGACGAGTGCATCCTTCTGCCGTGTATTGCGCCTGAAAACACAGCTGAAAGGTGGGCACATGTTTGAATTTTCGCTTTCTACAGATAGACGCCATCATTGTGCGGAGCGCGTTGTCCTCATGGACAAGGTGCAACCGCTCTTGTTAGGCTTCGAACGAACGACAACGGAATACACAATCACAGCCGAAATGATTGAAATATCATCTGCGTGCCTCCGACCTGCGCACTTCCTCGTCGCCGCTTAGTGCAATAAAAATAGCGCACATTCGAGCGCGAGTGAGACAAGACGCAAACAGCTTGCACCAATCAGATTGCAGAAACATTCAACACGTGTATTCAGCTAAAGTGTATTCCAGAGCGCGTATTCGAGGGTAGGGATTACACGCGCTGAAGTCGTCTACTCCGTGTTTACAACTATAATAATAATAATTATTATTATTAATTGTATTACATAGTAAATATATAGTAAACTATTCAGGCGGTCGTAAAGCAATTACCTCGTCTACCCAGTGAGGAAAGTTGCATACAAGTTGCATGTTTTAGGTCTAAATTAAAAGATGTGTTTTATATCAACAAAACTTAGTAAAATAGGCCTACGTCAAATTTAGGTTGCCAATGAAAGTCTAAAACTGATACTTAGTTCTTGAGACGTCTTTGAGACGTAATAAATCGTAGAAAAGATGTCAATTCGCTGACATGATAGTAGTTACATATGTCAGTAGAACTATATATCGTTTTACGTTATTCTGAGACGTCATCTACATTACCAAAAAAACATAGAGAATTAATATAAAACATGTTGTATGCAAAGAATGAGCAAGATAATGTTTTTGTAAACCTCAAATAATCCAAATGCGTGTTCGCAGACACGCACATGTTTTATTCAGAGAACAAAACAACAAACATAGATATTCAAATATTTAAATAGTTGTTCAAAGAAAAGGCTTATTGGTATCAATACATGCACGACTAGCTGGAATTAATTACTTGTACAACTCGTCTCCTATATAACATGGTTATGCTCAGCATAATTATAAGTATGTTACTCTCATGAGCATATATATATCGTACACGTAACAACGCGCAAGTGCATTTAACAGGGGAACATTATGTATATAATGATTATAATGATCCCTTGATATAAGTTCAACATATAAATCAACATATAAATACATGAATCTAACTAATAAGCTTAATTGAGAAAGAATTGCAATATTCTCTCCCATATAACATGATTATAATCTGCATTACCTTATAAATATGCTACTGTTTTGAGCATTTACCGTGCATACATGAATCTCTAGAGTCCAAAAAAGTTAAGTTCTTATATAGCGCAGTACCCAGTCCTTTGAACTGCTCAAAGCGCTTTACCCTTTATTCCCTGTCAGACTTGTTCAATTGAACACCATCGAGACTGCTCTGGGAAGCATTCAGCCACGCTGCAGTTAATGCGCGAATAGTATTCATATACAAATACCCATCACTCTCTATACCCAGGTACCCGATCATACAGCTGGTGAACAGGAGCAACGTAGAGTGAATGAACTTGTCCAAGGTTCGATACGGCAGCACAGGATCGAAACCGAGTTCTCTTGATTGAGAGTCCAACGCCCCTGCGCTCCACACAAAATTAAATTCAGGACGTAATCAAGGCCAGCCTCACCCCTGACGACATGTGATCAAGGGAGACAACAATACTGTAAGCGAGAGGGTGGATAGCCAAGAATACAAAGCTACCCATGATGACAGTATCTGATATGTGGTGTAGGAGTTGAGAGTCTAATTTGACCCAGCTACTCAGGGTGACTGTATCTGAGGCGCCGAGGTCAATTTGTTATATTGTGATAATAATAATAATAATAAGATAACTTCTATTGCGCCTAAATCCTTGGAAACCAAGTTCAGAGAAACAAAAGGATTAGTCAATCTCAAAATCCGTAAGTAGTATTCCAGTTGTCAACAGATGGGTCAAGACGCTAGGAGCTACGGTGGATAAGCAAGGTTGTAAATATAAATTACACTGTCAATTATGTGTTGTAGAAGTTGACTGTGTAATTTCACGCAGTTACCCAGGGTGACTTTATCTGAAATGTGTTCTAGGAGTTGAGGTTGGGAGTGGTATAAATGCAAATGTACCAAATTAACTAAAAGTTATTAAAAAGTTATTTACCATGCATTTAATTGTACCACTAGTGGGGCGACATAGCAAACCAATTGTGCATTTTGTGATAAAAGCACAAAATTTGGCACACATGTAAACTCATACATTATGAACAGATTTGGATATTGAGCCATCACAGATTTGGTCTCTGGCGGCTGTAGCAGCCATTTTCCAAAATGGCCACCAGCGGTCGCTGTTATTTTACATATCTTCTCTATTTGGAGGACACCAGGTTGACAGTGGAAGTTAATTCATTTATAAAAGTCCAAGAGTGGAAGAGCTAATTATTTGATTCTTACCAAAACAAATAAGTCAACTTGGACTGATGTGTCGGATCATTATCTCGTGGTGGCCATGCTAAGCTGCATGGGTTGTAAGCAGCATCATGCGACTGTCAACTTATTTGTGGCTGCATGGGGCAGGCGAGGCCAGATCTGGCAGTGGTGGCTTGCTGACGATTAGACCTCCACCAGTGATGACAAGCTGTTTCTCCTCCATGTCAACTTGGACTAGTTGGATTCCGAATGGAAGTCAATGCATGATGAATGATCAATGACTGACTTGGCACATACTATTACTACTACTGGTAGTATTAGTAGTAATAGTAGTAGTAGTAGTAGTAGTAATAGTTGTGATGGTAGTAGTACTAATAGTAACACTATTCAGAACTGCCATCTCCAGAGGAACCAGTGACTTCTAGTGGGGACAGTTGACATTATGAGTTTCTACAACACTGTGCAAAATGACTAACAAGGATTATGGTGCTATTTTCATAGTTAATGACGTAAAAAGCAGCACGTATTTGCAGAAAGAGTCTCATTTTTATTTATACATTTTATGCTTTCTGAAATTGCAAGCCAGACTGTTGTATAGCTGAACACCGACTTTATTTAGGCATAATACCATTATGACCATGTAAAACGAATATGTATGAAAACTAAAGTCATAAAAACTACAAATTATTCAAGAACACGGTTGAAATTGAAGGGGCCATTTAACAAAAGTAGACATATTTAAAACCAATACATGTTGAAAATTTGTATGGCGAATAGAACAGTTCATATCAAATGTCACATACAGTTCTCTTCTGCGCCTGTGTCACCAGGGTTGTTGTCACAGTTCCCTTCAGTAATAATTAATAAAATTTTGTGTGCACCCCTTCACACACCTGCACGCATGCATGCACGTACGCACGCACGCACGCACACACGCAGAACTGTGAATTCAAGTGCAGCCTTTTTGCACTGGCAACGCTTCACATAATCCTTCTTGAACTTGCATGAGATTGTCTCACACCAGGTGTGGGCTGCCTTGGGTGGTCTTGTCATGTGCGGCTCGTACATGCCGTTCTCATTCTTGGGCCAACCACAGCTGGTTGGTGGAGGTAGCTCTGGTGCCTCCATCTTAGGCCGCCCTCTTGGCATGTTCCTCCAGAGCTGCCTTGGTTGGCGGGATCAGTCGCACATCGTTCTTCTTTGCGAAAACTTCCTTTCATGCCTTTTCAATGTCCGTGCACGTGCTAGTTCTGTCATACAACAGGATAATAGGATAATGGACCTCTTGTTATGCATGCATCTTCTGGTATGTCACTTGATGTTGAGGATAGTTTCAGCAGTATGTTTATGAGTTCTGGTAGCACGGTCCATATTACCTAAACAGTCTTCTTGATGTTGTGCGTAACTGTACATAGTAGCACACCCAGTCAAAGCCTGGAACATTGGCAACGCCCATGCCTTCTCCGGTTCCAGGCCAGCTGCTAGTTTGTGGGCTGTTAGGAATATGAAACACTTGCAACTTCCGAAATGTTAACCATGTGTCATCATCTGGTTGAAACCACTGAGTCAGTGACACGGGTAATACCACGGTGGCAACACCTCGGATCACTGTCCCGTAGCTGTCCCATACCAAGTCTAGGCGTGGCGCGAGCTTTATGAACAGGTTTGGAATCAAGATCTTTCTGGCATACTCATCGAAGTTCTTGAATGCAGCCGACTTCAACATCTGGATGATAGGGCCTAACATTTCCATCAAGGATTACACTGATGGTGGCAGGAGCCTCAGACTGGACATCAGAGACGTATTCCAAGCATGTTAGAAGGTCACTCTTCGTGCCTACATGGAGGCTTCCTCCATCAGAGAGTAACCACACCCGGGTGCTTTGTTCGAACTTCAGCCATGTCCCTCGGGTGAACAGGGACCCACCTGACATAGTTAGTGTGATCAGAGGCATGGAAGCAGGGGCCAATGCTGTCAGGGCGGGAATGATGCCTGCTACAGAGAATGCAGGTAGACCAGTATCAACACCTCTAGTTCCAGTTCCACTGCTATCTACCTAGGATTCAGCTGTGCCACGGCATTCTTCGAGACATCCACTGAGTGCCGGATCAAGGTCAATCTGTGAGCACTGTCCAGGAACAGCGGAAGTAGGGCGGTGGGGTCGATGATTTAGGCTTCTGGTGGTTGGCGGCTGGCATGAAATGTGGCCCAAGATGTGTTATTCTTGGTCCTTGTTTTGTTTTTCAGGATCTGCTTCGCCTGGTCTATCCACAAATAGTCTTCATCAGTCAGCTGCATGAAGTCATGCTAGCAGCTGAATGAAGTCATGCTAGCAGCTGAATGAAGTCATGCTAGCAGCTGAATGAAGTCATGCTAGCAGCTGCATGAAGTCATGCTAGCAGCTGAATGAAGTCATGCTAGCAGCTGAATGAAGTCATGCTAGCAGCTGCATGAAGTCATGCTAGCAGCTGCATGAAGTCATGCTAGCAGCTGAATGAAGTCATGCTAGCAGCTGAATGAAGTCATGCTAGCAGCTGAATGAAGTCATGCTAGCAGCTGAATGAAGTCATGCTAGCAGCTGAATGAAGTCATGCTAGCAGCTGAATGAAGTCATGCTAGCAGCTGAATGAAGTCATGCTAGCAGCTGCATGAAGTCATGCTAGCAGCTGGGACAGGTGACTACTTGATGTTGTTTGTGACGGGATGCACATCAGTGCAGTAGTGTGGCAAATGGCCGATGGTCTTGGAGCTTGTATCCACAGATCCTCCACAGATAGCAACGTTTCCATCCACTCCTCCAACAGCAACAACAGGTGCCAAGCGGAGTTATTTTTCCATTCATTATTGACTTCCATTTGAAAACCAACCGCAACATGTGCCTAATTAGACAATTTAGTCTACCTTGACTTATTTGTTTTGGTAAAAATCAACTAATTAGCTCTTCCATAACCACTCTTGGACTTTTATAAGTGAATTAACCTAAACTGTCAACCCGCTGTCTTCCACAGGAGAGCAAGTATTTAAAATAAGTGACTGCTAGTGGCCATTTTGGAAAATGGCTGCTACAGCCGTCAGAGGCCAAATCTGCAATGGCTCAATATCCAGATCTGTTCAAAATATAAGTCTACATGTGTGCCAAATTTGGTACTTTTGTCACGAAATGCACAATTCTTCTGGATGTGTTGGTTATGGCGCCCACTACACAGCTAACTGAACAAAGTAATTCATGACTGACTTATCATTTGACTCAACAAGTTCTTGTGGTAGCTAACAATGCAGTTACTCTGACTTTTTGCTTTATTTCCTTCCTATTTGGAGATGGTTGAATAAAGACGATGAACACAGTGCACTGGGTTTCCAACTGTTTACATTTTTATTGTCATGTTTTGTGGGATAACATGTGAATGCTACAAACAGATTTTAAAAAAAAACAGAACACCAGGAAAGAAATGATAACGGATCACAAGTATACCCCACATCAATAAGGAGCTAGGGTTAAACCACCACACCGATATAAGTAGATTTTATGGTTGACTATTATAGTTTATATACATTCATGATTTTTTTCATCGCACACTGTACATATTAACACACTTGTTTTTATTTATATACACAGATGTGTGCGCTTAACATCCAAATGCACGCATTAAATGAACATTGCCATCATAGATCCTGTGCCTTCTGCACTTAGCCAAGTTACCTTTTTATTTCTCAAAGCTTAAAATTATATTCAAGATGGATTCGCATGCTAACTGGTGAACATCAGCCCTGATTATACCAACCAACAAATGATGCCAATAACATTAATTTCTTTTGAATCATCCATATTGTTTGCTCTTCAATGTAGAGTTTCACAATGTGTAAATAATATAATTTGTAAATAATAGCACACAGGCCAAATATACACTGTGTTTAGCGGGAACTATTTTTCTCCTGTAGGACATATCTATCAAGCAGTACCGGGTACTGAAATAATTGAAAATAAATTTTATATGAATTACTGAATAATTTAAAGTACAACCAGATTTCCATTTTGTATGAACAACCAATAATAAATAGTGCTTTAAAATGTAGGTTTTGTATGACTTTGCTGCAGCAGTTATTTCTTGAATTCAGTGACAGCAAGTGTCAAGGAACAATTTGGTGTATACATTGACAAGGGTAGTTTTGCTTCAACCAAACTTTAAATTTTGCTTATGTTTTACAATTTTACAGTTATAACCAATGTTTGAACTTACTGCTGGCACAGACTAAAAAAATTTCGGCCAGGCTGTCAGCTCTCAAAAAGGTGCCGGTTCAAAAGGCTGGCACATTTTTCAGAAAATATTACTGAATCATGCGTAATTTCGCAGAGCGTTTGTATTGTTGTCAATATGCGGACCGCCAAATTTTTGAGCCAGAACACCAAGTTTACAAAATTGACCACCAACTTTTCAGTGCAGATTCAAACGCCATGACTATTTGTATCACCGAGAAATCCACTTATTGGAATATCACAATATTTACACAACAGAACTATGTCGATATAAATTATTACAGAACCACCTGTATGCCAAGTAGTGTAATCCACAACATGGGAAATATGCCAGAGTACAGAACAATAAGGTTAATTGAAACTGTTATGAATAAACAACAATAAACAAGAGGGATACTATACACAAATAATGACACGTCTGTTTTCATGAACAATTCTCTGCAGTATTTCTCTACAATACTCTCATTCTACTGATCATACTTTGTGCAGAATCTGAATACAAACATTATTCGAGTCTCCCCTCTTTTGCTCTGTCTGTGCCATGTTCTTTGCATTCAAAATGTCAGGAACAATATTGAATCTGGTAAATAAATAAAATATATCATTATTACGACAACGTAAAAGTGACACCAATTTTAATGGTTCTCCTTCCTCCCTCTCCCCCTCTCCCCCCTTTCTCTATCACTAAATATATTTTTTGTATTTCTACACCATGTCCTTTATGTTTATATGTTCCCAAGTGTCGGGAACAATACTGATTCTGGTGTTGCATTAAATAAAATATATAATTATTGTGACATTGTATAAGTGGCTACAATTAAGGGCTCCACTACAAAATTTCATGGGCATGTGATTATTTTGCATGTTTTCACAGTTTTTTTCTATCACCTTAAAGAAAAAATCAGCACAATTATTTTGCATGTTTTCACAGTTTTGTTCTATCACCTTAAAGAAAAAATCAGCACAATACTGCACTATGACCACTGAATAGTGTCAGAATTTGGAGAATAATCTGATGACCGATAACAAACAATATCAACAAAGAAGAGACGCACGTATTTTATATATTAATAATCCACCACATTTATGATTATGGGGAAGTGGAAATATGTTACTTATGATAAGCCCTGCTATCTTTAGTGACTATAATTAGGGGGATTTTGTCATGTTATGCTGGTTACAATTATTATGTGCAGTTGCAATTTTGTTTCTAGATACATATTTTGTCTGCAAAAGGATAAAAAATTAAATTGACTCTTATAACTTGCATACATGAAGATTGCCTTTGTCTGACTTTTCAAAACTGACGACAAGTAATTTAGACACAAAGCAGCTAGGAATCTGTTAAGTTATTGTTGGTGTTGCTTACATACCTTCTGTTCCCACGTACAATCTGACTGAAACCACAATTATTCTGCACTGTAAACATTACAATATAGATAACATCATACGCCAGCCACCATAAGAAGAACACTTTGTATTTCTATTGATACTTCCCCTGCATTGACCATGAGCATAGTACTAAATTGAAACTGAAACTATGTCACTGCAATGTTTGCCTTACAACAGCTGTAGACACCTGATACGTCCACTATCCCCGCATCTAAACAGCACCAACATTATTGACTAATGTTTTCACTTCAAAACTCACATCTCAACAGTGTGTAAATCTAATCGAAGGCAATTTTGTGTCTGATGCCAGAAGATTGTTTCCAGGTCCACAAAAAACAACACTCAATGACAGCAAGGTTGGGTCAAGGGTCATGACATGCCACCTGATAACTACAGCCAATCACAAAGCTGTAAAGGAACAGCTGCGATGCTGCTCAGTTATGTCGCATGCGCCGTTGCGCCGCTAAATAAGCACGTTCTCGGATTGAATTCGCCATACCCTGGCGTCTGCCAGTGGCTTCGCTTCCCGAGTAGTCCGCCATCAGTGCGCTACCGAACCTAATCGCAGAATCAACATCGGGGTATGTGTACTGGTGTTCTTGATGATCTTCACTGGAGTATAATGTACTGTTCTCATCAAGGCGGCCCTGGGAAAGTTGATTGGATGCAAACCTCCTGCAACAGTCAGGCAAAACTTCAGGTAGACGAGGTACAGCATTTCTAGAGCTCGAAGCAATGTGGACATTAATGAATACAAATAAATGATCATTTGGTTACACTTGTCTGGGAAATGGTGACCTCAATAATACAGCCACCTTGCAATTAAGGTCACTCTAGGATAGTCCTGAATTATTTCCACATACAGTAAAGTATTTGATATTAGTCCTGCTAATAAGGTCACTTCATTATTCAGGTCACTTTTGTCCAGTCCCAAGGGTAGCCGTGATAGTGAGATTCCACTGTTTCCTCCCCTCTTTCCAGCTCAGTTAACAGACTAGTGTAAACTATGTACCATTAGAGTTTTAGTTTGGCCAGTTTCAGAATTGTTACGATGTGCCAACATTCGGTTTTGCTAGATTGTAAATATTTCCAAACTGACTTTTCCTGATTTCAGAATAACTCATGAGCACACAGACGTACATTTCATTATTTCTACAGCCGTTACAGGGGTCATATTAGAGAAACAAAGCAACGTAGCTGCAAGGAATGTAAGACTTTGTTTCACAGTCTTAAACAGGACTGTCCATAAAGCAATATTCTTACTTTTATGCTGCTTCTGAGCATTCACTGCCTCTACTGAAAACAGCCACTCTGTTATATGTCGGACTTTTAAATGACTTTCTTATTTACCCCAGAAAATGTCAGCCATCTGTACATTATTTCATGAGATAATGGGACTTGAAATATAGCATGACAATGATAGCTGCACTTTTGAACCGAGACCAGAGGTAAGATTACCTGCGGGCCTGCTCCAGCATGTGTTCCTTGCGCCTGCCCAGCATGCTTTCACGCTCTGCCGCATTCTTCGAGAACCGGTGTCCATACATGGCTGACGGCTCCTCCCTGCTGTCGACAACAAACAACACACTTCAAAAAACAGTTGTTTGCACAGTTCACCATCCCCAGGAGACCATTTTACGTACATTTCTATGAGTTCAGTGCTCAATTGTGCTTTTTAACATCGACTTCGCTCCTTATCAGTGATCTCGTAAGCTGTCAACACGGGTGTTAGGAAAACGAGATCACTGATTGAACAGCTATCCTCCCTAAATTACTGATGGAAGAAATATAAAGGGCATGTATTAAGGCTAGGCTCGCCACAGACTTCAGGCACAAAGAGGAGAGCATCAGTATACAAGACAAAGTACATCACTGAACTGAACAGATGTTTGTAGCTTTATCTGTCAACAACGAAAACACTCTTCCTCAGAAATATTTATTTGTTTATACACTGGAACCTTGCTTTAGGGTCACCTCAATAATACAGCCCCCTTGCAATTAAGGTCACTCTAGGAAAGTCAAAAATTGTTTCCACATACAGTAAAGTATAGATTATTACTCCATTAATAAGGTCACCTCGCTATTCAGGTCATTTTTGTCCAGTCCCAAAGGTGACCTTAATAGTGAGGTTCCACTGTACATTTGATCAATACAATTCCAAGTACAACAGGTAAGGCACAAGTCCAGGTATGTTACAGTCGCAATAATCAACAATAACATTCAGATGCCAATTATTAACTTTAATTAACTTTAATTAAATGTAGATATAATTAGGATGGACATTCGATGGTGCGCATCTTGTATTCTATATTACTCAAGTTATGTACTTGAAATGGACTTGACAGTTTAGCAAGTATAAGTACAAATACTTGATTTGGCTGACGGAAGAATCACCCACACATTTGAACAGCTGTCCTCCCTAGACGCTGGTTCATTCGGTCTGTCATGGCTGTCCACGATGTCCCCACTGCTTGGATGCGTCTCATCGTCTGGTTCGTCTGCCACAGCAACGCCACCTAGTGATGGCAGCAGGTTCACGCCTTCAGACGGCAACACGGGAACGCTGCCGCTGCCCACCAAGGCTGTGACAACGCCACCTGGTAGTGAATTGGTCGCACTCGCTGGAGTCATCAACAACGACTGGTGGGTTCTTGACGGAAACCCCTGGTGTGAGAAGGCAGCAACATGACAGATCAGCGAACTGATCGGGTAATCATCTTTGTAAGGGATCATCCCAGAATGTCGATGTCTGATATCAACAATTATTTTCATCTGGCCTCTGCCCCCATCCCCTACCCTCAGATGAAAGTTTGAAGGACACTTTGTGTATCTATGATCATTCTCCTGCACTGGTCACGTGCAGGCTACCAGTGAGCCACCACTACCTATACTATTGCAGACCTTTGCTTTACAACACATGTACACAAACAATATGTCAACTTTTCTTGCTAACAGCACAAGTGCCGACAAATCATTTTCCCATTTGTATTTTAAATCCCTGCGAAACACTAGACATTGACACAAATCACTTGAATTTGTAGATCTGAAGATATAACATAAATTCACAATATTAATTTTTATATTGTTTTTGCTGGTGATCAAAACTGTCAGTCCTTTTAAACATTCCGAAAAATGAGCAGCTATTAATAAATGCAGTGCATCCTTGTGCACCAGGGGGCGCTGCTGATTACATCGTCTCAGTACCCCCTGGCACATTGCTTTGCGAAACTCTGAAGTTATGCTCAGCCAATAAAGCTGCTTGCCGTACAATTACAGTGGTCTTCTGGGTGGGCTTCATGGACTGTTTGGGTGGGCTTCATGGACTGTTTGGGTGGGCTTCATGGACTGTTTGGGTGGGCTTCATGGACTGTTTGGGTGGACTTCATGGACTGTTTGGGTGGGCTTCATGGACTGTTTGGGTGGGCTTCATGGACTGTTTGGGCCGTAGACGTAACTATTTGAATATACAATACCGCTCAGTGACTCATGAGAATGGTTGAATGGGTAATTATACTGGGATTCCTGGAAATGGGGTGCGAGTCGGACGGGTGTCTGCACTGTTCTCAAGGGTGGTATGGCGAAGTCAATTATGAGTTTGATTCAGCTAACTTCCATACAAAGTGTAGGAGATCTGCCAGGGATAGTGTGCGGCATGCAAGGATGATCCAGTGTTTCAAGTTTGACACTAGAGGTCAGCACTAACCGCAGGTGGTACGGTCATGCGTCCTTCGATGATGTTTTCAATGGTCAGTTCGACGGAGTGGGTCATGCGAAGGTCATCGACAACACTGCTCAGGGGCACTGTGGGAAACACCTCCTGCACCTGGCGGGCCTGTGTAACATAAACATGGTCATGTGACGGTCATGTGACACAGGTAACATCCCACCACAGACTGGGTCAGACTTTACAATAGTAATATGCAGTGGACAATCATTATAATGAATCATTGAATACATCAAAGTGTTCCATATATACATGGGAACAAAAAATATGAGAGAGAAAGGCAGATCTGGGAAATAGTAATAAATTATGTTATAGGGTAATGATTACAAATATTCAAGTAATAGTTTGCAAAACACAATGTAATCGTAATAAGACATATCGTAACAATAACTCACCTATACTACTTTTCTATTACTATTGAACATTTCAATCAAATTTCAACCACATCAATATTCAATTTAACTAGGTTGATAAAGGCACAAATACCGACCTGAAGCTGGGCTGTGTGGTTCTGTTAAACAGTATTCTTCAACTAAGCCACCATCACATACCAGACCATAAGTAGCCGGTAGTCTACAATCTACTGTCCAATAAAGGCTTGGTACAACCTGCCCACTCTATACTAGCCTCACTCACCATGTTATCCAGCTGAGATGTATGGATCGGGTTCATGGTGACATCCAGCCCATTCCCCAGGATCTGTGTGTGTGTCACCTCGACTGAAAAACTTGGCAACCAGCTCACGTAACGAGATCCTGCAGATTTAAAAAACAGAAACTTATAATGGACACATAATGGATTAATTCCATCTTAGTGTTGGGTTAGGAGGAAATATAACACAAATTCAGCATCATCTGCCTGTCTGGATGGTTTTCCAGTGTATTTGTAAATTATGTTTGATTTAGAAGTTATCAGCATTCACACATGCCATGTAAAAGTACACAACTAATGGCGGTGCTCAGATCAATCACAGAAAATAAGTGAAATGATACGTATGAACAATCAATTTACGTCCATCCAACGTGTAATGTGGTACAAACTCTTAACCAATAGCGAATTTAAAAATAATTATCTCACAATGTCACAAGATGACCGTGAGTGACTGACCGTCAAAGTGGAAGAAGTGGTTGGTCATCTGATTCTGAAGGTCGTTGTTCTGGGCATCCGGCCGAGGCTCATTGCCGTTGATGTCTCCTGTTGCCGGTGCCTGCGTTGTTCGCTCACTCGGGTCACTCAGGTTCATCCGACATGTTGGACAGGATGTGTCTTGCTCCAGCCACGACCGGAGACACGCACTGAAAACAAGCAACCTCTGACCTCAGACACACACTCAAAACAAGCAACCTCTGACCTCAGACTTGCACCGAAAACAAGCGACCTCTGACCTCAGACTTGCACTGAAAACAAGCAACCTCTGACCTCAGACACACACTCAAAACAAGCAACCTCTGACCTCAGACATGCACCGAAAACAAGCGACCTCTGACCTCAGACTTGCACTGAAAACAAGCGACCTCTGATAGATACCTCACACAGACACTGAAACAACCGAGAACCGAAACAATCCAGACAATCTTAATACACTCTGAAGCAACAAATAAATGTTACGGCCGTATACCAGTGAATATGCCAGTGGTAGAGGTAAACCGCGCAGCAATAAAATCACTGACTGGAATAACCCAAGTCAAATATATAAAGCATACTGTTTAAAAAGCCAAACCAATTTTCAAAAAACAATCTCAGTAAACTTTTTTTGTTTTTCTTCTGTATAATTTTGGCCACATCTCGCAGCCTTCTTCAGCAGACTGAATTTACACGTAAATTCAGTGTGCTAAAGAAGGCCGCGAGATGCAGCCAAAAATATACAGAAGAAAAACCAGAAAAAGTTTCTTGAGAGGTAAATATACTAAACATGAATAACCAAGAAACTGGATCATCGCTACATTCAAGAATCTCGGTAAAGTTACTCTTTGACAATTTAGCGCTGCTGCACTGGTGTGACGGAAAACTGCAAGTAAACTGAAAATGTCAGGAGAAAAATAAACCATCGTGGTTTTCTGCCAACAGGTTTACTTACAGGAGTAAGCTGTGAATGTAAATAAGATGGTTGCTTCCTGGACAGTGCCTGGTATGTAATGGTGCTTCCTGGACAGTGCCTGGTATGTAATGGTGCTTCCTGGACAGTGCCTGGTATGTAATGGTGCTTCCTGGACAGTGCCTGGTATGTAATGGTGCACATCTTATTATTATACGATATCCTACAGGAAGCCAATGCAGACTTCAAAAGTGGTACAGAGCGAGAAAAACGAGGAGATCTTATAACTACCCTTGCTAGACAAATTTTGGACACGTTGAAGTTTTGTAATATCCTTGCTAGCGATATTGCAAGTCAAGTCTGCTGTTAACAAGCGCTGTTGCAATAGTTTTAGCAACAGAAAATGACATGTACCGGCGAACAAGGCAAACATAACGAATATGATATAGACAGCAGCGACAGGTTTGAGATACGTGTTGTCGGAAATTGAAGTTACTATCAAAGATCACTCCTAGATTCCACACCGAGGTTGCTGATATGCTGATTCAAAACACGCGTAGGGAAAAAACTATCAAGTTTTCTACGCTGCATTGGAGCACCAATAATGATCAATTCAGTTTGATTTGCATTTAATTTCAACTTGTTGTCAGTCATCTAGCAGAAGGCAATCTTGGAGGCAATCACTAAGTTGGTTAAGGGGTAGCCAACGAAAGGTAGATCCGAGTATCATCAGCATAAAGATGATGCTCCAAGTTATGTCTTTGTATAACAGAGCTTAGTGGCGTGGTGTAAAGAGTAAAAAGCAAAGGCCCAAGAACAGAACCCTGGGGAACACCAAATAAAGCCGGCAGTACAGCTGAAGAGCATTTCCCAATCTTTATAGTTTGGTATCTAGCAGTTAGATGTGAAGAAAACCAGCTTAGAGCTGTGCCAGATGTGCCGTAACACTTTAATAAGCGTTCAATGAGAATCAATCGTGTCAAAAGCGGCAGACAGATCTAGTAAGGTAAGTGCAGTCACTTTACCATTATTAATGTTCAAGTTAATGTCATTAAGAACCTTTAAGAGGGAAGTCTCTGTTGAATGAAACTGTCTATATATATACATGCTGATTGTGACACACTAGTTAAGTCATTTGTGCTAATGTGAGACCATAGACGACTTGCAACAACCTTTTCTAGTATTTTGGAAATAAAGCTGAGAAATAGGTCTATAACTATGTTTAGGCAGAGAAGACTTTTTAAGTGGTGTGACATGGGCGTATTTGAAATCATCAGGAAAACAGCCAGAGGAAAGTGATGCATTTATAATATTTGTTATAGGTCCAATTAATGTATCAAGACATGCTCTTAGCAGTATTGTTGGAAATGGATTAAGTTCACAAGATTTATTTGGGGAGGACACAATTATTGTCCTAACCTCATCAAGTGTTGCAGGTTCAAATGCCTGTGGGAAGTCCACATTGACATTACTTAATGTATGACCTGGGAAAGCAGAACGAATAATATTGATTTTATTCTTAAAGTAACTAGAGAACAAATCACATAGAGACTTAATTGTATACTAGTTAGCAAATTATCATGTGGAATATTACTTATTGAGTTACTGTGACATTTTTCCATTTTTATTGCTGGCAAGTTATCTGTGTACTAGGACCATTCGACACACAGAGAGAAATATACCATCACTACAGTGACTTAAGTAATGCATTAGATACAAGACATTTCAGTCACCAGTTCACATGTGTATACCTGTGAAACAGGTGGCCGCACGGCAGTTTACGGGCCATCTCCATTCCTTCCCAACAGATGGCGCAGTCATCATTATTGTCTTCAAGTTCTTCCTTCGTTGCCATGGCAAACCTAGCAGACAACATTGCAGACAAGTTGAAGATTTTTAGCAATAAATATATTTCAAAGTTCCTCCAGGATCGCACAATACATAACAATATACAGTTTCAATTAACAAGTGGCAAATAAAGTACATCAGAAATAACTAGACACTGAATCTGGGCCTACCCTGACATACCAAGAAATAGATTACCAAGGGCATGAAACTCACTGCCAATCACAGACAGCCAGTGCACAAATGTCGAGCTCTCATGGTACCCCTTTATTTTAGGATCATACAAAACGAACATTTTCACCATTGTGGTCTTACTTATACATTATTTATTTATTATAACATGTCTAGCATTTATATCTGGCTATTGTTGTAATTATTATTTATGTTTATGTGTAACAATGCAGGCGTAGAACTTCAGCATTTATTTTACTGGATAGCAGGAATAATCAGTGTCACCCAGGCCTGGTGGCGCTAACACTGCCTGCCAGTCAGTCAGTGTCACCCAGGCCTGGTGGCGCTAACACTGCCTGCCTGTCAGTCAGTGTCACCCAGGCCTGGTGGCGCTAACACTGCCTGCCTGTCAGTCAGTGTCACCCAGGCCTGGTGGCGCTAACACTGCCTGCCTGTCAGTCAGTGTCACCCAGGCCTGGTGGCGCTAACACTGCCTGCCTGTCAGTCAGTGTCACCCAGGCCTGGTGGCGCTAACACTGCCTGCCTGTCAGTCAGTGTCACCCAGGCCTGGTGGCGCTAACACTGCCTGCCTGTCAGTCAGTGTCACCCAGGCCTGGTGGTGCTAACACTGCCTGCCTGTCAGTCAGTGTCACCCAGGCCTGGTGGCGCTAACACTGCCTGCCTGTCAGTCAGTGTCACCCAGGCCTGGTGGCGCTAACACTGCCTGCCTGTCAGTCAGTGTCACCCAGGCCTGGTGGCGCTAACACTGCCTGCCTGTCAGTCAGTGTCACCCAGGCCTGGTGGCGCTAACACTGCCTGCCTGTCAGTCAGTGTCACCCAGGCCTGGTGGCGCTAACACTGCCTGCCTGTCAGTCAGTGTCACCCAGGCCTGGTGGCGCTAACACTGCCTGCCTGTCAGTCAGTGTCACCCAGGCCTGGTGGCGCTAACACTGCCTGCCTGTCAGTCAGTGTCACCCAGGCCTGGTGGCGCTAACACTGCCTGCCAGTCATTCAGTGTCACCCAGGCCTGGTGGCGCTAACACTGCCTGCCTGTCAGTCAGTGTCACCCAGGCCTGGTGGCGCTAACACTGCCTGCCAGTCAGTCAGTGTCACCCAGGCCTGGTGGCGCTAACACTGCCTGCCTGTCAGTCAGTGTCACCCAGGCCTGGTGGCGCTAACACTGCCTGCCTGTCAGTCAGTGTCACCCAGGCCTGGTGGCGCTAACACTGCCTGCCAGTCAGTCAGTGTCACCCAGGCCTGGTGGCGCTAACACTGCCTGCCTGTCAGTCAGTGTCACCCAGGCCTGGTGGCGCTAACACTGCCTGCCAGTCAGTCAGTGTCACCCAGGCCTGGTGGCGCTAACACTGCCTGCCTGTCAGTCAGTGTCACCCAGGCCTGGTGGCGCTAACACTGCCTGCCTGTCAGTCAGTGTCACCCAGGCCAGGTGGTGCTAACACTGCCTGCCTGTCAGTCAGTGTCACCCAGGCCTGGTGGTGCTAACACTGCCTGCCAGTCAGTCAGTGTTACCCAGCGTTGGAAGCACTACTATCAGTTAGGCCTCGGCCCAAGTGGCTGAGTGTCTGGCCTCCGTGCTCCACCGGTCGAAAAGATGTCCGTGCCCGTCAAGAAGGTATTCTTGCCACGAACACCAGTCACGTTGTGTGTCCTGCACACTGTGCAGAGAGTCAAAACCTTGGCCTCGTCATAAGACAGCCATGTGTGGTTGCACTCCCAAACCTTCAAGTACCCGCGCTGTTGTTTCTGCTGGTCGTACTGCGTGGCCCGGTGACACTTTTCCAGCTTGCGCTTTACTGCTGGTTTCGCAACCCCAGTCAAGTAACGATTCTCCGTGCATAAACGTAGACTAATCAAGCAATGTAGATGTAAACCGTATCCGAAAACCGTGCATTTGAAAATGGCCACCAATTGCACTCATTAGCCTACCATTCTACCAGATACGCTAAACCAAACAACTGTCGTTTCAGGATTTGATGTCACACAACAGTTAATCAAAAGCACCATTTCACTGCCGCCTCATTAGGTAAATAATTAGTTGGTCAATGGTACAGATGGTGGCACCACGCAACATGCTGATTTTTACTAGACAGCCGGAGTAGTTGGTAGACAGGTTTACTAGTCCGCCGTAATCTTTACTTAGTGTACGGACTAGCGGACTAGTGGGTAGTTCTACCCCTGCAATGGCATATTTTTTACACATAACAATGGCATATTTTTGTCTCATTAGTAGATTTAAATTTGTATGACATTATGAAACTATCGTGTCTGTTTTACTCTGAAACCTTACAAGTGTTTCCTACCTTGCCTCCATGCTGCTCACTACACGGAGGTAGTTCTTGTGCCGACGGATGCGGCGTTGGAAGTCGTGGAACAGATAACGCAACTGCATGCAGATGACGAGACTAGCCATGCTCAGGAAGATGTGGCCCCACAGCTGCAAAAAGACAACATTTAGTGTCAGCACACCATGTCAGCACATCATGTCTGCACACCATGTCAACACACCATGTCAACACACAGTGTCAAAGTCAGAAATGACCCAAGTCATAGCCAAAGAGCTCTGTGAAGAACACACAATATTAGCAAGAGAAGATTTTAAAGGAACAAGTATCCACACAGATTAACAAGTACTGAATCAAAAATGTTGTAATCCCCAGATTGTGTAAACAGCTAAACATCACAAATTCATACAATTCTTGCACCACACATTGGTGACTTGTGCCATATTGCAAGGATGATGTCGACCCGGACTCCACATTTATATTCGTCAGCTTGTATGGCCTACCCCAAGAGCTGGGCTGTTGGAATCGATTGTTCGTAATGTTACGCATGTTTTCTGCGAGTCATTTCAGGTCTCTCGATCAGACAGAGACATTTTACATAACTTGCATTTCAAAAAGTTATTCACATTTAAAAAACGTCTTCTGAATTTGTGTGTATGCATCATCTGGAAAATGGGCACTTCGTTAGTATTATGTAATTGGCAACATTGAACTAAATTGCCTACATTCATGGACAAGGTTCAGATGTCCTCAAGAATACTAGAAGCAAGCAGTGTAATTTGTACAATCTCAAAGGTTAGCTATGCACAACATGGGTAATTTAACATCTACAAGATGCCAAGTAAGATTAACCTCGAGGCAGGCCCTCACCAACATGTGCAGATGTATCTTAACATCTACGAGATACCAAGTAAGAATTAACCTCGAGGCAGGCCCTCACCAACATGTGCAGATGTATCTTAACATCTACGAGACACCAAGTAAGAATTAACCACGAGGCAGGCCCTCACCAACATGTGCAGATGTATCTTAACATCTACGAGATACCAAGTAAGAATTAACCTCGAGGCAGGCCCTCACCAACATGTGCAGATGTATCTTAACATCTACGAGATACCAAGTAAGAATTAACCTCGAGGCAGGCCCTCACCAACATGTGCAGATGTATCTTAACATCTACGAGATAGCAAGTAAGAATTAACCTCGAGGCAGGCCCTCACCAACATGTGCAGATGTAACTTAACATCTACAAGATACCAAGTAAGAATTAACCTCGAGGCAGGCCCTCACCAACATGTGCAGATGATGGCAGAAGTCTATGGACAACGTAGCCAGCTCAAAGATTAGTTCCGCGTAATAGACATAGATCGCACGATTCTCCCAAACTCCCTCATGATTCATGTCCCAAAGATGAATGGCATATCTGAAAACATGAAAAGTCATTGTTAACATTGCCAGCATCTACTTGAGCTAGCGTATGTAGGTGTGTATGTAGGTGCATATGTAGGTGTGTATGTAGGTGTGTATGCAGGTGCATATGTAGTTGTGTATGTAGGTGTGTATGCAGGTGCATATGAAGGTGTGTATGTAGGTGTGTATGCAGGTGCATATGTAGGTATGTATGCAAGTGTGTATGTAGGTGTGTATGTAGGTGTGTATGTAGGTGAGTATGTAGGTATGTATGTGGTTGTGTATGTGGGTGTGTATGTAGGTGTGTATGCAGGTGTGTTAACATTTTCCTAATAGATAGCTTGCAGCTCAGGTAACAGCTACACCTTTGGTTTTTAATTCATGATTGGGTAAGGGTTATTACCAGTTTTGGGGTTTGTACCAGACTTTAGACAGCCCATGATTCATGATGATGATGTAAATTGTTGTTTTTATGCATAACACAAGAGTGAAGTATTTCTTGCAGAAATACTTCACAGTTGTCACAAATGAGAACAATATTTCCATGACGATGTCGTGGTGAGAAAACGTATGACTGCTTAGAACAGAGGAAGTGTTTCAGTACAAAATAAAACATGATATATAAATTTTATTGGTTTTGAGAAAAACTCAGAGTTGAAATGGAAACTTTTATACGATGTTGGACTATTCCAAAATCAAAGGGATTGGTACCGAAGGCTGCAATGTTTTTCGCAGATTTGTTATAAAATGGCATTTTTATCAAAATGCAAAATATATCCATGTCTTTTTTGTTAAAATGTACACCGAGTGCCATCATTACACCTTGCGGGAAGAGGGACAAAATGGTCCTGATAGGCTGAAATGCACTGTGTTTTTGGTAAAAGACAGATGGTTTTTACCGCATTATGAAAACAAAACTCTTTTGTGCACATCATTTAGAGGTCAAAATTTCATTAAATGTGTTTATCACGTTTTGCCCTGAAACCATTAAATTAGATGTCAAGAAGAAAACAATGTGCCCAGAAAGTGGAAGGTAAAACAAGACAAGAACAACCAAGATTGAGCGGGAGGATTGTGTAAAATGATATTAGGAAGAAAGGAATAGAGAACAAGAGCAAAAGATAGTGGGGGGTGGAGACGGTTTGTGGAGACTGTGAGGGTAAAGAAAACATAAGTTGAGGACCAGTATCATGGCCAGCCTCACTCGTGACATTGAGGGCCAGTATCATGGCCAGCCTCACTCGTGACATTGAGGACCAGTATCATGGCCAGCCTCACTCGTGACATTGAGGACCAGTATCACGGCCAGCCTCACTCGTGACATTGAGGACCAGTATCATGGCCAGCCTCACTCGTGACATTGAGGACCAGTATCACGGCCAGCCTCACTCGTGACATTGAGGACCAGTATCACGGCCAGCCTCACTCGTGACATTGAGGACCAGTATCACGGCCAGCCTCACTCGTGACATTGAGGACCAGTATCATGGCCAGCCTCACTCGTGACATTGAGCACCAGTATCATGGCCAGCCTCACTCGTGACATTGAGGACCAGTATCATGGCCAGCCTCACTCGTGACATTGAGGACCAGTATCATGGCCAGCCTCACTCGTGACATTGAGGACCAGTATCATGGCCAGCCTCACTCGTGACATTGAGGACCAGTATCATGGCCAGCCTCACTCGTGACATTGAGGACCAGTATCATGGCCAGCCTCACTCGTGACATTGAGGACCAGTATCATGGCCAGCCTCACTCGTGACATTGAAGACCAGTATCATGGCCAGCCTCACTCGTGACATTGAGGACCAGTATCACAGTCAACCTCACTCCCGACATCGAGGACCAGTATCACAGTCTATCTCACTCCTGACATTGAGGACCAGTATCACGGCCAGCCTCACTCCTGACATTAAGGACCACTATCACGGCCAGCCTCACTCCTGACATTAAGGACCATTATCACAGCCATCCTCACTCACGACATTAAGGACCACTATCACGGCCAGCCTCACTTGTGACATTAAGGACCACTATCACAGCCAGCCTCACTCGTGACATTGAGGACCAGTATCAAGGCCAGCCTCTCTCGTGACATTGAGGACCAGTACCACGTCCAGCCTCACTCATGACATTAAGAACCAGTATCACGGCCAGCCTCACTCCTGACATTGAGGACAAATATCACGGCCTGCCTCACTCGTTACATTGAGGATCAATATTACGGCCAGCCTCACTCGTGACATTGAGGACCAGTATCACGGCCAGCCTCAATCGTGACATTGATGACCACTATCACGGTCAGCCTCACTCGTGATATTATGGACCAGTATCACAGCCAGCCTCACTCATGACATTGAGGACCAGTATCATGGCCAACCTCACTCGTGACACTGAGGACCACTATCATGGCCAACCTCACACCTGACATTGAGGACCAGTATCACGGCCAACCTCACTCGTGACAGTGAGGACCAGTATCACGGCCAGCCTCACTCGTGACATTGAGGACCAGTATCACGGCCAGCCTCAATCGTGACATTGATGACCACTATCACGGTCAGCCTCACTCGTGATATTATGGACCAGTATCACAGCCAGCCTCACTCATGACATTGAGGACCAGTATCATGGCCAACCTCACTCGTGACACTGAGGACCACTATCATGGCCAACCTCACACCTGACATTGAGGACCAGTATCACGGCCAACCTCACTCGTGACAGTGAGGGAAAAGAACAGAATACGAACATAGTAAAAGAGAAGTGGTGCAACGGTACTTACCTCACTATGACATACATAGTAAAAGAGAAGTGGTGCAATGGTACTTACCTCACTATGACGTACATAGTAAAAGAGAAGTGGTGCAATGGTACTTACCTCACTATGACGTACATAGTAAAAGAGAAGTGGTGCAATGGTACTTACCTCACTATGACGTACATAGTAAAAGAGAAGTGGTGCAATGGTACTTACCTCACTATGACGTACATAGTAAGAGAAGTGGTGCAATGGTACTTACCTCACTATGACGTACATAGTAAAAGAGAAGTGGTGCAATGGTACTTACCTCACTATGACGTACATAGTAAGAGAAGTGGTGCAATGGTACTTACCTCACTATGACGTACATAGTAAGAGAAGTGGTGCAATGGTACTTACCTCACTATGACGTACATAGTAAAAGAGAAGTGGTGCAATGGTACTTACCTCACTATGACATACATAGTAAGAGAAGTGGTGCAATGGTACTTACCTCACTATGACGTACATAGTAAGAGAAGTGGTGCAATGGTACTTACCTCACTATGATGTACATAGTAAGAGAAGTGGTGCAATGGTACTTACCTCACTATGACGTACATAGTAAGAGAAGTGGTGCAATGGTACTTACCTCACTATGATGTACATAGTAAGAGAAGTGGTGCAATGGTACTTACCTCACTATGACGTACATAGTAAGAGAAGTGGTGCAATAGTACTTACCTCACTATGACGTACATAGACTTTGTCATCAACAGAACACACTGCAGAAAAAACAATTCACAATTAATGTCAGTTTAGATTTTCCATACAAAAATATATACACACTGTGAAAATAAAAAAGAATAATTTTAGGGCAGAGCAAATTTATTTAATTATGCAGAGCTCAGATTCATTTTAGAGGCACATTTTAATACAACAAAAATAGGGAGTGATTCCTTCCAGCCAATATATATTAAATATTCTATTAAATGGTCATTTCTGTTCTTTTGTATGGTCAAAGTACATAGTGCCTGCTCTCGATATCATATTACATATATATAACATGTTTTTTACATTATATATATATATATGTGTGTGTGTGGCACTATGATAAAAAGCATAGTATTCTAAATTATTATGCAAGCCACCTACAATCAGACGAAGAACACCAGGGCACTTATTTATTCATATTATAGCTCAAAAAGCAAAATCAAGTGTAAAGAGCAAAATCGGACTCTTGATCTGACAAGAATGTCAGTGAAACAGTCCCCGATTCTAAAGCCTGGAACCGGAGAGAAATTAATCGTAACCCAACCAACATACCTCTGCTGCCATGAAGGCAAAGATGTTGATGCCAGCGTAGACGTAGCCGACAAAGACGGAGAGAAGCAGGAGGAAGGCGCAGCATGTTTGTATAGCCGCGAGCAACACGAGCACCTTGACATGGAGGGAGAGAGGGATGGTCGGGGAGAAGGACAGCTGTCAAGGAAACAACACGTGTCAGTATACATTCAACAACTTTGTGTGTGTGTCTCTGTGTGTTTTCTTTTGTCAAAATTCCCTGTTGTTTAAGTTAAAAATTGTTTAGGGTTTGTACAGGACGTCAGACAGATGAAAAATGTTTGTTCATAATGCCAGAAATGGTAGCTAAGAAAATTAGGGGCACGAAGGATAATAAATCACCTGGAGTGGGTGGGATTCCGCCCAAACTACTATTGGAAATTGTAGAACAAATTAGCATATCGCTTGCAACAGTTTTCAATTTGTCATTAGAAGAGGGAGTGGTTCCTTTAGAATGGAAAGAAGCAAACATTATACTGTTATTTAAAAAAGGTTCGAGAAACAAGTCTGAGAACTACAGACCAGTGAGTTTAACATCGGTGATTTGCAAATTATTAGAAAGACTAATTAAAGACCACATGGTGGATTTTCTTATTAAACATAACTTGATAAACCCATCTCAAAATAGGTTTCTAAAAGTGAGGTCATGCTTAACAAATATGTTATGTTGGTTTTTTGGAAGATATCACTAAGTGGGTAGATGAGGGTCCACCAGTAGATATCGTCTACTTAGATTTTCAAAAAACTTTCGACAAAGTACCACATCAAAGATTACTGCTTAAACTAGAGGCCCATGGCATAGGAAATGGTCTAATAAACTGGATAGAAAAATGGCTGATTGACAGAAGACAATGGTTATTTGTTGATGGGGAGGCTTCAAACTGGAAATCAGTTTTGAGTAGGGTACTACTGGGACCTATATTATTCTTAATATATATATAAACGATTTGGACAATGATATAACCAGCAAGGTCTTGAAATTTGCAGATGAGTGTGTTTAGAAGGATTAAAAGTGATGGATATAGACAGCATTTACAAGATGATCTTGACAGGTTAATCAAATGGTCTGAAAAGTGGCAAATGTTGTTCAATTTTGGGAAATGTAAATGCCTCCACACAGGACATGGGAATGAATATGTCGAATATACAATGGGGGGTATTGTACTAAGTACTGCTATAAAAGAAAAGCACTTAGGGTTAACCATTAGTGTTGATATGAAGGTTTGAGATTAGTGCGGAAATGCAGCTTCAAAGGGAAATCAAATCCTTGGATTAATTAGGCGAAATACAGTGTATAAGAAAAAAGAACTAATAATACCGCTGTACAAAACAATAGTTATATAGATACCAAAACTGAGGGATCTTAGTTATGAAAAACGCCTAAAAGATTGTGGTTTAACAACACTAGAGACCAGGAGATTGAGAGGAGATCAGATAGAACTGTTTAGACTATTGAATGGTTATGAAAATATTGATAGAAATATTTGTTTCTCAGTTAAGAAAGATAGAAAGACTAGAGGACATGAAGTTACATTAGTAAAGGAGCAGTGTAGATTAGATATAAGAAAGTTCTCATTTTCACAAAGGACTGTAAATGAATGGAACAGATTATCTGCCGATTGTGTGGGTGCTAGTAGTGTGAACATGTTTAAAAATAAAATTGACACATACCTCAGAAGTGCGGGATACATGTAGATAAAAGGGTTGGACTCTCGATAAGCCAAAGGGCTTCCTTGTCCACCTGCCATCTAGATTTAGGTAATTCTCTGAGTGGCAATCTTGTTATGCATATTTTCTGTGATAGTTCCGAGGAGCGTTGATTAGTTACGAGTTTTAGGTAAATTGTGTTAAAAAAAAATTTTATGTGAATTATAACAAATGCCATTATGAATACTCCGGAAAACAATCTTCTGCGGCATTTTTGCTAGTAGTGTAATACGAATGCAGAGATATTCAAGAGATGTATGTTGAGACGTACGTATTCGAAACGGTCCTTGCAGAGCTGTGTGAGTAGGTGCAGGAGACAGAGCACAGAGAACCAGGTGCACCACAGCAGCACCTCGTCCATGTTCTGCACGTTCATCACGCCAAAGATGAAGATGAACTTGTAGAACATGAAGTTTAGAAACTTGTCTTTCACATGCTGTAAACACGCACAAAGAAACACTGACACTTCTATGAATTCATTTCCAATATTGTGGACTATAATATGTATTTGTATGAAGGAGTTTTCGGAGGATTACCCATTTTCTATACAAGAAATTATGTATCCTAAACTACAAAACGACACAATCTACCACCATAATCTTCTTACCTGATGAATTCTGTACTTGAAAATATTAGCCTTGTTAGTGTTTTACCATTTTTTGAAAAGCTGTTACTATATTTTTATCACCCAAAATGCATATAACTCAGTGACCAAATTGGTGGCGATACAGGCTGGTGAATCATGAAATCTTGTGGACTTGCCATAAGCATTGGTGTTATTATATAGGCCTTACGTAAAGAGGTGTACCCTCTTTAATTTAAACAAGCGGCAACTGTGATTTTGCAAACTTTCCCGGGTGCCAGAGTCACAACTGTGTTATATGTAAATGAAATCTAAGTTGACATTTCATCTACGGGTTAGAGTAAACATAGGCAATTTCCAAGCGCCACTAGTCCTACTTTGTACTGAGTTGTGAGAACTCGAACATTGCAATGTCATAACACTATATTTATAATGTCAGAAATTAATGTGCAAAAATAAGGATATATACGTGTGGCGGCCTCGGAAAACCAGTCGGAAGTCGCCAGGCGTAATTGCCCGCAAACACGTTATAAAGTTGATTTTGCGTCATTGGGTTGATTTTGAGATTTCGCTGCGATCTTTTAGCTAACTTACTTATTTATAAGTTCACCAAGTAGTTTCCTGATTACCTAAGTGAAAGTTGTACTTTTTTTGTATTTTTGTAACCGTGAAGTTCATTCTAGGTTGCAGCGTTTTAGAATTAAAAGCGCACTATTTTGCGATTGCTTAAAACCTAGGACAGAAGTTCCCATGCCCATATATGACATACCGTTCGAAAGCTATTTACAGCACGCAGTTCCCTAGCAGCAGTGCGCAGTACTTTTCTCCTGCAATAATGTTTGATGGGTGCCCTCTTTAAATTCTTGTAACTTTAAAAGTAGACATCAGAAATTAATAATTATTTCTGTAAGCTAAAGATAACAAACACAGCTACATTTGCTTCACTGGATTGTATATGGTAATAGCAGCAGATATTTTGTTATACCATCATGAAGTTTTGTTTTCATGTGAATAATGACTCTCGACTTTAAAACGGATTTTTGTCCTGAACCAATTTTTGATAGGGGCCCTCTTTAAATTTTTGTAACTTTGGTTCTGGTAGGAATATTTGAATACAGTAAACTGTATTGGAATTGGAAATAGTGTTGCTTTCCATTTCTTGAATACAAATACATATTATTTTGTTGTCATTGTGACTGGTTTCCCTAGGCCATCACACATATGTAAGGTCACAAAACAATTTTATCTCAGATATTATTAGAAGTATGGAGCAAAAATGTAGATCCTCTAATTACAAAACTGCTGCAATAAAGGTACACACAAATATATTTATAGTATAAGCTTGTATTCGCACCTGCTGTTCACTGACTCGCAACTTGCCAAAGACAATCCTTTGTATGAGTTTGCCTACGAGGATCAGGCAACAGTAGGCCATGTTGATGAGAGCCTGGAAGAGATAACACCATCATTCAGTACAGGTGTACAAATCATTCTGGTATTTGTGTACCATATCTCTTCAGATTTATATCCATACTTGCAAACCAAGGATGGTGATTAACTACCCTACCCCTGGCAGATACCCTACACAAGTTTGCTGAATCAGTTATACTTTGTCCTAGTGTGTGTGTTTTCATCGGCAGCAATTCCGGCCGTGGGAAGCATGCAAACGCCCACATCCAATATCAAAGGACAACTCCAGGAAATCCAAATAATTCTGCATTAGAGCATGTTCTATTAATTACTGCTGCCAGAACAGATGGCCTCATGCTTCATCAAGGTGATATGTCAGGAGACATCGAGACTTATGTAATCGCAATGCCCCCCAGCACGTGATAATGGTATCTATGTACCATATCTCTTCAGATATCAATTTTCTATTTAGTTAAACTAACCTTGCCTGCACTTCATTTTTTTATGTTCTTCACACTAAAATAAATATACCGAACTTTGAATGTTTTCTGTCAATTTGAAATTGTATCCAAAACTTCCAAATAGTAAACACAGTGCCTTGTGGAAGTACTTATTGTGGACGCAGACAGGGTTATCTGTAAGTTCCTCAAATTGTTCTTTAATACTAATAATAATACAATTTATTTGTATAGCGCCTGAATCAATCAGATTGCTCTCAGGTGCTTTACATGCATGTACACATAAATATCTAGAATTTAATTATCGATAGAAACAAAAATAATTATAAAATGTATATCATAAAATAATAATTCAAACATTCATTACATAATTATTAGACCTCCATGTACAAATAATTAAAACTTATATGATAAGTATTAAACAATATAAAATAACTAAACTAAGTGAATTAAAATGTAATAAGTAATTGTTAAATAATAATAATGACATAAAATATGGGTAAGTGCATTTGATAAAGTCGTGATCATATTACAGAAACGCTACTCTGTGTTTTAAGAAGTGTTTTGAACTGTGGCTGTGCCAGGTATTGCATCACAAAGTACACAAACACAAGCACTTTATATGTCGGACACACACAGATAGGTAACCAATGCCGGTGCTGCAGCACTGGAGTGATGTGGTCGTACTTCCTCGTACGGCAGACGAAGTGGGCAGTGCAGTTTAGCACACGTTGCAAACGCTGCAGCGTCGCCTGCGGAAGGCCTTAGAGTAATGAATTTGCATAATCGAGACGTAAAGTCACGAGCGCTTGCACTGATCAGGGTTTTGCATGCATCATCAGTGATGCTTAGCCAAATCTGTCCAATGTTGCGAATCTGATGGTAGCACGACTTTGCTATCTGTGCAACCTGTGCTTCCATAGTAAGACCGCTGTCAAGTACGACTTCTAGGTTGCGTACGGATGACGTACGATGTCTGCCAATTGTCAAAGAAATATCTTCTTTGGAGTGGGTTAGTTCCCATAACCAAGACCACAAGTGATTCCAGGTAATGAAACAGATTAACTCACTTCGAATACCAATCATATCGATATGTACTAGGCACAGCATGTACAGTAATGTCCATGCATGACCAGACTAATTGTGCCAAATTGTTGAAGTTATAGTGCTATTCTGCTGGAGTGACCGACATGACAGCTGTCACAATTCGGGGTCATTATTTTTTTAATGATGCACATTCTATGTTGAATTTTGGTCGGCAGTGTCACAAAATGGGACGATGAACAATGTTTGGCCACACAACAACAGTGAGATGTCACAGTGAGTAGTTAGTTGGGTTTAGTTTTGTTGGTACTAATAGGACTAATCACGTGACTCTTGAGGTAGAAGACAGAACCTACCCAAACGCACCATCCTTCCCCAATCAGTACAGCAACCATGTCATAGAAATATCCGTCACTTGTTTTTGCCCACGTTTGACGAGCCTTCGCCTCATATGGTAATGGTTGGCTCATGGGAGCCAAATCTGCTTCGATAGGTGATGTATTCGGCATAGCAGCCAGCGCAACATTTTGCGCCAGATGATGCGCATAGTAAATAGCACACGACGTCAACAGCACACTGACAGACACATATGTTCTCAGACTAGGAAGCGGCAATCGCTCGAGCAAAACAACCGGCATCGTTACTATTATGTACACAACTGACGCCTCTGTTTAGTTCACTTAAGTTGCACGGTCGTCCTTTTTTGTATGGTCAGTGTGACATAGTATTTTTGTCATGTAAACATTTCATCTTGTTATCGCTTCCGCCCTGCGTAAACATGGCCGAGCGCATAATGGGAAGTACATCCACACAGTACGTAGTCGATGGCATCATCTCCTTAAAAACATCAATCTGCTTACGGTCAGCGGTTCAGCACACTTCCCGTGTCGCGCTGTCTCGGATCTTGACATCGAAAGACGGGTGTGCTGTTGGAGCATTATATGTTGTGTATCACAAACCGATACACAACATTATATCGTAGTTAATTTCGATACATAATATGATCGTATACGATAGGGGTTATATATTAAACAATTGTTTAATATGCTTTTAAATGCATATGTCAATTTAACCCCTCCCTGTCACCCTGTTGCTTGTTATAAGGCCATACGACAAGTATACCCAAACCACCGGAGTTTCCTTTGTCTTGTGACATCTGAGATATATTCAGGGGTGACTTTCTCGATCTTCACTTGTCTGGTTATTTTGCAGTCTGTCTGTCTTGGTGACACCTCTGAGACCGCCCGCGCAAGAAACGCACCTCAAAAAAGTCAATAGCGTCGATGCGTTTTCTCTTGTGCTCGCAAAGTTTAGATTTTTGCACCACAGTATAAAGACTTTATAATATAGTCTGGCTTTCAATCTCGTTGAGATGCCTCTGTTTGCAAATATGACATATCTGGGTGTGCCAATGGTTGCTGGTGCAATGGCTATTAGTCTACAGAACATCTCCCTCGGTAAAGGGCACTATAATCCACAAGGAACATAACTTTCTCACAGTCTCGGGTTCTTCGTATTCCAGGACAATGCTTGTCTGGTGATGTGATCACCTTGCATTTGGATATGTTGATTTCCATACCCCCATTTGTTGCACGCAACTTGGAGCTTTTCAGTGGCAAGTTGTAGCTTCTCAAATACAGTGGACAGCAGTGTTGTTCCACGTGCGTATTTTGTATTAAAACTGAGGTTGGTATCTAGCTAGAACTGTTTGAATAAGCTATTCACTTCAACCACGACGAACTCCAGCAAAGAATAACCGAACAGGATAGGGTATATATTTACCAATATCTTCTGTGTACAGTTCTATTTTAAAATGTAATTTATTATTTTTTAGATATATTTACTGGATTATACGATATCCTCTTTTATATAATATTTTTTTTAATCCGTTTTACATACTTTTACCTGTACATTTATGTTTTAAACACACGACCCTTAGGAAGATCAAATGTATATAAGGTTATCGTGAATAATAAATGTTTATTATTATTATTAGCAGCAGCTGCAACAACAGTAGATGCAGCCTGTACTGTAGGCAGTGTAATAATACAGTCAATATGAACGAGACATAACTGATATTTATTCAACCATCATACACAGCACGTTGCTGCGCCACGCCGTACCCCGGATGTACCCACCACAACTTTTCACTCCACGGTATGAACTTCCAATGTTATATAGTCCATAACATGACATCCCCCTTTTCTAAATTATAGTCCGTCCGTAATACGTGATGACAATCAATGTTAGAATGGCAACACTGAACTACTAGTACCGAACTATTAACGGAAGCACTAATAAACAATCGCAATGGCATAGATCTACAGTAACTATGACCGCTATGCAACAAGTCTCTTACAGTTCAAGACGTGGGGGCAGTTTGACTGTCCTCCCAGACCTCGTCTTATAGCACAGGCCTGAGTCAAATGTGACCTGTCTCGCCGGTTTCAAGATCTGAGCTTCACAAGTACCAGCTGCACGCTACATGCGACGGATTGCTCGGCTGGTCGTTCAACATCATCATTGTCGTTACGCTTGGCTCTTACGGCTTGTGCAGGCTCGACGTTAACGAACTTCTCCCGCATCTCCCATATCTGGTGTCGGTTTCTCCGTAGCGTTGTACCGTTTGCTTGACGAACATCATACGATCTGGGTTCTTGTCGCCTGTTAACGATAGTTGCTGGGTGCCATTTTCCCGATGTCGGGTATTGAATGCGAACAGATTGTCCTGGATCAAGTGGAGCCAATCTTTCAGTGCCCTTGCGTTCGTGGTAGAACTTTTGCTGTTGTTGTCTTTCGACAAGACGCCTGGTGGTCGTTTCTTTATCTTGACGTCGATTTTGGATTCCCATTGGTAGGTTTGACTTCATCTGTCGCATGTTCAGCATCTCTGCCGGCGACGGCAAGTGCTGGTCTACGGGGGTAGATCTGAGGATCAACAAAGCCATGTCAGTGTATGCTGCAGTTGCTTTCTTCATCATTCGTTTGACAGTTTGGATTTGTTGTTCGATGAACCCGTTTGACTGCGGGAAATGTGGACTGGATGCGATGTGATCAAATCCCCATTGTTTGGTAAACGTATTGTACGCTTGGTTGTCAAAATGTCCACCGTTATGGCTGACAACCCTGTCTGACACGCCCTGTTCTGCGACGACCATGTTCGTCAGATTGACGACTACTTGACTCGTGGCCTTTCCTTCGATTTTCTTGACAAAGGGAAACTTAGAGTAGTAAAACCACAATAGTGAGATAATTGTCGCGATCGATGGAGAAATGGTCAGTGCCAGTGACCTGCCATTGTCGTATGGGTATTTCGAACTGGGTCAAGGGTACTGGCAACTGCGTACGCTGTTCCTGTTGGCAGATGCTACACTTCTTGATGACATCCTCAATGTCTGCATTCATGTTTACCCAGAAGATGCATGACCGGGCACGCAGTCTTGCTTTGTCTGTGCCCTGATGCGATTCATGCAGTTTGGCGAGTATGTCTGGTCGGGCCTTCAGTGGGATGACAATGCGGTCACGGTTCAGTGTGATCGATGCCGTCCTCGACTGACATTTCGTCGCAGAATGATCATTATGGACGAAGAGGCGGTGCTAACTGTCACCTTGTCTTTGGTCATCCAGTTATGACGATGAACTTCGGAGCCTTCATATCAGCATCGCTGTGTGTCTCATCACGTAGCTGTTGCTGTGTGGAGAATTGCACATGGCTGATCCGCACATCAAATTCCAGGGTCTTTGCCTGGCTTGTACTTGGTGACGATATCGTACGGTTGAATATGAAGCAGCATCCTTGTAATCGCTGGGGGGCAGCTGCCAGATTCTTTAGGTGAATCATTTCCAGCGGTTTGTGGTCAGACTCAATTGGGAAGTGCTAGCCTTACACATAAGTAACGAATCGCTCGCAACCGAATACGACAGCCAACATCTCGCGTTCGCTGTTAGCATAACGACGTTCACAATCACTCAGTGAGTTTTATGCGAACGCGATTGGGCGGTCGTTCTGTAACAGGACAGCACCGAGGCCACGGCTTGAGGTCGACTCGTACAACTATCTCGGCTTTCGGGTCGAAGTAGCTTAACGTGATCTCCTTACGGATTTCTTGAGCAGTTCTCGGAGTGTGGCTGTGTGTTCCGACATACTGGGTGCAGACGGTGACGTGCATGTCGCGATTCCAAGGAATTATCGTAGCTACAATGCATCCTTCGGCGTCTGTAGCTGACCGATTGCAGCAACCATCTCAGGATAAAGACTGACTCCTTGGGCATCAAACACAAGGCCGAAGAAACGCACCTTCTTCTTCTTGATATCGCACTTGTCAGCATTGAACACTAGGCCATGCTGACGCACTGTCTTCATGAGGTTGTGCAGATTCACGTCGTGTTCCGTTTCGTCTTTCCCAAACACAGCGACGTCATTTGCAATGCCCATGGTTCCCGGACAATGTTCCAGAATGTGGTCCATTCTTTCTTGAAACACACCTTGGCTCAGGTTCAGTCCGAATAGCAAATGCTTGAATCGATAACGACTGAATGGACAGTTGAATGTCGTCAAGTAACTGGACGTTTCGTCTAAGGACACAGACCAATAGCCGTGGCGGGCATCAAGTTTGGAAAACACAGTTGAACCCGCAAGATTTTGTGTGATCTTATCTAGCGTTGGCGTTTTGTTGAGAGGACCCTTAATGGCCCTGTTTAGGTCTTTGGGATCTAGGCAAATCCGTCACTTGTTTGATTTGCGGCTGCAGACGATGCTTGAGACCCAGTCGGTGAGCACAGACACTTTCGTAATGACTCCGAGCTGCTCCACGTTATCATGTTCTGTTTTGACTTCATCCTTTAGATGTACAGGGCATCGACGTGTTGCATGGACGGCAGGAGGCACGGAATGGTCCACATGCAGTGATGTGGAATTCGCCGTAAAAGTTGCCAATTCCTTCAAATCGGTCAGGGTAAGAAGCCATTAAGTAATTCTTCGAAGCAATGCGTGCATCATAGTTTGGTCGACTCGGTGTCTGTTTCACTTCACAGTTCATCTGTACAAGATGGAGTTCTCCACAGGATGTCAGCCCTAGAATCGCAGGTCCTGTGGAGTTGACACGTAGAATGGTGTCGCAACACTTGCCGCGATAGCTGCAAGGTCTGTTCATTGTACAGCACTGTTGAGTCTTCGAACGGTTGTAGGCTGTCAGCACTGTGTTGCCAGGGACTAATCTTCCTCGAGCTGGGAGCCCTTCCGCGTCCAACTTTGTTGGATACATTCTTCTAAATATTCGAAGAGGCAGGATGTTCCCTTGTGCACCGGTGTCGACATTCGCCTTTAGAGTCACAGGTACATGCAGTTTGTCTTCAAGAGTTAAATCGAGTATTGCGAAGATTTCGTCGCGAGTGTCACTCCCATCTTTGTTGACTTTGTCAAATGAGAGGATTTCAAATGACTCGACCAGTGTTGGTGACCGTGTGACTGTGTGGGTGCGGTAATTATGCCGTGGTCGTGCTGGCGATCCTCGATGTCGCGATTGGGACCGCTGTTTTGAGGTTGTGCTTTGTTTTGTTTCTAGACGATGCACATCTCTATGTCGTGGCCTGCCATAATTGCCGGTTTTCCTACATACGACTTCCCAATGATTTCTTTTTTCGCCCTTCCTGCAGGTGGACCCAAATGCCGGGCACCTTTCTTTCCTTCTGTGGTGTGTGCCACAGTATGGACAACTACTTTTATTCCCTGTTCTGATGGCACGTACATCATTCTGCACCCCTCTTAGTTGAGCTATGTGGTTAATTGATGCTTCTTGCATTCTTCCGATATTGAGGCTTCGTCAAGTGTTAACTACTCATGTTTGGCTAACAGTTCCTTCTGTAGCTTTGTGGTGTACAGCTTTGTGCTTACGGCGTTGCACTTGAACGCCTGTAATTTGCACCGTGTTATATAAAGTTATCAATAGGCTCATCCTCGTTCTGGTTAAATATCTGCAGATAGTACCGCTGTACTCGGAAATAAATTTCTTGCTCGATGTGTGCCTCGAACTTTTCCCTTGGGATTTTCTTTGTCGGCGTCGGACAATGTCCAAGAGTTGAAGATTATAATCCCTTCGTCGCCAACATATAGGAGAATGTGGCTTGGCCTCCTCTCGGGTTTTATGTCCTTGCCAGTGAAATAAATATCGCATTTTTGCTTGAATATTTCGAATGTTCCGGCCAGGTCTGGGCTGGCCCTGTTCATATGCGGCCTGTTGTCAGCCATGCGTTGTCAACTGTCCCCAAATACTACGTGGAGTTGGACGCGCGAGATTGTTTACCGTCTTAGCGAAACTTATTTCGGCTAGTTTACCAGTTTTGTTGCCTTCTCATTCTTCTCCTCTTGACGCATCCGCGGTGTTACCATATAATAATACTCCTTTGGTATTATCATAATACAGTCAATATGAACGAGGTATAACTGATATATATTCAAACATCACACACAACACGTTGCGGCGCCACGCCGTACCCCGGTACACGGAGTCCCGGATGTATCCATCTCAACCTTTCTTTCCGCGGTATAATCACTCCGCGGTATAAACTTCCAACGTTATTTAGTCCATGACATGACAAACAGTATTGCCTCATTCTTTTTTCCACTTTGAACCATTCAGTCCATTTATGACGACTGCATAACTTTGTCTAACATTCTTACACACAACTTTAAATAGTGATTACATTTTTAGGTAAACCGCAATAAATTTTAGCATCAGCGCACGTTTCCTAATGATATTAAGTGCGTCATAGAAGTCCATCAAATTAAAACACAATGTGTTCATTCCATGTTTGGCGCGCTACGAAGATGGCATTTATTGTGCTTCAGTTTTCTCTGAATCCAAATTGTTGTCTTGATTGATGTTGTCATATTATATCCCCATGCATATGAGTATCATCTTGAAGAACTCATTACCAAGGACAGATACTAAGATAATTGCTCTGTAATTTGAGAGAGTTATCTTGCATTCTATCTTGTGTACTAGCTTGATAATATTTCATGCATTAATTTATCTCTTGGTATTTTATCTTAATGACATACTGCATTGCATATTTGGAGGTGCATTTCGGCAATTTTTCTCCTTTCAGCACTTTAACAGTTATACAATCCGCACCAGACGCTTTCTTTGGTTTTGTTGTTGTAACAGCCTTCTGTATTTCTACTCAATCGTATTGTTGTGTTGTACTGTATTACATCGTATTGAATTATACCGAATTATACAAATTGAATAGCATGCATTGTATTTAACTGTATTTAATTATTTTGAATTATTTTAATTGTTATACCAAATTGTATTTGTTGTATTTAATTGAGTTTTAGTTGTATTTTATTGTTGTTGAGTGTATTTGATTGTGCTTAGTTGTATTTTATGGTATTTGTGTGTATTTAATTGTGTTTATATTGCATTGAATCCCATTTAAATGCATTTAATTGATTTAATTGCATTGTAGGGCCGAACGGATTGCCTTGGAGTGTTTTGTATTATATTCAATTGTATTGTATCAAATGATATTGTACTGACTTGTGTCGAATTATATTATACGGAATTGTAATGTTTCATTTACGTCATTGTATTGAGTTGTTTTATTGTGTTGAGTTGTGTTGCGTTTCTGTTCGTTGCTTTGCCTAGCGTTGCCTCGGCATGCATGTTTCGTCTATGGTCAATAAGGTGTAAATTAAAATAAGTGTAATAAACCATTAAATTGTGCTAGCATTGTGGAAAACCACGACGTAACGTTGAACAGTTTTTTGCAATGTTTTTCGTATTTTCTACGATTGTTGCAAGTTACGTCAAACATTCGTCACGTCACGTACAAAGCCATGCACAATGACGCGCCCGTGTACCTGTGTGAACTCGTGCACCCATATCAACCGGCAAGAGCACTGCGCTCTGCGAGCAGTAACATGTTGGAAGTGAAGCGAACTCGTATCAAGGCTGGGGACGGCTCGTTCGCTGTAGCTGCTGCGTCCCTATGGAACACTTTACCGAGTGTTGTTAAAACCTGTGACACTCTCGCCAGCTTCAAATGTCGTCTGAAGACACATTTCTTTTGTGTTTCATATTAGTGCCACTCTACATGAACACTGCCCTCTACTAAAACCAATTTTAATTAGTTATCGTATTCGTATAATTATTATTCATTATTCCTCACGTAAACTATTTTATATCAAATGTTTTACTAAATTATTTATTATTATTAATTTTATATAGTTATTGTGCTAGACTGATTATTATTAATATTATTTAATTTTGATGAATAACTGTTATGTATTTATTTGTTTATTTAAAAATTCTACATTATTCAATATGTATGTATTTATTTATTTTATTCTTTACCACTAATATTTATTTTAAATTAATATACATATACATATTTATTGCAATTCTACGATTTTTATGTATTTTAATATGTTGTGAAGCGCCACGAACAATACTGGATGTGGCGCTATATCAAATAAAATATATTATTATTATTATTATTCCAAACTCATCGGTGTATTTTTTACGTAATTTCGAACAATCGTCTAACATCCGGCATGAATCCTAAAGACAAGTAGGAACTATGTTAATCAACGGAAAATTTCGAGACAACAATAAATGGGTTGTTTATCCGCGCAGTCTTAAACGAGGAGCCGCTCAGTGTCCAGCATGAAGGTTTGGCGCCCGCGCGCACAGGTAATGATGCCTCAAAGTCAACGTTACGGACATATTAGTAAACAAATTGTCCGTAGGGTGTCACTACTGAATAACATGTACCCAAAAGGGTAGCGGGAAAATTACTTTCTTGTAAACAGAATGTCGCTTTCAGGAAATTCATCTGGTAAAATTAGCCGTAATAATGAAAACTACTTCAGCATTGACGATATTATTGCTACACAGGAAAAAATTCCGTGTAAATTCGAGGTTTCTGTACCACACTTAGGTAAAGATTCACTTTTTAAACCCAGTTATTTCCTTTTGAAGGCTAAGCCTAGGCTAAGGCTAAAGTAAAGACTTAAGTTAAGTTTAAGTTTTATCATTTATAGCTGAGTATGTCAATTTCGCCGTACGTCAACATTCGCCGTACTAACACTACCGCCTACATTTACCATTGGGACGGTGACCGGGAGCTTTCCGTAGTGAAGACGTTGCCGTACAAAAAAGTTGTTTGTAACAAACAAAACTGAATAATCTGGTTGGTAAAAATGCATTACATATGACATGTGTAATGTGATTAATAATATAACATGGAATATTTGCATAAGCTACAAAGAAAAAGAAAAAAAAACATCACGTAACTAATATAATAATAACTGTGTCTTCAATACACACATAGTCATAGATGTCACCTACCCTGTCCTCAATACACACATATGTATTGGCGCGGTGATGGGAGCTTTCCATGGTGAAGACGTTGCCGTACAAAAAAGTTGTTTTCGACAAAGCTATGAATAATCTGGTTGGTAAAAATATATTACATATGTGTAATATGTGATTAATAATATAACATGGAATATTTGCATCAGATACAAAGATAAATAAACCAATGTCACCAACTAGCATAATAATAACCGTGTCTTTGCGGCAATGCAATTTTGCCATTTTAAAATTGTAATTACTACACTCAAAACAACATTTTGAACAATTTGTTTGCACAAATGTGATTAGATGTATGGAAGAGTTTGTCCAGGTTTGTTGTTGAAACGATGTGTTCCTACTGTGTACAACAAAATTTGGGTCATACAATTACAGTTGCCATATTTATTATTTTAAATTAAATTGAATTTTTATTCGAGGTGTGACTGTGATGCACCCTGTCCTCGATACACACATAAATGTCACCTGCCCTGTCCTCAGTGCACACGTAAATGTCACCTACTCTGTCCTCAATACACACGTCACTTGCCCTGTCCTCTATATGCACATAGATGTCACCTACCCTGTCCTCAATACACACGTAAATGTCACCTACCCTGTCCTTAATACACACAGATGTCATCTACCCTGTCCTCTATACGCACATAGATGTCATCAGCCCTGTCTTCAATACATAAGATTCACAGATGTCACCTATCCTGTCCTCAATACACACGTAAATGTCACCTACCCTGTCCTCAATACACACAGATGTCACCTGCCCTGCCCTGTCCTATATAACCACATAGATGTCACCTGTCCTGTCCTCAGTACACACACAGATGTCACCTACCCTGATCTTAATACACATACAGATGTCACCTACCCAGTCCTCAATACATATATAGATGTCACCTACCCTCAGTACACACAGATGTCACATACCCTGTCCTCTATACACACATAGTGATAGATGTCACTTACTATGCAAGTGTTCAACCCGGTAAAGATGTGGCACGTGCCCCCCCAGACCTTTTGATTTGCTTGCCCGTAGCCCTTTTTGAATGGGCCCTTGTGACTGTGCCCCCAGACCCTTGGAAATGTACCCCGCCCCATTCAGGTTACAATAAGCTGAAGTTATGCTGACACGCGATGGTGAACAATTTCAGCTGTAATTACTACCCTTGTTGATGTAACAGGTGTTGGTACAGACAACCAACCTTTAAACAAAGGACATCTGACAATGTCTTCAAATGATTATTCTTAACTTTTGATCAATACTGTGTCTTGTGCATGCATATTTGAGAAATATCTCACAAACTGTTCTACCACACAATTTTTTATCACCACTGTTTACAGGTTATTTGGACCAAAGTTCAGATTCGGATGACGTAGCTGTCGGGACGAAACTGGAGCTGCCCTACTGGCTGGCCCAGTCCCTGTGTGGTCGCCGGAAACACATTGTGAGCGTTGAGCTGCCGAAAGTGTATCGGGAGTCGTACCGAGAGATCTTTGACGCTGATGCAACGGTCGTTGATCTGCACAAACTTGGGCCATACTTCTACCTGTTTGGGACATGTCTGCTTCACTTTGATCTCCCGGACTCGGCAGACATCGCAAAGAACCTCATCCAGGTGAACCACTGTATATGACTTTGTAACTGACTTTGAAGCATTGTCGTCTCCTCCCAGACACCGAGGTTCAGTCACCGCTGTTCATGTTCATTCACTTTCTTCACCAGCCTCTCCATGATTGTCATTAATGTTGGATGCAACTCCTTGATCCATCAACATCCAGATCTTTCAGCCATCAGAAACTGCTTCTATTATGTATGATTAATACGTCTTGTTTAAGGTAGCTGCACCGGGTATCGTGTCAGTTGATTTCTTTATATTTTTCTTCATAGAACATTAGTAGGTGTCAGTATGAACATGTGTACTATTACAAAAACCAAGGCACTATCACCATATGTCACCAATCAGTCCTTTAAAAACTAGTATTTTTAGTGTGTTTGTGGAAAGTCCCTTTTCAGATTCTTGGAAACTGACGATGTTTCCATAATGACGATCACGTGTGCGTTAGCCCAGTTCAAACATAAATTTGTTCACCATGAAATTCATGAATGCAGATCATATAGTCTGGTTATTCTCATGCCACTATGCTGTTGTATTTTATAATTACCTAAATGCATCACACTGTCAAATCACCAAATACTGGCGGTAGTTTTGTTTATTCTCCGATAATACCTGACCTCAGCCGCCATTTGCAATGACACGTGACTGACCCCAGCAGGTGTCAATCAATCTTGTCTACCACAACAAGTTCAAAACATGGCCCTTCATAACACAATATCATGAGACAACTTGGCGGGAAAACCTTGGGGGGAAATCTCAGTAATAGAAGTGTCTGTCAAATTGTGTTGAAATAAGCCACATGCCAGTAAAAAAAGTCACATTTCTAAGCAAAAAACAAGCATCTGGTGACACCCTTATAATTGTAACAACCAGGAAGTATTACTTAATGTAACTTTTTTATAAACAAAAACTACAATACTTACAAAGCCATAACTTGGCATATGAACTCGACTTGTGTTTACCCAAAATTGCACAGGATGGTTTTGTGTTTGGTGAAGGGGTTGTGGCAAAAATGCAGTACGAATTTGTATTGTCTTTCAACATTGTAGCAAAATGTTTATGAAGCTGTATCAAACTTAATATGCATTTGTTTACAAAAAAAACCTGTATATGTCAATAACATGTTTGTACTTACAACCATACAAATTTGTCTTTTGGGGAGTTTCTCAAAATGAAATAAAATGCCATGTTAAGGTGATTTTTGACTAATTTTTAACTGTCTTTAAACACATTTAAATATCTCTAAACAACATAAACATTATTTTTGGTCTGGAGTATTGTTTAGTATCTGAGGCAAACTCTGCGAAAAGATGGTTAGCTTATCTTCAAAACTTATATTAGAAATTATTAATTCAAAAGAATCATATAATAGCCGGTGCAGCCACCTTAACTCTTGTTATCATGTTTAACCTTTTCATCATTATTGTCATCATTGTGCAGTCGTAGTGTCCTGTGGTTGGGCGACGGTCTCAGCATGTCGTTTCCAGATCTGCCTGCCTTGCGCTATCCTCTGCCAGATGGTGCCCTTCCAGTACTTGTCTTGTTCGTCTCTCCACCGTCTCACTGGTCTTCCTCTAGAACGTTTTCCTTCGTAAGGTCTCCAGGCTGTGATACGCGATGTCCATCAGTTAGCTCATAGGCTGCTCATGTGTCCAGCTCAGGTCCACTTCTGTCTTCTGATTTGTTCTATCATGTCTATGACCTTTGTCTTCTCTCTTACCCAGATGTTTGTTTTTCTCTCCCGATACGTGATGTTTAACATATTTTTTTCCATCTTTGTCTGTGCGGCTGCCAGGTTGTTCTTTGTCTGGATGGTGAGTGCCCATGTTTCCGTGCCATATATCATTGCTCGAAGTACGCATGAGTTGAAGACCTGTTTCTTCAAGCAGGTTTCGTAGTTACCCTTGAAGATGTCGCGGTCTTTGACGAATGCTGTCCAGCCAGCGGTGGTTCTTCTTTGAATCTCCTTGTCTTCGTTTTTGTCTCTGATGCTGTATCGCTGTCCCAGATAGACGTAGCTTTCAACATTCTCTATCTGCATATCTGCTGTTGATATATATTGGTGTGTCATTTTAGAAATGTTCATCTTCAGACCTTGTTTTTCACTTTGGTGCACCACATTATTTCGCATATCCGGTGACTGAGGCTGTCGTTGGAACACCACATAAGTCAGATGCTTCTCCATCCCATTTGGTCCTTCATCGCATCCAGGGGACAATTTCCCTAACATTCTTATGAGTTCTTACAGATTTTGCTCTTTAAAAAATCAAATTATCTTGTACTGAAAACTGTTAACCAACAACAGGATGTGCCACTGGGACTCTTTCGCCGGTGTGAATGGGCGTAAGCTAGCTATTTATTTAACCTATATCACAATGGATCACGCTATTGTCGTGTTCTCTGTTGACAGACGTTCCAGACACGGTTCCGTATGATCATGGACATGTCCCAGAACTCCTTCAACGAGGACGTGACTCAGCTGACACAGAAGTTGGACGAGACGGAGAGGACGATCTTTGACGTGGGCCAGCAGGGGCTAAATGACTTCCAGAAGTGGGAGACACGACAGGTGGAGAAACTCACCACCTCCACGATGGTGGCCAACCACCGCAAGCGCAAACGGGCACAAGTGGACGAAGGACAGGAATAGGGACTTTGTGTGTGTTCGTTTGGTGTGTGTGTGGGGTGTGAGGCTATCATTTGTTATGTATGTATTGTTGCCATTAGAATGGCTAAGTGGTTGAAAACCATTTTATCCACCTCTTGTGCTCGCATTATAGATTATTATATTATTATAAGTCAGGAAATATATTAAAGGTCACTCATCAATTAAATCAATTCGATTTTTTCATTCATTTCAGTAGTTCAATCAAATTAAGGGGTGGTCTCATGAATTTGCCAAAGTCCCCAAAAATTGTGTGTTTAGTATTGGTTCAGCTCCGCCCCCTCCCCCTCACCAGTACGTTGTGTGGGACTTGTGATTTTTGCAATCCAAAACTGCTACTAGCACCAATTTGCATTAACATATTTTAATCATTTGGTGGTGCCACAAGCAATACATTTCCCACTGCGACTCGTGGTGACAGCCAAACTCCCCCCATACATAATGATTAACATACTTTGAGACATTGTTAACTTATACGACCATTCCTATGGCACGTTTGAAAGAATAAATATCAACCACAATATGAGTTATTGAAATGAAATTTTTTAAGACATGTCAATAGAGCAACAGTTTTTTGTAGCCCTGACTTGTCGCCAGGGCTTGTGTGCCAAGGAAGGATTGCCGAATATATTTTGCGTGCTGGCAAAAAGGGAAATAATATTACAGTTGCAAATCAAAATTACTGCAGATTAGCAATCTTGTAAGTTTGTAAAGTCCAAACTAACAAATTGTGTTTTGTATAGTATTGGTTCAAACCACCCCCACAGAACTTATGATTTTGAGTGATCCAAAATAGCTTTCAAAACCACACAAAATAGCAGTAGGATTCAACTGATGTGATGTGATTGCCAAAACATTACCCCTCACACTGCCCAGTTCTCGCATTCACGAGTACACGAGTGTTCGAGTGCATCAATGTAATGTTCCACTTGATAAGTGGCGCCATTAGTAATTTATTTATTCCCGGCCGACAAAAAATTTGTGTTGAACCTTGGGCCAGTTCGTTCACTCTACATTGGTCCAGTTCACTCAGCTGTATGAATGACTACCTAGCTGTAAACGGTGGGTATTTGTGTACAAAATGTATTTGCACATTAATTGCAGCATGGCTGAATTCTTCCCAGAAAAGTTGAGATGGTGTTTGTTTGAACAGGTCTGAGAGTACCAGTAATTAAAGTGTAAAAGCAGTCCTTAGGATTGGCTACTGCGATATATAAGAACTTACTTATACTAACACAGTCAGCATTACATACTTTGCTGTATATATATTCGACTTCATAGACACACGTCTTATCCTAGATTAGTGTAGCGTTTGTATGCACGATTTAGAGACACGTCTTAGAATTTACTTTGAAAATGTTTGTCTTTTAAATCAGGGCATTGATCACGTCGCAGCTCTATAATTTCACTCTTCCCAAGCCAGGGTATTGTCTGAGCGAACTGAACCTAAATTGTGGAGACTCGCAGCCAAAGTCAATTCTAATAGCAGTAGTAGAAATCATCTACTAGCTTACACCCACCGACGATGGTTCAAGGACGCGACTGGACCTCATCGCCTGGAAGGAGATGCAGACACAATGCCTCAAAATTAATTTAATATATATACCGGTAGATGGACATTAGTCATTGCTCCTTTTTATGTTTCAGTTAAGTGATGTGCAACAAAAACTGTGTGAGGTTATTATCACTCAGCATTTCATATGCCACACGTTATTTAATCCACACAAAGATATGTTCACATGTCTTGTTTAAATAACAAGGTTGGAGCAAGAAATTAAGTGAAGGCTCTTCACCAGAAATTAAGTTTCTTTGAGAAGAAATTACTACAAACAAATTTCCACCATCTGTATTCAGACAGGTTTTAGTTTTGTATGTTTATGATCAACAAAATTCACCTTTATAACAATTGTATACCCAATACTTCTACATCACTTTTACTCATGAATAAGTGTGCCTTTATCTATCAAGTAATAAATCCCATTTTTCAATCTTTACAGGATATCTACAGGAAATGCAAATTTGTTAATTTGCCTTTCATAAATATCTGATAATGTTAAAGTCGTCATTCTGATTTATTGTATTCCACATTTCTTACATACTGCACACAACTAAAACTTCAATAAAAAAGCAGTTAATTGTTTCTAAAATTATGAATTTTGTTTTATTAAGAATTAAATATATAATTTACAAATATTTCAATTTAGTTGCACAATAGCAGGTAATCTAAATATCATGTTGACAGAATTCTAGGTACAGTAATTCTATATTTTCCCCAGGCATTATGGCAATCACCCTGTTTAATTTTTACCATTATGGCAGTGTATGCCTTACTGAGAATTTTAATTAAAAAATTTCAACATATTTGTTACTCCACTTTATAGACTTTTTAATATAGAATCTGTAGTACTGTATTACATAATTGACCTATGATCTTCTATAAAAAAGTTATATTATTCAATAAGATTTGTGTGGATATTTTTATAGAATGTTTTATACTAATGCACTTCTACCGAATCTGTAGCATTCTATTGTTTTTAAACATATTTGTTAGGCTCTGTAGATTTCTATCTATAAAATATGTAGAAATCTATATAATTTCTATAAAAAAGTATGTTTTGATCTTTCTTGAGATTTTTGATAAAATAAAACTCCATGGCGTTTTTGCTAAAATAAAACAAACTCAACTGCGCTCTGTAGTGTCACGATTGTGTCAATGAGCTGAATTAAATCCCAGACCCAGATTACTAACAACTTGCTAGCATTTTTTTTTTTTTTGATTTTGTTGTTAATATATATATAAAATTGTAAACAATGTACAATATATACATAGCATTAATACAGAATAACTTAAGTAGTAATTTGCTTAATTTATGTTCTCATTTTCCGTCTGAATAACACAAATAAAAAAGTATGTAATCGTTTGTTTAGCCTGTCGTGTCTGTTTATTCGTGTAATGTTTACATATGTCGCTGACGTCATCTATTCAAGAATAAATTCAGTTACGTGCGCATGCTCAGCGCGAGAAATGCGAATATCCGGGCACCTGATCGACGACAAAATGGCGCCTGTCGGCGAAAAGGGCGACATAGAAAATAGTTATCTTGATCAGAATGATGAAGAAGAAGAAGAAAATCTTTGGTAAGATTATGAAATTGCGAAGCAGTGCATGTTCTATTTGAGGATATTTTCGCTAAACGCCGCTTTGTGCAGGTAATCGTTAATCGCATTCAGCAACGGCACCCTGTCAGTCTGGACCCATTTCATTCACTCACTCACTGATTCATGCATCTCGCAGATTCCGCATTTTCTGTGACACATCCTGTTTACATTAGTGTTCTTCCAAAGTATGCAATTGCACGGATGCTTGTGAACGCAACGAGGTTTGACTAAATTATTGCAGTTCTGCATAGCATGACCACGATGTTGCTTCGCTTCTCCCTCGACTGTCAAACATGAAATGATGATTGAAATCGAAGTGACATGTCAGTCAGACGGTGCCGTACAAACATATCGACATATTATCTAGGACTAGTATCTCAGGACAAAGAAACTAGAAATGTGCTCAAACAACGTGAATAAACTAAACACGGCTTTGGCCTATTGACATTATTTTGAATAATATGCTATTCTTATTTCAAGCCCATATTTCTATCTTACCCACAGAAATGAGATGACAAAACTTTAATTAAACTTAAAGGCCATATCTTGGCCACATGTTTTTTTCAGAGAACTATGACTCTGTAAATAAATTTTTTGCATCTTATTTAATGTTATAACAAATGTGAAACCACATTTTTGCCAAAACTTTAATAAAATTTGTCTTAAACAGTGACAGCTCACAGTGCAAACCTGGAAATGTCCGAAGGCACAGATAAGTGGCGTGACTGGTGGAATGGCCTATACACGGTCGGACAGTCTACGCAGCAAAATTTTATTTCATTATAATTATATTTCAACTGCTTTTATCATTAACATGTATAATTGATAAACAGATGTGTTGTGGGAAACTGGTAGTTTGGGTTTGACTGGAAATTCACATTTTACCCAAAGACCCAATTTGTCAGCAGAAAATGGAACATTTTGTGTGTAATACCAGGACAGAATCCATGCTATGCCTAACATCACTTGTGGTTCAGATGGATATACCACATGAGGTGGAAGATGGGCTTCAAAATACAGTCAGATGTCAATAATTCAACAGTCCTTAGAACTTCTCAAAAGAAGTGTCAAGATGTAAACGAGTACCACCACAACACCACTTGCCCTGTTACCACAACAAAGTCAACAGCTGGCTGTCAGTTGTCGGACTCGTTCATGCGTCGGTCTGTATGATACCGCATCAACACCAGGCAATCTAACATCAGCAGAAACAACATTGAAAAAAATTCAATGAATTAGAAATTCCACATTTTATTTTGTGCATCCGGACATTTTCGAATATGCATATTTTTGGCGTGCTTTTCGGGATGCCGAGATTCTGAAAACGAGCCCAAGGCCAAGCTCGGCGATACCTAGTCGACTTGTCTTGTAGGCTCATTCGCATTCAGTGTTTTGAATAAAATTGGATTCATGTGGAATCGTAAGATAACTGCTTGTTCCTCTATGATGGCTAGTGTTTGTATTACATCGGTTTCGCTCGTTTCGACCCAAAAACTATCCTTGTAAACATGCTCTGAATGCATGGAAAGGGTCGGTCTGCTGCGAGTGTGGGTCATACGTGACGTTACGATACCACGAGATCGCCTAGCTCATAACATTTTTATTTTCCACGGGAATCGCTACACAGACGGGTTTAAAATTGAATTTATGCTACAAATGTATTTTTCTGTATTTTTTTAATGTTCTCGAATGTTACATATAATGTTAAACTTTGTGTACACATGGTAAACATATTTTAACTAATGCCTTGTTTTTATTTCCTTTAATCTCTCAGATGTCATCAACACTATCTCCAAAATATATTTGAACATCATATGCATCGGTCTCCGTAACAGAAGAGAAACCACTCTCAGCTTCGTTTGAAAGTGCACACATCATTTGTTATTATGGAACAGACATGGGGTCAAATACATTGAAAAGTATTTAAATGCAAATACTTTTGACATTTCAAATGCAAATACTTTTCAAAAGTATTTCAAATACTTTTCAAATTCTCTTTTGCTCGTGCACAATAAATAATGACACAAATGACTTATACTTGACCATTGTTTATCCAGAATTAAGGGAGTTCATTGAGTCAATAGTACCATGCTATAATTGGTCACACATTGTTAAATTTTTCCAATGTGACAGGTTAATTCTCCTGTGCCCACTGATGCACTCTCTTCCAATAAAAATTAGATTAAGCCACCCACTGTTAACTAAATGCTTGCTAACTTGACCCTGTCACATGCCAGCTGATGCACTGATCATCCATTTGACAATGACCCAAGTTAAAGCTGAGTTAATGATCAAAGCATGCAACTGGCTGCAGTTTTCTCTCGGTGAATATCATGCCTTGGTGATCACATAAGTAACATGAGTGACCTGTATCAAGTATTTGATTTTTCAAATACTTTTAAAATGTATTTAAATGCAAATAGTTTTGGCTACAAATTTTCAAATGCAAATACTGGATCAGTCGCATTTAAATGCATTTGCATTTGACCCCATGTCTGTTATGGAACACAGCACATTTTATTCCAGGATATGGCCTTTAGTTTAAAGCTTCTTTTGGTTTTACACTGGCTGTCCCCGCATACCAGGCTTTTTGAAATATGCCATTTTCATAAATGTAGATCTAATGCAATAATTTGTGATTCATATTCTATTTCTCTAATAATTTGATTAATTGAACAATTTTTGCAAGCAAATTATTTTTAAAAGTTGGTTTCAGTGAAAAACTTGCAAATATCAGCAATGAAAACACGCTTTGTGAAGACAGTTCAGTAGTGCCCAACATGCCAATGATTATATACCAATGAAAGACAGTTATTTAGGCTGCTACCTCAGCTCATTTACCAATCATGAATCCGGTTTTATCCAGATGTGTAGTGTGTGAATAGTTGAAATAATTTTCACAGTCTGTTTAATAAAATAATGCATAATCGTTCTTTAGTGGTCAAAAGACATTATTTTGGTGAGACGTCTGGTAGTTAGCGAAACCAATTGCATGGCAGACGTTTATGGTTTATCGCCAGCCAGTTGAACTTCAGCTTTCAATCACCATAAAACTCACGTTCAGTTCAGAATTGTTTATAATGGAGCACAGTCACTGCCACACAAATATATCAGAAATTATTTAAGGCACTCTAGTTCACTCAACTGCATGAACAAGTACCTGACTACAGACAGTGATGAGTGTTTATGTACAAATAGTTTTCACGCAATAATTGTATCATGGCTAAGCAGGCTAACTTCTCAGAGAATTTGAGATGGACATAAATTTCAATATGCATGAAGCCAAACCATGTATTTCTTTGTTGTTTCTTCAGGTCGACCATTCTTGGTGAGGTGCAGTCCAGTTCCAGCACAAAGCTGCCGAGTGGGAAGACACTGCTGGTGCTAGGTAGGTGGAGTGAAGCTGCTGACACAGTGTTTCTTATTATTCATTGTTGCAGTTTGATGCCAGTTAAGATGTTTGAGATTATTATATGAGCCAGTATATTTGTTGGGTGTGTTGTAATATAAAGTAATGACTATGAATATCATGAATGTATAGATCTAATACAGCAGCACACTGGAAATACATTCCAACACTTGTGCCCACTTTGTATTTGTTACCGAAGTAATGAGAAGTGGGAACATTTGCAGTATTGTAGTATCAATTATATAGATCCCTCTCACTAATGGTCATTTCTAAGAAGCTCTCAGTCACTTCTTGGCACATATGTTTTTATTATTTTGTTTTATGAAGTATATCGATTCTATGAAAGCTTTCGACAAAGTGCCACATCAAAGATTACTGCTTAAACTAAAGGCCCATGGCATAGGAAATGGTATAATTATTTGGATAGAAAAATGACTAATTGACAGAAGACAACAGTACTAGTTGATGGGGAGGCTTCAAACTGGAAATCAGTTTTGAGTTGGGTATCACAGGGATCAGTACTGGGACCTATGTTGTTCTTAATAAGGATTAAACGTGATGAGATAGACAGCATTTACAAGATGATCATGACAGGTTGTTCAAATGGTCTGAAAAATTGCAAATGTTGTCAATTTTTGGAAATGTAAATGCCTCCAACCAGGATATGGGAACGAAGATGTACAATATACAATGGGGGATACTGTACTAAGTACTACTGTAAAAGAAAAGGACTTAGGGTTAACCATTAGTGCTGATATGTAGGTTTCAGAGCAGTGCGGAATTGCAGCTTCAAAGGGAAATCAATTAATTAGGCGAAATATAGCATATAAGGAAAAAGAACTAATAATGCTGCTGTACAAAACAATAGTTAGGCCTCATTTAGAATATTGTATACAAGCATGGAGGCCATATCAGAAGGACATAGATATGCTAGAAAGAGTACAGAGGAGAGCAGCTAAACTGATACCAAAACTGAGGGATCTTAGTTATGAAATACGCCTAGAAGAATGTGGTTTAACAACACTAGAGACCAAGAGATTGAGAGGAGATCAGATAGAAGTTTTTAAAATATTGAATGGTTATGAAAATATTGATAGAAATATGTTTTTCTCAGTTTAGAAAGATAGAAAGACTAGAGGACATAGAGTTACATTAGTAAAGGAGCAGTGTAGATTAGATAAAAGAAAGTTCTTATTTTCACAAAGGACTATAAATGATTGGAAGAGATTATCTGCTGATTGTGTGGGTGCTAGTAGCGTGAATGTTTAAAAATAAAATCAACACATACCGGGTACCTCAGAAGGGCAGGATGCATGTAGACAAAAAGGGTTGGATTCTCGATAAGCCAACAGGCTTCTTTATCCACCTGCCATCTAGAGTTAATTCTCTGGGTGGCAGTCTTGTTAAATCTCTCCTCAGTATCACAGAATTTCTGTTTTGAGGAATGCGATTGCGCTGTTGCTCTTTTACGGTCCTCATGTTGGTCTTAGAAATGCAATTGACCACACTCCTAGCAAAATAGCAAAACAGGAATGAGCTAACTCAAATAAATAAATGTTTTGTTCTTTCATCCACATAAATCCCATAATGTTGGCTGCTGAATCATTCAGTTCATGTTAGGGCTGCAAGCATTGCAAGTGCAGCCCATCTTATCACCGTTAGATATAAAGGCAGTAGTTCTGGTTTACCTGCAACCCATGTGGTTGCATTATTGTGTATATCATACACGATGTGAGGGCAGCACACCAAGTGGTCGTCTTACCGATTACACCGGCATCACAGAATGCCCCTGACTCAATCTGGCCAGGAGAGTGAATTGCACCCCTCAGAACTTTCAGGAGGGATTTACCACTATCCTAATTTTCTAAAACAGAATGACTGGTATCAGCATTTGTGGGGGTATTGCTGGTGTACGAGCAGTGAAAAAATGCATACGTTTATGTTTGTGTTGAGGTTGCCGCAGTCTTAATTCACGCACGCATGCCCGCACACACACACACACTTAGACTTTACTTAGTCTGTGCATGTGTTGTCCAGTTATAGATGATTGTCTCACAGTGAGCTGTTGCACTTACCACTCATCAAGCAGACTGAAGTACATGTGTGTCAATTGGCTGCATGTTGGCCTTTGTTTGCTCTCTCTTGTTTAGTGGTGAAGCAAGGCATTCATGTTGTTAGTTCCTGCAGTGTTGCTTCATTAACCCTGACACTGTATTCTCTACAAGAGACCAAAGTGCTCTAATAACCACTCAGACACTACCACAGCCATAAAGACTATCAACAACAGCAGTTTGTGGAAGTTATCACCATTATTCTGCAGCCCAATCTATATTTTACAGACATCATTATTTAACAAGATTATTACACTTGCCAAAAATGGCATCCGTCAATAACTTCATAATTTGTCCTGTGATGCTGAACCGTCTTATTTGATGATGTAACTATTATTAGGACATTGTTACGACATCGTTGTCCCTATAAGTCATACTATGGATGTCTGTATTGATTTATTGGCCAGCTGATTTACAAGTATAATTAATTGCATAATCTGCACAATGGAGCCAATACAGGTAGTACAGAGTACTCACAGTGTAGTGTAGAGGCGACATCCCAGTGAAATAAAAAACCAAGCAATTTAATTAATGTTCTGTAGCAAAAATATTGTTTTTTTTTGTGTTGTTGAATGTACCTGGTGTGTTTTGCTGAGCAGTTGAATGTACCTGATGTGTTTTGATGACCAGTTGAATGTACCTGGTGTGTTTTACAGGTGAGAATGAGAGTGGTAAGACAACACTGATGGCTAAGCTTCAGGGCAATGAGGAGCCAAAGAAGGGCTCTGGACTGGAATACATGTACCTTGACGTGAAGGATGACTACAGGGATGGTAAGCATGGATATACCTTGTTACTCGGGGCACATGTTATTTTCACATCCCCCTAATGTTGCAAGGCAAAGAATACATGTTTCGTCTAAGTTTTAATGCTAAATGAAATAACAGTCTTTTCACTAAGGCAACTGATCATAATTATGATGTCTGCTATATCATGTAAGAAAGCAATTTAGTTTACTAAAGCAGTAAATAGTTGAGAGACATGGGTGGTAAATGTAACTTTTTAAATGTTCTTACCATAAATAAGAACTTAACTATCGTTACATTTTGTGATGCATCCTAGGGATTATGTTTTTCTCGGGTGCTGTATTTTTGTGATGATAAAAATGCAGGGCTTGAAATTCCAATGTCCATTAGCCCAATACAGCTGGATTTGCCACCGGACAAGTTAAATTGCTACTACTTGTTGTCCATGGGACAACCTAACTATTTACAGCCAGGACAATTAGAAAATTGGTACTAAGTTGTCCATTCTCTAAAACATCTGTCATACACTAAGTTTCTTCAGTAAATGTTGTTCTCTAATGACGTTAAACAAACACAAAATAAACCGCAAGAAATACAGCTGACACTGTGTGCAATTTTTTTTAATGAAAGCCGTAGTCTCCATGATGAGTCGCTACCGTTTGCCGCTGAATTGGCCTGCGTTAGCACGACTATGTGTATGGTGTGTAGTCTGTAGACTTCAAAACGTAAGATAATTTTTGCTTTTTATTTTGTTATTGGGTGAAGTTGTTTGAATAAAAAAGCATTCATTCTATGGGAATATAATCAGGGTTTTTGTCAAGAGCCAATACCCAGGTAATTTACCTGGCTATGGCGCTCGTTAATGACTAATGCTGTCCCCGGTACCCAGTAGATAAAAGGCCTGTTTTGGGGCACAACATTTCAGCACTGAAGTCCCATGAACAGATTTATCACATCGACCATGAAACGATATACTGTATATGGCAGCAAAACAGTTCCGGTCAACAAGTGTCATTTGGCGATAATAAACGGTAGTTTTAAATTGTTCGCGTGGAAGTTTGCAAATCACCGTAGCATTACTCGTCATTTGTGGAAGTCCACCAAGCACCTAGGACAGATCGGCAATTACCCCATTGCTAATCTGTCCTAGGTGATATCTGCGTAGCAGACAGATCAGCAACTTGTTATTTGTTATTTTCAGAACAGCAATTTTTAGCTACTATATCCATGCAAAAATAATATAAGAAATTAAAATCATTTACACAATCTATCTATTTCCAACCAGGGGATTAACAATTTCTTTTGAGGTATATGAAATATCATTAATTTAGTTTTCTTGACATTTAATGAAAGTTTGTTGGCTTTTAGCCAGTTACTGATCTTATTAAGTTCTATATTTACTTTATTACTTTGAATTCGGATATCTGGATCGTCAAAACTATTTAATGTATTAGTTAGAGTCATGTCATCAGCGTAAGTTATAAATTTAAATAGGTTACTAGGAGTTCATATGTGTATGGTGACACTTCCTAAATGTATAGAGGCCAGCTGGTAGCCGAGAGAAGGGTGACACATCGTTGCTGGTGCTACAGTAATTTTCATCACCCAAGTTTGTGTCATTTACATCAGAGCAGCTGTGATTCTAAAACATTTTATTGATACGCTGTTTTTTAATTACGCATCGGGGAAAAATTGATTTTTTCGATATTTTTAAGGTATTATTATATACACCTGTATATAAAAATATCTTAAATTAGTTCCTGCTATGGAAGAATAAAACAGATTTTCAGTGACATCTGATCTCATCGTGAAAGCCTCCAAACGTAAATTGCCAGTACATAATTTACGTTGTTCATTTTTGTATGCGTGATTGCCGAATGTCCTGTGAGTGATTGCTAAGTGTCCTGTGAGTGATTGCCGAGTGTCCTGTGAGTGATTGCTAAGTGTCCTGTGAGTGATTGCCGAGTGTCCTGTGAGTGATTGCTAAGTGTCCTGTGAGTGATTGCCGAGTGTCCTGTGAGTGATTGCCGAGTGTCCTGTGTAGATCACACGAGGTTGGGTGTGTGGATCTTGGACGGGGACCTACATCACCACAGCCTGCTCAAGTTTGCCGTGACGGAGGAGAATCTCAGTGACACATGTGTGCTGCTGGTGGCCTCGATGGCACAGCCATGGAGTCTGATGGAATCTCTTGAGAAGTGGGCAGAGGTCCTCTCTACGCACATAGACCGCTTGAAGGTGGCCCCGGAGAAACGGAGGAACATGGAAGAACGTTGTAAGTCTGCTTCTTTTAATGTTGACATGGCAGTTCAAATACCGTTTGTTTTTATCAGTGTATCAATCTTTTCTGTAGAATTGTTCAAAATTATAATATACTTTAAATAGCTTACACCCATTGATGAAGTAACAAATGAAAGGTAGCAATTATAATCATTACAGTATTTTGAACTTGTGGTGCCACTTAGGGAATGTCTGATCACTCAGTTTGTCTGGTGACAAAGTTGATAACTAGGTTTTAACTACCTTTTTGTAAATGCATTGCCGATAAAGATCAGCTGCCAAAGGTCCAATAAAATGAACAAACATAGAACCTTGAATGCCCAGAGTTAGCATATTAATGTGTATATATATATATAGATTATGACATATTATTCAGATAGCATTGTAAAATTTATATTTTGAAACACAACCTACATGACTACATGAATTGTGTCGTGTTTCAGTGACGCGTCACTTCCAGGAGTACGTCGAGCCAGGCGATGAGACGTCACAGTCGTGGCGCAGCACTGGCCCTGCAAGCCGCACGTCTGGCGTAGACGAGAAAGTCTTATTGCCACTTGGAGAGGACACTTTGACGCATAATCTCGGCATTCCTATCATTGTTGTCATTACAAAGGTATGTGTTGAATATTAAAGGGAGACAGTCCGTTCCTCTCCCCGGAGTTAGCCAGCATAGTAATTTGTTACAGGAAGTCTGCAGTGTTGAACATGGGAAAACGGGACATCGTTGAACATCAAAGGATATGGCAGTTAACTCAGCTCAACTCGGCTGTATTGCCATTGAAACTTGTTTTAAAACTAGATGTTTTGGTTACCTATTGTACATGCTGCTGGGTCAGAAGTTTCAAATTGCGAACATTGTTACAGGCTTACTAAACACAATTTGACGGACAGTATATCTTCAACAGATGTGTTAAGAACATTATGTTAATTAATAAATAAAAAACTGGGAACAGACGACCTCTTTTTAAAGTTCTTCTTTATGTCTTATCTTAAATTGACATCCCATGTTAGTAATTATTGAGTTTAAGTTGCTTGGTACACAATTTTAAATGACAGCAAATGTAAGCCAAACTGAAAACTGACAGTTTGTTGTAAATGGCACTGTGCAATGTTCAGGTTTTCTGTATAAAGGGGACTTAGTTTCATGTTCATTACAAAGTAGTTCGATCAGGATATTCATAAACATATCTAAGACAATTTCATAATATGCGAGTTAAATATTATCAGTTGTGCGCCGACTATATGGAATTTGCTTGCCGTCAGTGTTATATCATCAGAAAATACGTTACATTTCGCCGACACCTGAAAACCTATCTTTTTAATATCGCTATCCTGCTTCTTAGCACATCCGTCCATTTGTTGACAGCTTTCGCCTAGCACACAAGTATGAGAATGCTTAATCCTTTGGTTTTGTTGCTTCGCTGAGCTCGGATTATTTGAGGATATTGGCGCTTAAGAAGTAATTTATTTAATATTTATAACTGTGACACTTGGGTCATTTTAGATCATACCAAAGTCATGCATTGGTTGATGTAATTCATTTTCACTTTGGCCATGTTTAATCTGATGATACTAGAGACAGTTATATAATGTCATACACTTGATATTCATTAAGAATTGCTACATGTATAGCAATGTACATGATTATTCGCTGTGATCTGTTGTAGAGTGATGCCATCTCAACACTAGAAAAAGAAAATGACTTTCGAGAGGAACACTTTGATTTCATACAGCAACACATTAGGAAATTCTGTTTAAAATGTATCCTTTCAATATTTGTATCTGTCGGTTGAAAATATATTTTGTGTTGGCATCTGTATAATTTGTAGTTGTGTACATGGGATAGGCTTGGGCAGGCATTTTTAACTGAAACTGATCTTAATTCTGACTGTCCTCCAGGCATTGGTAAAACATGTATTGGAATAAAATGTACATCTCAACAAACGTCATTATATGGTCATTTTCGAAAACTCATTCTCTTCTCATTCAACTCATATTTTGCATACTTATTGTATATATTGTTGTCCTTGAATAAGTACAATATTATGATAATCAAGCTATTAATTAAAAAGTTGTATTAGGGCAAAAATTGCCTTTGTCTAACAAAAGGCTTGCCCAATCCTACATGTGAGTTAATTGTAGAATTGCATCTACTGTACAGCTGTCGACACTACTAACAATGGTGTTCACAGTTATGGTATGTTTACTAGTTAGGAAAGCTAACTACATGGACAAAACTGAACAGGAAATTTATTGATCCTGAAACCTATACCAACCAAGGTCTGACAAATGTTTTACCTTTCATTTGGTCACAGTATGTGCAGACTAGAATATGTGGTTGAAGCTTGAAAATAGATACATAACAAGTAATTTTATTTTAAGTAGTTTTCAGCCAAGCAGATGTACAGACTGAAAGTAAGATGGTTCCAGTATGAGTCAATTTATAGGGCTATAAATTACAATCTCTTGCAAAAATCAAAGCGTATACCAAACCTGTGATTTGTAATGTAAGCCACTGGTATCCTCGGCCATCACTTCGTTATCCTTGACCTTTGATCTATAAGACGGTGCTGCCCTTGTGTACACGTCGGTGAAGGAAGAAAAGAATTGCGACCTGTTGCATCGTTACTTCCTGCATCAGATCTACAGCTTCCCGTTCAGTTCGCCAGCGTTTGTCGTTGAGAGAGACACTGTCTTTGTGTGAGTACACTGCGTTCACTGGTCTTTTTACGTCACAGTCATACAGCCCCCTTGTTCAGAGGACCTTTTCACTAAGAAAACTTGATATAATCAAGTGTTATGATTCAGACAAATCAAACAAACACAGGCTTCTTGTTCACAAAATGAATTTACAGTGGTTTAAACACTGACTCTCATTCAACAGCAAATTGTAGTTCTCTGACTAAACAGTTCTGATAAAAGCTTTGATTTACACAGTTTTCTTTATACCTTGTTTTCTGATGCTAAAAGGTGTTCTTTCACGTGGATCTTTTTCTACATTTCAGCCCGGCAGGATGGGACAACACAAAAAAGATTAGCATATTGTTTGAGAACATGATGTCTATGAAGCCAGAAGACACATACGAACAGGTCATTACAAGGCCCAGCACGCACAAGGTAAGGCCACAGTAGGTCATGTGAGACAGTTCTACGGCTACACTTATTAGATTTAATAACTTGTAAAATTTTCATGTCTATATGTTGTTTGTAAAACTTGTTTGTTTTGTTACTTAAATATTGCGTTTAGTTGTGCGTATACAATGTTTTGTACCAAAGTAAATGGTAGTGATATATGCCTGCCTAGTGAGTTAGTCATAATAGTGATCTCTGTCCATGGGGGGGGGGGGTAAAACAGGCAACCATGTATAAGCTGTAGCAGAAAATATGTCATGTTTAAAAATTTTGTCTACAAAATTGGCTGAGATTATAGTATGTATGTGTCTTGAAATAGGATCATGACTAATTTTGTGATTCAGCATATAACGTTTACCTAAAATAATCATTGTCATGCAATTGGCGACAGTAACTTTTTTCATATGACACGTCAGAGTGAACTAATTTCCTTTTGTAAGAGACCTGTCTTTAGTATTCTTTACACAGTGAAAACTCTTCTTATGTGTACTATACCGTGAAACTTGTCAACTTTGTGTGTCCAGCTGATACACAGAGACATTGAGGTGATCGCGGAGGATGAGCAGGTGTTCCTAATGAAGCAACAGACGATGCTCAGCAAACAGCCTACATCTGGACAGCGGGTAGGTGTGACTGCAGTCATTCCATAGGAATACATCTATAACTTTCTACACTGCCAATATCTTCATCTAACTATAATCAAGCTACTGTGTATGTGTGTGTGTTCTATGTATGTGTGTGTGTACTATGGGCTGGATTTTTGTTGTTGTTGCTGTGCGGGTTAAGTTTCAATTTGTGCGGGGCGGTCTGCGGGTCAGGTCACTGCGGGGCGGGGCGGTCTGTGGTCTAGTAATTTCTACATGCGGGCTACTGCAGGCTGATTTTTGTAACTCATTAATGGTCACCAGTTACTCAAAGGTGGGACATTCTTTGAGCTAGTTAATTGGGGATTACCCGATTGCCCTTTTGTTTGTGTTTAAACAGAGTTATGATAACATGTGCTGGCCTGCCTTGGCAGCTTCAGTCAGGTGTGATTAGTGGTTTCTTCCAGGAGGAAGTATCAGTTCAGGCCATCAATCTGTTTGTGTAGTTAAGCCACCAGGATGTCCATAAAGAGCAGTTACCCCACCAATTAGACAGGTAATGCCTTTGTTGTGTGGAGACTGGAGACCATGCCACTTGGCACTAGCTGACAGTGCTAACTGCTAAGAACAAGAACTGTCAGTCTGCCTCTGTAGAAGTAAGATGGCTCAAGTCAAATGCCTTCTACACTAGTATAATCCGGTGCCAGTAGCCTGGTCCAGAGTGGATTTTGAGCCTGTTATGTAGACATGTGAAAACCCTCTCAACAATCAGTAGTCTACGATCAGAAAATATAAATTGCAAACTTCTAATATCAGCAGATTGCAAATTGCAACACTGCCTTTGTGCACCAGACTCAACCTCTGAACAACTCGTGTTCATGCAGTACAATGGAAAATAGATTATAAGATCATAGGACGCCACTGAAATTAATGCCAACAGTGTGAATTTAATTGTTCTTCATAAAAAAATGATCAACTGCCATTGCATATTCACTTGTGCTGAGTTATATCAGTTAGATTAATTAATAATTTTAAAATACGAACAACATGTGTACTCGTACCTTTGCTTTGCCCCAGGTCTGCTTATCACCATCAGGCATTTACATTATAATGACAAGGGTTCTATTTTTTTTAAAGATGGAATTCCAAGTACGACATGGTTGTCACCCAGCGCCATGCATTTGTTAATATTGTAAACAACAACGATTAATAAAGATGATTTATTTTTAATGATTCCATGTCACCTGTTGTGGGCTGCGGGGCGGGTGCGGGCTGACTTTTGACTAATTGCGGGGCGGGCTGCGGGTCAAATGACATAGTTGCGGGGCGGGTGCGGGCTCAGATTTCCAGCCCGCGCAGGGCTTTAGTATGTATGTACTACATACGTGGGTATGTTAATGAGTTCCACCTACACTGCTTGAATCGCGGGCACCAAACATTCAGGGATTAACTCTTCAGAAGAAACGTACTGCCTTTTTTTTTTATTCATTTTTATTATCCAGTTTAAGGGTTCATACCAGTTGTTAGATGGACAGTTGTTGATGTGACGATGGAATACCATCAATACTAAATTTAACTATTGATAGTTGTTGAGAATATACTGAATTATCGATAATAACAAGTCACTGAGACAAATCAGCAAAGCTACTTGTATTGTGTTTATAAATATGTAGTTTTCAACTTTATTTGATATTGTAACTTATTTATATTGACATAACATCAACAGATACCAATCAGAGCAGCAGCATCATCAATTCACTATTATCGCAAACCAGACATTGTGTTTTTTGGTGTGTCTGTCACATGGTAATGGTGTGTTTTTCTGCTAGGAGTCGCCACTGCGGACAGCGACTGGGGTCCAGAAGCCATCGATGACACCTCGAGTGTCCACGTCACCTGCGGCTCAGGCAGGCCTCGCTGGCAGCCCCAAGAAAGTGAGTTATATATAAATGTTTGGTTCTTCATAAGGAAATGTATTCCCAGAGGGATAGTTGTGTCAATGCTTTATGAGAACATTGTACAAGTTATACTTATGATATTCCTTTTGAGATGCCCAAAACAAATGTTTGTGTGCTTACATACATGTGCAGACAGACACAGACAAATCGTAGATACTACATCAGGCACAATATGTTACAGACACCAGACACATACATACATGCATGCACGCACGCACACACGCATGCACACATCCACCAATTTAAGTTATCTTTGTAAGCAAATGAAACTTGCTGTAGAGCAAAAGAGAAAGTGTACAACTGACCGCTACTCCTTTGTGTGTTCAGCTGGAGGCAGGTAAGCCAGGCACGGGAACAAATGAGGGCGTACTCGCTAACTTCTTCAACAGTCTACTCAGCAAGAAGACAGGAACGTCGCCCGGAGGCACAAAGCCTACAGGTGAATACACAGTGAATCTTTATCCTGCTTCCCTTGGTGACACCAAATCTCACATCCACTTAGACATAAAGTTGTATTCCGAGTTAAACTAACATTTGAAACTGTTTTAAAGAAAGATTATCCATCTAGATATGTGATTACGTACGACAGTTCACAATGATCTTCTATGATTATATCAAGTTACATCTAATTTCGTACAATCAGCATCAGACGGCCCTGTAAGGGCACACTGTTTTTTTATGAACGCATAGCAGTAAACGATTTCACTGTCTGTGTAGGCATTAGCCATTGTGTAGACTAATGCCTACACAATGTGCACTAAAGACATCATTTTTAAATGAAAACTTAATTATATGTTTACTAGTACATTTTTGTCAGACATTATCACATTTACTTGGAGTGCTTGAATTTCGGTTCCGTTGACTGTTAGTGCATGTTGTGTTTCAGAGAGGGCAGCAGTGAGCCGTGAAGTCGACAGAATGACGCGAGTACAGGAACCACCCGGGAACCAGACAAACAGCAGTGCGTCGTGAGCGTGGCACCATTCGTGCCACTGCGTCATCGTCGCGGCGTCATTCGTACTGATCCTCACGGTGAATTGGTCATCTTGCCTCTGACTATGTCGTCAACATACGCAATCTTCCACGAAGTGCATCCCTGCATGCTAACCAGTCAGTACGTGCGGGCGTGGTCTGTTCAAGTCCACCCACACAGTAAACTGCTACTTATTGGACTGGAAAGTAATTTACAAGACTGTAAATACACCAACAACAGCTGCTGCTTCGGATATTGGCCGCTGGATGATTCTGGTCCTGTCAACATATTTATCTCTAACGGGAGAACATTTCATGCCGCTTACCTTAGCTACTGTATTTACGAACAATGCAGAATATTATCAGCTGCCGTTCTTGAGTAACAGTCATGAAAACAATTACGAAAACGTTTTCTTCTACCTAACGGTATCAGACTTCCCTATTGAGAAACATTCGAGTTGAGCATGACCTCCCTATATTTTTCAATCTAATTATTAATGTATATATTAGAAGTTATGTATTTTGCGGTGTACGTTGTCCTTGTGATCTCTATCGAGTGCTGTAGGCTGCGATGTCATCCGAGATCTGCTTCAGTCTAGTTGTCTCCGTTAGTTGCATTTCTGTGATGGTAACTGCTGGGGCTATATATAGCTACATCAATGGGGTTCGTTGTAGACTTGGAAAGCCCTGATAATGTATCTTTGTCTGTGTTGCATTGCTACAGCCTAATTGCAGCCGTTCTGGTGACCCAGTACCCAGAAATCTGCTTGGAGTTGCAAGTAGCTTCACAGGTGTTCCCCAATATCTGTAGCATGTTTTGGTTTTGAATATTACTGTGACGTAACCTAGCCATGCTCGTCACTTAAACATCGAAACTGCATGCAGCAGAAATTCCAAAAAGTCGATCGCAATCTCTTCCTTTTGTTAGTGGAATCTTGGCCACCCAATTTCCAGATCTTGTAGGTGTGTCAACAATCATTTTGTTCGTTTGGAAGTGTGATTGTAGATAAAGGTCTATTAAAGTTATTAATGTGGATGGCTTGTGTAATCTTGCTGATCTTCTATTCTGTTTGTTGCCTTTACAAGCTTCTGTGTGCAGCGTCATTTGCGATTATGCAAAGCTGTGGTGCAACGAACAATAACACATTCTGTGCTTCCTTTTTCAGAACTCGGTCAGGCCCTTGCAATCGCTTTGTGGGCACTGGGGTGTCTGAAATGTAGAAATTGTTCCTCCGTGTTGCCATGGTTTCTGTTGTTACATCTTATGACTTGCATTAAGGTCAGGGTTCTGTAAGATGCCATTCTTGAATGAAATGTTGTTCCGGTCTCTTGGAATGTGAAATCTGACATTGGTTTGCCGCTCAAGAGATCTGTCATCTCTCCAGGTAAATTTCGGCCAAGTCTTTAGGGCCATAAGTCTCCCCGGTCCTTCTTGTGCCGGTGACCTACTCTGATTTATTTATAGCAACGTCTTGTCGAAACAGCCATAACAGTTTCTTGAGGTAAACCAATGTCGGGAGTGTTTGTACTTGTTCAGTGTTTCTGTCTACCATTACATGGCAGTTCGGCCGGTGGTTTTGCAAAGCAAGAAATGCATCATAAGATATATTTTTATATTGGTGGTGCTTATCAAGCATGATGTCGCAGACACAGATTTCGTGCCGCAGTTATTTCGACTGGCTACGCGAGTGTGCTGGATCAAAGACTTCTCAGTGTTAGCAAGCTCAACGGGGGTTGTGTTGCAATCTAATACTGCACATTCAGACATCTGAAATCACGGTAGTTTCTAGAATCACAAGAATAACCACTGCATTGGTTTTGTTGAACTAGTCGCAACACAGGAATATTGGGGCAGTGTTTCGCCATGAATTATTGATAGTTCACTAGCAGGGCAGGAGTTTGCGAGATCATAGTGTTTTGTGTTTGGCAAGTAACAATGTAACTCTGGTGTACCGTATCTGCCCCGAAGTTTTGATGAGGAGATTCGTAAATAATGTGTACTTTTGGCTTGAATGCATTATTTTGTTTAAGGTGCTTCCTGTCTTCCAGCAATACCTGGCCGCTTTGTGTAAGGTGTAGATCTGAGAGCAAGTTGTACAGCGTTTGCCCTGCGTAGCTGGTGTTAGTCCATGTTTGCCAGATTACAGACTCTTGCAAGTTGCCAGCTTGTACATTGTTGTGTAGTAAATGTATCATAATTCTGTTGCTGTACAATATTTAAACTTGTTTTAGAACAGCGCTCCGATTTTTGTTTGTTTTTTCCACAGCTTCGTCCCTGGCAAAATAGTGGATTGTCTGCAAAGTCTTGGTTCATATCACTGCAAAATAGTGGATTGTCTGCAAAGTCTTGGTTCATATCACTGCAAAATAGTGGATTGTCTGCAGTCTCGGTTCATATCACTGCAAAATCTGACAGTAAAAAAACAAGTAGTTTTGTAACAGATAACTGTTGTTTCATGGGCAGAAGTTAACCTAAATTCAATCCATCCTATTCTTCCTGATGTAGACTTTGATGTATATGTCTAATTTGCAAATAGTTAAGACGTGAAAACATGGAGATGCATAATTAAATATGTAGTGTTATCGGCAGAATATCAGGATTCATCTACCAATTGTTTAACAAATTTCAGTGTTCCTCTTCTAAATCAGTATATTCCTGGAGTATGTCTTACTCAGTATCGATTGTTACACAGACAAAATGCTAATTTTAGGACATGCTTTCACAAAGCTTTGTTAAAATTTGTGCATGTGATGGCATTTCAATCTAATTAGCAAGTCATGACATTTCACTTCAAATGTGCAGTAGGAACCGTGCTGGAATAAGATTGAAAATATTTAGTGTTGTTCAACTGTTAACATATTTATATCACTGGACACAAGTGGACTATTTATTATGGCAATGTTATCTTTGCTTATTATTATATTGATGTCAGATATGGGGTCAAATACATTGAAATGTATTTAAATACAAATACTCTTGAGGGAGTCAAATACAAATACAAATACTTTGAAATACAAATGCATTGGAAAGTATTTCAAGTACGTTTTACTTTCAGACTACATTACAATATAGCTAAAAAAAGCAAGTTTTTATATTGAGATATGTAGTTTATTGGCATAATTCTTATGATGTTATATACAACCATGGTGAGATATACTGCTTATTAACTGTAGATCTATACCATTGGAAACAAATCCTATGCTGCTAAAGTCTGTTATGGTATACAGGTTGGTCTTTGTGGCTTCAACATCTGTCACCAGAGAGATCCTTGCCGAGACATGCAGGTACAATGGACATAGTTAGACTCAGCGTTTGGTTAGGTACCAAGTAGGTAGTTTGGTTAGCTGGGGCTTGGAAACTATGATCAAAAGACAGACAGACCAGTGCAACAAAGTCTCCTTGCTAATTGCATAAAAGTGACAAGTAAGGTGATGTTGGCTTCTCACACAGTGATCTCGATGACTTCTCACATGATGACATTACATTGCCATTATTTCTGAGCGGAAAAGTGGTGAATTGCCAAATTACATAGTAAAATTGCTCAACTCTTAAGAATTCAAACAAGAATAATTTTAAGTTGTCATTTATTGATAATCACGTCCTATGTATTTGAAAAAGTATTTGACCATTTCACATACTTTAGGAAAGTATTTAAATACAAATACTTTCATGACATACTTTAAAAAAGTATTTAAATAATTTCAAATACAAATGTATTTGACCCCCTGTCTGATTGATGTATGTTCAGTTTAGTCTTGGTATCTTACTGCTTGGCCTGATGGGAAAGATCTTACCTGTTATTTCATATATTGCATAGGCAGCCAAGTACAGTTCCCCCCATGACAACCCGGCAACAGAGTTCTGTTAACTTGTATTTTATCATTAAAACAACCCCAACTTAACAGGCCATTTGACCCCTCTGCAATGACTATGTGGCCATGTTAGATTTTGACTATTAAATGTTAAAAGGCTTTGTGTAGGTTGAACAGGATTTACATATATATTTGCTTAGTATATTTTGTATACGATGTCCTGTGTGGAAGGTAGAAGATTAACTATGAATTATGCCCTATATAGAATGGCAAGCCCTCTTAAATGGCCAAAGTGCCTTTCATAAGAGGTGGACACCCAAGAGGGGGCCTACTGTGTATCACTTTGTGTCGAAACTAGCAGCATATACATCCCAGTCTTTACTTGCTCCCATAGTTCATTAATAATTTTGTGAAATTATGAGCTATCAAAATGTCAACAAATGAAAGCTACTGAATTGGTGGCAACATTACTAATAGTCGTATGCAATTTATTCTAGACGATGCTGTTGATTTAGCTAAATTACTGTTTTAATAACGTATAATGTTTTAGATATTGACTTTTTAGTGTTGATATAATTAAATTCAAGATTAGTTCACATGTAAAAACGAACCATATGTAACAACGTTTTTGTTCTTGATGTATAACCCACTGTCGTTCCTCCATAACTTAGTACTCGGTAACCAAGTGGCAATAGTTAGGACAGTGGTGCCACATGGTGGGTAAGCAGTTAAATACTATTCACGTTACATGGCATGAGATCTCAACAGCTGTGGTGACACCTGGGGATCATTTTACTATTCTAATTATGATAGCTGTATTTCGTTTGCGATATTGTTATAACTATTGCGATAGTATCACTCATGAAAAGCAGTCCCAAACTGTAATTTATAGGTGTAGACATTGTGTTGATTCCATTCAACTAACTTATAAATATATCATTTATCTACATCTCTGACATATTTCTTTAATCCTTTTAAAACGATGGCAAGATGTTTCCTTATTTCCGTTATAAGGCAACTAAGTCGACAAATGTTGCCATTGGCATGTTTATTTGCTCTAGTGTTCACAGAAGACATAATAACTCCTGTTTGTATCATCTGACAGAATAACTCCTGTTTGTATCATCTGACAGAAATACAATACATATGAACACGAACCCACTCTTTTGGACTAAGCTGTCAACTGTTGTTTGAACACTTCATCCGTGGAACCAATTCAACATGGTTACCCAAAACTCACGTTGTACGTCTGTTTCTTTCTGAAAATGAGAAATGACATAAATTTATGTTCACCTGTTTCCTGGTAGCAGTAGCTTTGAGTAGTGATTTTGGAATCGGCACATGTTGCAATGTTTAGATACTTGTGTGCGCGCGCACACACGTTCTTGCAGTTGTACAGTTTACGTAGGCCCTGCATTTATTACGACTATTTGAACATTACATATTATCTGGTCATGTACAGTTTTGTTTAACAGTCTTAGCAACGTTTACTTATTATTTATATCCCGCGTTCAACACTTTACCGTTGCTATCAAGGTGCTTGAACAATGCCCCTAAACTAGTGGTGTTCATTTGTAATAACAAAAGGGTGGACACTGTCTACATGCCGTACTGGACACTGTCTGCATGCCGTATTGGACACTGTCTGCATGCCGTATTGGACACTGTCTGCATGCCGTACTGGACACTGTCTACATGCCGTACTGGACACTGTCTGCATGCCGTACTGGACACTGTCTGCATGGCGTACTGGACACTGTCTGCATGCCGTACTGGACACTGTCTGCATGGCGTACTGGACACTGTCTGCATGGCGTACTGGACACTGTCTGCATGCCGTATTGGACACTGTCTGCATGGCGTACTGGACACTGTCTGCATGGCGTACTGGACACTGTCTGCATGCCGTACTGGACACCGTCTGCATGCCGTACTGGACACCGTCTGCATGCCGTACTGGAGACCGTCTACATGCCGTACTGGAGTCTGTCTACATGCCGTACTGGACACCGTCTGCATGCCGTACTGGACACCGTCTGCATGCCGTACTGGACACCGTCTGCATGCCGTACTGGAGACTGTCTACATGCCGTACTGGAGACTGTCTACATGCCGCACTAGACACTGTCTGCATGCCGTACTGGAGACTGTCTACAATGCGTACCGGACACTGTCTGCATGCCGTATTGGACACTGTCTGCATGGCGTACTGGACACTGTCTGCATGCCGTACTGGACACTGTCTGCATGGCGTACTGGACACTGTCTGCATGGCATACTGGACACTGTCTGCATGGCATACTGGACACTGTCTGCATGCCGTACTGGACACTGTCTGCATGGCATACTGGACACTGTCTGCATGCCGTACTGGACACTGTCTGCATGCCCTACGTGACATTTTCTGTATGCCGTACTGGACACTGTGAAACCGCACTGTCTGCATGGCATATTGGACACTGTCTGCATGGCGTACTGGACACCGTCTGCATGCCGTACTGGACACCGTCTGCATGCCGTACTGGATACCGTCTGCATGCCGTACTGGAGACCGTCTACATGCCGTACTGGAGTCTGTCTACATGCCGTACTGGACACCGTCTGCATGCCGTACTGGACACCGTCTGCATGCCGTACTGGACACCGTCTGCATGCCGTACTGGAGACTGTCTACATGCCGTACTGGAGACTGTCTACATGCCGCACTAGACACTGTCTGCATGCCGTACTGGAGACTGTCTACAATGCGTACTGGACACTGTCTGCATGCCGTATTGGACACTGTCTGCATGGCGTACTGGACACTGTCTGCATGCCGTACTGGACACTGTCTGCATGGCGTACTGGACACTGTCTGCATGGCATACTGGACACTGTCTGCATGCCGTACTGGACACTGTCTGCAAGGCATACTGGACACTGTCTGCATGCCGTACTGGACACTGTCTGCATGCCCTACGTGACATTTTCTGTATGCCGTACTGGACACTGTGAAACCGCACTGTCTGCATGGCATATTGGACACTGTCGGCATGCCGTACTGGACACTGTCTGCACGCCGTACTGGACACTGTCTGCATGCCGTACGTGACACTTTCTGCATGCCGTACGTTACATTTTATGTATGCCGTACTGGACACTGTGAAACCGCACTGTGTTTTGTTACTTCACAATCACCTACATCGCAGCTGACCAATGTATTTTAAGGGAGAGTGTTTATCGACACTTTCGTATACTTAATTTAGGCTGCGCTTTATTTTCTGTAAAACAACCAGAGACGTGTTTACATTAGTTAAACTTAATGACTGAGTATACATGCCAGTAACATGGTTGATTTGGTACTCGTCTAAAACCCTAACTGTACCTCTCCCCCGTGGTTTGATAAAACACTTTAACTGCATATTTCTTTGTTTGCAAACATTGCATTGGTGTAAATTGGTCGTGAGAATCGGGCAACGATAACAATCAAGCCACGCAATAGTCAAAAGTGTTAATGTGCATCTGTGTTCGCTGGCTACTGTGACTGCGAGACCGTGCGAACTAAACACTGCAGAGTGCGATGATTATTCATGAATATAGTCGTCGAGATATGTATATTAAACAGTCGTCCATGGTCTACACTGCAGCAAATAGCGCTTGTCTGCGTTTATATTATCCAGGACCGCCAGCAGAGCGGCATCGATATAACTCGCTGTGAACAGAATAGGTTTTTTAACATAATATTTATTATTGATGGCCCTTGTAATGGCGATACATTCGACGCGCGTAGAAAGAGTTGTATGTATAGTCTAGATGCGGCATTGTTTGGTGTTGGAGATATCTGGTGAGTGCATCGATGCATTCTACCGTTTTGCAATACTGGCGATTGCAGTACTCGATCAGTAGACTAAAGTCACATGGCAAAATAACGCATGCACGAATAACACGTATTGCGCTTACTAAAAAAACGCCATTATGTTGGGGTTAAGCCTACATTAAACATTACATTTATATATATCTATTTTTTTAAACAGCACTCGCACGCACTCACGAACGCGCGCGCGCGCGCGCGCGCACACACACACACACACACACACACAACATCGCATTGTAATGCAGTTGCATCGGTCTCATTCGTTCCCGTCTTCCATCCACGGTTAAACTCGATGTCCGAAGTCATCAGGTAATTGTGTTGAGGCGGTCCATGATTGTCCCCACTGTCTCGCCACCATTGTAAGCGTGTGATTTGAAAACCGACCCGACTTTATAACCCGCTGTTATTAATCTGCGATAAATACCCACATTTCGCCTATCTGATTAACTGCAGCGACGACAACTTCCCCGCCCCACCCTGGCGCGCACCTGCAGACAGACCTATTTATGCGGAGTTATCTAACCCCGGTCCTTGTTTAGGTTGTTTGACCACTGCTCAATTACGTGTAAATAGCGTCCCATGCACAGTAATTACCTAACAGCGGCACGCGAGTCGGTCGCAGATTTAGAGAATGTGAGGCGTGGCGTGACATGTCTACCTATGCTTTCAACTTTTTAATGTATGTCCTGTCAGTTGATTGACCTCACCGGGTAGTGGCGACAGCTGTCCGGCACGACGCCAGTCGGGGGCCGGTGCAACAACACGGTCACCTGACTGTAGGCCGACTTTGACTGTTGTTAAATGCGCTTTGAGCAGTCCCGAGGACTGGATATTACGCTACACTTACCTTTTTTAGATTCGTGACAGGGGGTATCATGAATTTCGTAAAGAGGTAGGCCAAATTGGGCAAGATCGTACACACAATAGTTGACCTACGAATAATGTGGCTAGTAAAAATAACCGTGTAAAAATTGCTCAAACTTGACTAAACAAAACTACTAACTAAACGTACCCTGAAAGAAACTAATGAAATAAGACGTAAGTATATAATATATTATATATTTATGTAGACCGCCTAATAGAAACCGACGAATGCCTGACGCATGTTCATTATAGCACATGTTGTTCACAAAGACCAATTATTTAATGTAGCATTTTTATTGTTTTCCTACTTATATAAGTGCATTACACTGCATTTTGTTCTATGCCTTTTTCTGTCTTACCCCACCTTCTCCTAGACATGATTGAAACGGAGTACACAAGCCTGAACTAGAACAAAAAATGTCAATGGGTCCTGCAAATCGGTATGATGTGGCTAGTTAGTAACGTTTTGTTAGATGTACGTTACAGGTAGAGCCCTACATTGGCCTACATACCGTTACTTGTATTTTTTTTATTAACCGCGTCAGTAGATGGCAGCACGATCAAACCGAACTATCTTGGTCGCCAGATGGCAGGACTTATGTTGATACTTATCACGAAACTGTTATCTCCATACAACGTTGCTTTTTCACAAAAATACGCTCCAAATAATCGTACTGCATATGTTCTCCTTATCACACAAAATCCTTCAAGCGGCGAAACCGCGCTCTAACCTTAAGAACACTATTCTGTCGGATCCTGGGATTTTTAGTAAGGCCTGTAATGGCCCACGATTGATGTCAGCCCATCCCTGTCGCCGAAGTCGTCCAGCTCCGAGACGGGCGACGAATCGAAAGGATTACACAGGCGTCCTGTTAACAAAAGATGTCGGCCTGATAATTTTCCAATTATTTCATCACTTGACCGTGTGATACGAAGTCGCCACACGTATCAACGCCGAGACCGAAATAGAGAGCTGACGAGACCAGTGCGTGTTCACTTGGCTAGATTTAGGCAATTGTGTTACTATTGTTATAATTCATAATTCACCACTTAAGTATCCTCTTCGTGCAAGGGTATGGCATACTATCTATTGTTAATATAATTAATTGGTTATTGCGCTAAAATATGTCGATTAAAATAAATTTGCGTAATTTTAATGGCTACTACTAGTGGGGCGACAACAAGAAATATTATTAATGTGTTTTAAAAGCGGAGTGATTATCCGGTCCCTACTCTATAGCCACTGTTAGCCGGTTCCCGCTCTTTAGTCACTGTTAGCCGGTCCCCGCTCTATAGCCACTGTTAGCCGGTCCCCGCTCTTTAGCCACTGTTAGCCGGTCCCCGCTCTATAGCCACTGTTAGCCGGTCCCCGCTCTATTGCCATTGTTAGCCGGTCCCCGCTCTTTAGCCACTGTTAGCCGGTCCCCGCTC